>VZSV01000028.1:5144097-5211205 GCA_013398735.1 Nothocercus julius | reverse complement strand
GATTCTTACCACTGTCATCACACTGAACGAATGATACCATGATGCTTTCAGTGTGTATAACGTAGTGAGAAAAACTCCAACCTGAATGTCCTCTAATCACAAGGGGAAATACATATATATGGGCTACAGATGGATATCACATATAAGTAGCATAAAGGGCACGAGCTGCATAAAACTACCAATCATTTTGTTATATACAGCTGGCTCTATTCTTATTCAATAAATTGCTCCCTGATGTTTGCCTGTCACATGATAAAACCAAAATAGCCTGCACTGTGATCACAGAAGGCACTTGTCACCCTAAAGCTGTCAGAAATTAGTGAAGGGCATGTCAAGGATGCTGAGGGGAAATGACAACCCCTTTCTAAGGGGTCTCCAATCACATCACTAAGTGGCAGCTCGGCCCAGTTGCTCCAGCAAGGAGTCAGAGTTGCAGCCCTCGGCCTGCATGGCCGAATCCCCTTCGGAATAGGCTGCCTCCCTAAAACAAGCAAATGACTTAGGGATCCTCTGGTTTTCCTAGTCAGATATTTATGGTGGCTTATTAAGGCACTGTGTAAATCACAGATCTCCATTAAAGTCATTATTAAAGGCAGTTTTAGCCTGATCCCATTAATGAGCTCTGCATTCAAGCAAAGAATGGCTAATGGAAGTGTTATTTTATCTGGAGGAGTGAAAAAATAAATGCGATTACTCTAATGATGCTGCAATCCAACACTCGAAAAATGCTGGTGAAGTTTTTGCAGAAAGTGAAAGAACTTCAAAAAAAAGTGTGTGTGTGTAAGGGTAGCAGGAAATGCTCTCAGGCACTGAACTATCCATAGCTACTATGCATAAATTAGTGTTATAGGGGTTTTGTACACATGCCAGGAATGATACAAGCAAGAAAGATGACTGTAATATGCTGTACTTGATTACTATTGGCATAAAAACATCACATTACCATTTGTCTCCTTTACAAAACTCAGGACTAAAACGAAAATTTTCTCTGGGACACCATATATGTATGTGCATGGAATGGAAATATTCAATTTGGCACTACAGTAACAGTGTCAGTAGAAATAATCAGAAGATGACTTTAATGTTGAAATGTAATTTGGAGTAAGAATACTTATGAGAGAAAAATTCCAAAATAGGAAAATATGCTGGCTGATGAAAAGCAGATTTTAATCTGAACTGTTTATACAAGGTGTTAAAAAAAAAAAAAAAAAATCTATGAAAGAGAGAGATATTAAAAACATTCCTCTGCACATGTTTTTTTTTCTTTCTACTGAATTCACCATTATGACATTCGAGTGTATATCAGACGATTCGGGACATAACTAGTATTTCTTACACAAATTTAATTACATGCAATATGAGTATATTCAAATATGTTTACAATAAAACAACCAGGATGTCCTCTTTGATTTATATTATGGGGGGGATAGGGAGAGGGCAGGGGACCCTCTCTTATTCGACTTGGGAAATTGCTACTTTGTGCCATAATTCATGCATCCTTCAGGGCTATAAAGCGTACTAGATTCAGAGGGGAACACAACCAAGTTTGACAATCAGAAAAAATACTTGATCAAATGAGTTTACAACCTTCTTCTTTCTCCCCGCCTTTAGAAAGATGACAAGCAGACAGGCAAAGGCTTTTTCTCCAAATTCCTTCTGGAAAATGACTTTAAATAACCCATCAATATTCATAGCCATGACATTTAGTATTCAATAGCTTAGATGTCTGCTTCCTTCTCAAAAACAAGACATAGGTCCCTGTTATCCCGTACAGCACCTTGCGACCACGACAACCTCCCTTCACTCCCCTGTCATCCCTACACGTGACCACCGAGGTCTGTTTCACTGACACTTCCCTTCCAGGCACCGGGCAGCCTGTCCACCCAGCTGCTCACCCTGCCAGAGGCTCCCAAACTCACGCAGTGGATTGAGGAAACTCTGGCAGCTGATGCATTCACCCGATTTCCTTCTTCTGCAGGAGGCTTCTTCCCTCCCACCTTGAAGCAAAGCAGTTTGTCTTGCAAGAGAAGTTTGGTTCCTTTAGTTTTCAGGTAAGTTCAGGCCTTACCTAGAGAGAGCTCAAGAAAAGTGGAGGAATTTCCTTCCTCTCTTTAACATATAAAAAATGTAAGCAGAAATGTAAGCAGAAATGCTGGGGAAAAAAAAAAATAATAATGTGGTCTAAACAAACAAAAAATATATTGTGGGATTTCAGCTGCATGTTTTATTCCTCTATATCATTACTAGTGAGACTCACCATTGAGAAAGAGAAGGCTCACCTTTTTAGCCCATTAGCATCTGACGGATTCCACCATAGGAATTCAGCCCTAAATTTCAGCTAAGAAAAAACTTTTGACATTGCTGTCCCTGAAATAGGCCCCCTGCCCAAGCTCATTTTTAAACATCATTGAATCAGATGCTGATACAGAACACCGAGCATGCCAGACATGGGAGATATCACCCTAACCAAACCACTGTCCAGGCAAACAAAAACATCAGCTAATAAACTAGTTTTGTAATTTAGAAATCATAATGAAAAAAAGAAGATAATGTTTCTTACCACTATATGTCTTCTAAACTCCTTCCATTCTTGCTTGCCAAAACTCAGGACCCAAAAGGAAAAAATTGACACTACAGGTTGGATAATTTATTTCCCTTGCAAAGACAATATTGGTCTATTACTGACTTAAATAATATGCCCTAAATATAAGCAAAGTAATACTATATCAGATTCTTTTCTATGTAGAATTATTCTAAAATTGTATCTTTAAATGAGTATAAAAAAGAACATCACAAAGCACTGTTTGACAAAGCATCATAGAGAAGGCATTTTACAGGGCAACTGCAAAAACTCATCAGAAGGGTTCAGTTCTCACATTCGTGAGAGAAGAGAAGTCATTTCTGCCAAGCAGGGTTGAAGTCTACTCATGTCAAAATCTGCATTGCCATTTTCACTGGCAGGATATTTGTGGGTCTTCTGTCTCCAACACTTTCAAAATGGAAAGTTTCACCTCCATTAGACTTTTAAGGTGAGTAGCACTAACAGTTCCACCAAATTACATTAAATGATAAATACACATCACATCACATCACACATCACATACACATTTAATTACGTTAAATGATAAATACACATCAAATCACTAAAAAACATGTGAGAGAGATTCACTTCATGATTAAATGGTTGAATGTATTTTACTAAACCAGACATTTTCATCTTACAGACTATATAATATTTAGTGGTATATGTCTGCAACTTGCCCCTAAGTCCTTTCTTTCTTTGCCATTTCCATTAAACTGTAGAAGGAAACGTGCAGTACAAGCAAGACACATTAAGCTTCACCTTGCCAGGCTCACAGGTAGAAATGTGGAGGTTGAAAGAAATGAAACAGGATTGTCTCAGCACCGCTCCTTATCTCACGGAGCCAGAGCTACAGTTAAGATGATTTTTGGAAGTATCTGTGGTCCAAAAAGAAAGATTAGAGTCTGGAATAGACTTTTTGGATTATTTTAAGTTTGATTTTTTTCCTATACTGTGCTGTACTGGGAAATGTAACAATATAATGTGCCTCTGGTTTGCATAGTATGATAAGCCGTGGAAGAGGTTTTCTTTAAATAGCTCTTTCTTCATGGGGACAAAACTGACGGACTTATGGACTGCTCAGGCACTTGTTTTTTCCGTCACAGTCAGTAACTGCAGGTGTCAGTGTGGCACTTGCAATAGCAGCTGCTGGTTTCTCTATCAAGAAACCATAAAGGATGTAAATTAGGCCAAAGACAAAAGCTGACTAAATTTTAGCTTTATTTAGCTCAAATCTTAACATACCTCTAACAACAGCATGAGTTCTCGAAAGAGAAGCAAGAAGCACTGTCAGTGCTAAGCTATGGCCTGCCCTCTATAAGCAAGAGTGTATGCACCTTGCAGTCACAGCAGGCATTTCTTCTCTTGTGCAACACCAAATGCACTGACACACTGCCCCAGGGCCATGCACAGCCCCTGAAGGGACTCAGGGCCGCAGTTCCTGACAGAAAAGGAGAGATGAGAGAATTAGGACTAGGTAGCCTTGAGAAGAAAAGGCTGAGAAGAGCTTGGTGGCTGCAGCTATGGAAGCGGAGGATAGAGAGAAGATGGAGCCATGTTCCTGGCCCCTAGTTTGAGCATGAAATCTTCCTTCAACACTGCTCATGAGCCTAAATATTCAAAACACATACAAGGTGAATGGCAGCAGTTTAGCTATATTGCCTGAGCAGAAATCCCCCTCCAGGATGCTTGTGTCACAAACTTTGGTGAGACCCCCCCCCAGCCCCGAAATGTCTTGGTTTTAAGTAACACATAATATGAATTTTTATCATTCTTTTTCATTGAAGTTACATAGCTTGAATCTTCATATTCCCTAGATGCATCAGAGTGTACTTATACAGCAGCACAGTGAATCTGCTTTCTAAAGCCCTATTGACTACAGGGCTTTAACCGTGCTATCAGGAAATTTAAGTCTGCCTGGATTTCAGTTAGACCATATCTACCTCTGCAAATGTTATTACTAGGATGTGTAAGATTATACAATCAAGCCCATTATAATTACATTGGAGAATAATAGCACTCTGCAATCTCAATGCCAATAGCATTTCAAAAGCATCCATAATAAATTACTAAACGTAATCCCACTGATTTCCTGTCTTTGAAATTGGATTTGCGTCTTTTCTGAAGGTGAAAACCTATTTCCATTTCCAAAGTTCAAAACTGGTTAGACTACATATTTTTGTTAGTATAATTAAATCAATAACTATCTTTCAATAAATGCATTAACAATGCAGAATGAGAGATTCATTAAGATTTTAATCCCCAGTTACGTTCTCCCAGCTACCAATTTTTCCATTCCCAAAACATCTATGAACAAAACATATTCAGTCATATTTTAAAATGCCTTGAGGCAGCTGTAAGTACTAGGGATCCTACCAAAATAAACAAACAGGGGACAAAAAAAAAAAAAAAAAAAACTTTCTGTACAGCTACTGAGCTTACTTTTGATATAGTATTTATTGACTCTAGTCTTAACATATTAATTACTTGTTAATTCTTCTTTTGTCCTCTCCCTACTGCCTGCCTTTCTGAAATTCTGGTGTTAAGGGCCAAACATTTGGGCTCCATACAGTCCTTGGAGGGCCTGGGCAAAACCCCTTCAATCACAGGAAGGCTTTCCAGCAACTGCTAATTCTAAGATAAATGAGCATTCCTCCTGCTGTTCTTCGCTCTCAGTATTTAGTGAGTTGAGCATTTTAACATGGCTTTATGTTCTGTGATTCCCAAGAAGCACAGAGTTTTTTGCAGCTTGTGATAACCTACTAGACCCCTTCAGGTAAAATACATACAACATTCCTGCAGAGGCTGAAAGAATCACCCAGATGTAGCCAGTGAGATTGAAAACCAAAACACAAGTATGAAGACCTTTAATTTCCTAACTTTCAGCTTGTCTGAGTATTATTCATAATTTGGAAGGCGCAGCATAAGCAGTGATGTCCACAGGGAGAAGTCACTGTTCTGCAGAGAAGGCACTAAAACCTTGTACCAGCCATCTCACCTAAGTGCAGCCTCTGTAGTGAGGCAGGAGAATGTAACAGGGCCCATTCTTTTGCTTTGCACTGTTCCATTAATATTGCCTTTTTAATGTTTTAGCTTTTATTATTAATCATTAAAAGCACAATTCCACTATTTGTAGCTACTGCTAACATTAAAATACCCTTTAAAGCTACCAAGCTTTATAAGGAGATCATTTCTGCTAGCAAATCACTATAATTTTCAAAACACTTTAAATTTTACACCACTCTTGATGCACTCATTTTGGATTGCTTTATGATTTGTGTTGCAATCTAAAAACTGTGCACTAAACAATTATTAGCATCACTGGACATCACAACAGAGCAGTTACATTAGGTATCAGCGCACTGAACTCAGAAAGGTCTTTTTCAAAGCAAGCACACAAAAACATCTACATTCCTTCTTTAGAAACTATTGGTGGAAACAAAAACATTTGTCCATCAGTTTCCATGATTTCAAACTGTCCTGATTTTAAAATGATCTGGAATATTTAGATCAAAAGACCTAAGACCAAAGGACCTACAGATATCTGCGAGCATCCCTGTGAAAAAGATTGTTTAAAAGGGTTTTATTTTGACCATTGCCTCTCTTTCATAAGTCTGTATACTTAGCAGAACACACAGCAGAACATACACAGCAGAACACACTTACAGAAGGTGTTCTGCAATATACATATCAAGAAAACCTCCCTCTTCTCATTATTATCTGTGTTTTGGTGAGATACAAAGACTGCAATGATCAGTGAAGATCCTACTGCACTAGTGCAAACACAGAAGACTAGAATACATGGACACTAGAACAGGTCCAACCCAAAGTAACTATTACGAACTACTCTATTGAGCTTTTAGAGCTCTTGGGAGAGAGGTTGCAACATCCATTACAGAGTAAGAGAAAGCTTTTATTTTGCCTTGATTCAGCACCCCTGCGCGCTCCCACACTGACACACTGTCTGGGAGCATCTGTACAACTGTGCTCCTCACGCGGATACGTTCAACGGGGCAAACCCTCCCTGCACTAAGGTTCTCCCAACATACCCCACTGGTATCAAAGCCAGACCGCAGGCCAATATACCATAATCCCACATAAAACTTTACTATTAGAAGACAACAGGGCTATTCTCCCAGGTAGTACAGGGTGTTAGGAGAGCTCTTTATGCATAGACTAATCTCAGAAGGACAAAATGAAAATTTGTTACTAAATAACAATACCAAATGCAGACAGAAACACATTATTGCTTAGAATTACTCTCTTATGCCAATACATTTATAGACTTCAGCCCAAGTATACTTGCTACTAAGTACTTAACTATGGGAGGTTCTGTGCTAGTAACAGCCTGCCACAGAGCTTCACTTATTTTTTTAAGGTGAAAAGTGAATGTTTATTAGTTCAACAGTCTGTTTACTTTAAAGGACTGGATTAAAAATGAAGTCTTAATCCACACCTACTTCATCTCAAATTTCGGTAAAAAAAAACTTGAACTGCAGATCTCTCAGTATACCACAAGCACATGGCAAGCATGCAAAGTTAAAAAGCAACCAAACTACAACACAACACTTTATGTCAAATTATACATAACACAATGTCAAATTTCTAATCTAATATTTTTTCCATGTTGGCAAAAAGCTCAACTAAATCAGCACCAAAAGAGTCTTCACTATGGGACCCTAACACACTAGCCAGCGCCAGGCCTGTAAAATTCATTTTCCTCAAAATCATATACATAACGTATTTTGAATGCACCTTTGTTTTCTTTAAACAAAATGCTATATCTTTGCTGTATACAAACCTGATAGGTAAAAATCTTATTGTGCAATCCTGTTTTGGCAGTGCTTGTACTGGCCGCCTGGTATCTTCCCCAAGTCCTCGCTATTTCAGATTCATCCTTAGGAGTTACAGTGCAAGCATTCCTGCAGGAGCTACACTGCAACACAGCTCTTACAAACATCAAAGAAATTAATTTGGTACTTTCAGTGGTGGCTACTCAGCATAAATTCTTGCTTAACCGCATTATTTCTTCTCCTCCCAAGGAGTTTGTTCTCTTTGTGCATATTCAACACTAACTACTGGAAGTAGGACTGCTGGAGAGATTCTGAAAAGCAGGCTGCTTAACAGAAAGTAGAACATTTAATAAAACCAGGATTATGTTGTAATTTAATTTCAGAAGGAAAATGAAAAGGAAGCTTTGATGAGACAAGAAGTATAAAATAGTCTATCTTTACATTTTTAAATGAGTCCTGTGTCCAACTTATGTAACAGTGTAACACGAGGTCTAAATTAATACACGTTTTGCCAAAAAAGATATACTTGAATGAACTTCCATTTTTTCCACCCTTTTCAAATAGTGGATGAAACTTAGTCACACGTTTTAAATTTCTGTAGTCAAGGGGCTGACATATGCACTGAAAAATTGCATACATATAGCTGTATTATTTACAGACTGGAAAACATGTCAGATGTGATTGAAAACAAAACTCATGTACAAGAGCAGGGAGCCAGACTAAATGACCCTCTGCAGTCCCTTCCAGCTCTGGTTTTCTATTATTACACATGATTATGCAGCATGCACATAATTTTCACAAAACGTTATTATATGAGACTGTCATTACGCCTTTTATTTGGGGCTGGAGCTATTGAAAGAGTTCAAGGTAATGATGTGCAAGCTCTCATTTACGTTCGGGGCAGGCTTGCTTCAGGTAATGAATCGTAGGAGTAGCTTCACATCACGTTTACTAACAAAGGGAAAGAGCTGTGCTGGCCAATTCAGTGCTCACAGAATTAACAACTGTTGGAGTGATTAATTTGGTACTAGCTACACTATTTTCATTTGAATGAAGGGCTAGAAAGCATCAAGTTTATAAAGACACAAAAATGCTGTCATTATACTGGTAATACAGAGAACGCTGTCCCTTTTTCTGGATTTCCTAAAATAAACTGAAAGCACAAAGGAAACTTTTGCGTAGCCAAAGAAATAATAAATGCTGCTTAAATGAACAGACTGGGGCTGGGCAGACCCAGGGCTGGACAGGGGCAGTAAACCCTGGTGCTCTCAGGGCCATGACAACCCCTGCTAAACATGCAGACTTCCATCATCTAGCTTTAAAAATGTGGTATATTTCCTTATTTATAAGCATTCAAAATATCTATATCATCACCAGATTTTGTTTATATTTCTTTACTGCCTTTAGACGCCTTGTTTTTCCTTCACTGCTCAGCCAGCCCAAACCTTTCCAGCCCCTGTTCTGCTACTTGTTCCTAACTACGTCCCTGTTCGAGCTTTGTACTCTTTCCCCTTGCCTATCTGTAATTAAAAACTCTGATAGAGCTGCTACATAAAGGAAGGTATTAGATACGTACAAGACGTTATTTTGGTGTTATCCATTACTTAGAAACAACATTACATATACCAAGGTACTAATCCTGGCATCTCTCCTCCTAGGGAAATAGAGGAATAAAAAGCAGAGACAAAAGAAATGTCGGGAGATGAGCCAGGCTATTTCTTTATCCCAAGGTGCAATCAGTGATTCCTAAACCATCTCTGACATGTAATTTCTTTCACTAATGCCTTCCTCTCTCCTCTTTCTCATCAGCTATGCACTCGTCTCCATAATCCTGACGCTCTCATTCAGGTGTCCAGGGGGAAAACAGAGTATGTTGTCCTACATCAAGAAACTACCTGCTTGCTTCGCAAGCTAGAGAGATTATTAACCACATAGCTCTTCATGGGTCATTCCTATCCACTTGAGCAAAATGCTATATGCTGCACCTTACACAGACAGATTGCAACGTGCACCTAAGAATATTTAAGCAAGATGGAAGCTATGTTAAAAAAGTGAAACTGTACTGGCTCTCAGTAGCAAAAAGTGTAGTTCTTGCTGTAAGACCCTTCTGCTTTACCAAAAACAAACAACAGGCAACTCTTAAACATGTTGTCTTTATCTATGTAAATTTGTGATAAGCGCCCTGCACCACACAGTTGGAAGTGCTTACTGTAATGGACGAGGTGCTTAAGAAAACAGAGCATATTCCATCACTTGCCCCTGCTCATTCAGTATGAAGGAACAGAAAACCTGTCATGAAACAACCTAAGAGCCAGGGAAACTCTGACACATTTGAACAGTAATAATTTCAGGGGGGATGTTGTTTCTAACAAAGTTTCTTCCTTAAAGAGCAAGATAAGAACACAGTGGCAGTTAAACAACAAGACCTAGAAGACCATTCCACCATGCCCTGGAACACCCAACGACGGGAGCTTTGAGTCTGCAACAGACGCCGCGTCTTCTCCTTAAAGCAGAAAGCTATCAAAGGGTATGCAGCTCCTTTCGTCACCGCAGATGACAACTGCTAACGGCAGCCAAGCTATACAACTATTTAAATACTTGCAGAATCAGAGCTTTAAATTATAAAAATGAAACTATGTACCAAAAAAAAAAAAAAAAGAATTTACTTAGATTATAATTAACTTTCCAATTCTTCCAACACAGAAAGAACAACAACAGTCCTGCAGTAAAGGCAACAGCCTCAGACACAGCCATTTTATTGTTAAACAGAATACAGGCTTCTTATGAGACCTTGGTTGAGTTTTCATAAAGCATTTTAATACGGGCAACTGCAAGAATCTCTCTTTAAATACATTTATATTGCTTCTTAAAAAGCTTCTTTGTTTAATGTCTAAGAAAAGCTTGCTTATAGATAGGCAGTTCATATAGCAGGACTGTGCCTCCGTGCCTAACATCTCACCAAAGGGTGCCTTGCCAGCCGGCGCTCATTTTATGCATAGATGGCAAATTCTTTGGCAAGAGATCACTCCTTTCTGCTTCTTCAGTGTCTAGGAAGGTGGAATTCTAGTCCAAGACAGGAGCATCTATATGCCAGGAAATGACAAATGTTGAAAGTACCGGTATTTGATTTATTGGAGAGTTCTCTCTCAAACCATTTTCTCAATGTAATTCTCATTCAGTAACACAATGCTCTTTTGCTTCTGAACACTGGAATATGTTTTATAATTTTTTTTATAATTTTTGTTTACATATTCCAAGAGTAAAACACACCAGAAACCCTAAGGTTACTGAGGTTTTCATCATCACTTTTTATTTTATTTTTCTAAATTCTGCAAAGACTTGCACACTGCCAAAAAAATCCAAGTTTGCTCTTTGCTATTTCTATGTAGTATCTGAACATTGTGGGATAGATCCAAACATTGCTAAATCCATTAATACAAATATTAATGTTTTCTCAAGAACTTACAATATAAAAACAACATGAAAAAGCATCTGGGAACACCATTTATATGGAACCCTCAGGAAAGGGTTTCTGCTGCCTATGATCCAAACCCCTCTTTGCTGCAATATAGCTGTGTGACCCTGGGTCAGTCTGCTAAGGAAACTGCTGACATGAGAGAAAATGGGCAACCAAAGGCCATAGGAGACAAGAAAAGTTAAAACACACACTAATGTGCAATTGTAGAGATGGGGACAAGGATATGAGGACTCAAGAGAAAAAGTGCTGACATTAAAAGGTATAAAAAAAATAAAAAAAAAGGGGGGGGGTGGTACTAATCCAGCTAATCAGCACCATCGCGGATGAGCCCAGCCTGAGGGGCAGGGACTAATCCTTAGCCTACGACCACTCACTCGTCCTGCCTACCCAGAGGGTGCTTGCCAATAAATACTTGCTCTGCAGTCTTCTGCCATGTATATTCTGCTCTCTCCACGCACAGTGTAAAAAAAAAAAAAAAAAAAAAAAAAGCAACAGCAATAAAAGTTGCCAGAAGAAAGAGAACCACAGGATGCTTACAAAACCACTTTTAGTCTCTTAAAAAAAGAAAAAAATCTTAGCATTATCATTAAGAAAAAGTGAGTTATGGTTGCAGTACCATAAGCCTATGACAAAATTTGTTTTTTTCATATTAGAAAAATCACACACATGCAGTCAAACTGAGAGGGTGGACTACTCAGTACTGAGTGGGAGTTTTGTAATTACCTTCAGTGTTAATTTCTATACTGCTTTTGACGTGACTAAATTTAAGCTTCAGTTTATCAAGACAAGCGATGACCTCTGTCCCTGAGCTGCCGCTGCCCTCAGGCTCAAGACACTGCCACTACACCAGACAGCCCCTTCTTACGTGTCACCCACAAGAGCTCACTGAAGAAACCACCCCTTGGCTAACGCGCATGCCCCACTCTTAGCACATGACTTTCCAAGTAAACCCTGTCACAGGAGCTCCTCTTCTCTCATCTTTATAGTGCCTGTACTAAATTCTTTTTGCATGAGCTTTATAGCTGTGCCTGGTGTGCCAGCAAGCGAGCTAAAGCCAAAGGAGGAGATTCCAAACCTATCCATCTTCCCTATGCTGAGGCCATGTACAACAAGAATCTCTCCTGGCCTCTGAAGGAACCATAATCATTCGAACTGGCCCCACATAAATATCTAGTATTTACAAGCTACCAACATTCCCAGCTACCCAGCAACCCTGGCACTTCCAAACAGTTTTCATGTGCTGAAATAGCTGGGTTAATTCAGCGAGAGAAAAGAACATCTGGGCTTAAAACTCACATTGGCCCATTCTCAGAATTAGTGAGAATATTTACGCTTCCAGTATCTCTTATACATAGAAACAAATACAAAATTAAAGCACAGAGAAATGCTTCCTGTGCAGTTGCTTAAAATGTTGCAGATTTTCTGAAAAGAATCCACTATGCACAAAAAAGTGCTGCGGAAATAGTCTTCCCCGTAAGTAAAACCTGCTTCAATATGAGCCATAGAATCGGCAAGAGCCACAGGGAAAAAAATAAGTTCTCTGAAGAACAGAAACATAATATATTTTAAATGATTCAATCACTTTGGCAGCATTAAATATTTATGGCAATATATAATTATAGAAATCAGTTAGCACTAACATACCTACAAAAGGAAGCAGGTAATGTTTTAGAATTAGTATTTTCTACAAATTTTGACTTTGTATCAAATATCAAATGATGTTTCCAGCTCACAAACTCATAAACATATGAGGAGGTACTTGATTTGGGAAGATGTGAAATGAGTTACACAGCCACATTGCAAGTCTAATCTATAAGTTAATTAAGGAAATATAACCTGGAACAAAAGAACAGTATATACTAAAGATCAATTACTTTTGTAATTTGTAGTCATTTTTCCTCTAAATATGTACAAGTCAATAGCACCACTGGCTACTATTTGCAATAAATTGTCAGATGCTTGCAGAACAACTAAATAGTTCTGAAATTCAAAAAAAAACATGTACTCTGTCACCACAAAAAGAAAATACAGATAAAGTTAAAAAACTATTACCTTTTTTTTGTTTTGGCACAACCTTAGAAACATTAAGATTTTAACAGTAAAAAAAAACACGCACACAAGACTTCTCCACCAGTTATGTCCACATCACAAAGGTGTTCTTAAGCCTTTTTCTTATAAATTCATATTTCAGTAGATGACAGTGACATCCCGGAGAGCAATCTCCAGTGTGTACTTTTTCCTGAACAGATATGAACTGATACAGAGGTTCAGGGGTTTTGTTGGTGGTGGTGTTTGTTTTGCCAAACTAAAAGAACTGAAAGATGGCTGAAAGAATGGAAGACAGCAAAGTCTTCAGTTCATTGGGGGACAGGGTAATAACTGCCATTAACCTGAATGATCAAAAATATTGAGCATCAATACATTATTGTAGATATATATATATATATATATAGCCTCAAATATATTAAGATTTTAGATATTTTCACCAGCTGTAATTTAATCTTGAGGTATTCTATAATGGATTAAAAATACAAAAGGCAGCTGAGTGCTGTACGCACGTGCCTCCTGGGAACTGCCACGAGTTACCGTGCAGCACTCCTGCGTGCGGCCGCCCCAAGGCAGCGGCAGGGCAGGGCCGCCGCTCGCAGCCCTGCCAGTGCGGCACCTGCCTTGTGCTGCCTTTGCTGGAGGCCCCTGCGTGTGGACGCTGGGCAACTTCATTCTTCCCAGAAGCCGAAACCTTCCTTTTCCATCGCTTTCTAGATAGAAAGGAGAGCAGGAAAAGGATTCTACTCTCCTCCGCTCTTAAGCACCCTTAACACAGCCCCGTCCTCACCTCTGAGGAGAGATGCTCGGTATTTTCTGTGTCTTGGACGTGCCTCGAGCCCTCGCTGAGCACGGACCTCCTCCAGTGGCTGCTCTCTGCCACCGGGCGAGTAGAGACAGGTAACGGGATTGTTAAAACTGAGCAGTACGAAGGCGAAAAGACATAATATTTTTTTCATTGTATGGTGATTGTCAATTTTCTAGAGCTTTTCAATATGACGCATTTTTCACTCACTAATTAGTTATAATAACAGCTTGTTAAAATGTTATGGTGCAAGTCAGACACTCGTAAAGCAGAAAGGCAAGAAGATTTAACGCACTTTCCTTTTTAAACCCATATTAATTATTGCAGGCCAGCATGTTCAAGGTGAAACCCCGTGAGTTTCAAACACCGCCCGTGGACGGCTCCCTCCCACCTGCCGCTTCCCGCTCTGCAGTCTGCTATGCCGCCCGTCCCTGTTCCCGAGCCGGAGGAGCACTCTGGCTGTGAAAACAGCACGGGGAGAGTCTTCCAGGATTCCAGCCATTCCAGACTCCAGAAAGGGAACACCTGAATTCCGGGCACATTTGCACAGGCGATGCCAGTAAATGTAACACAGTGAAGGGCTCCTGACATCCTATCTCCCCTGACTCTAAACTTTAGGCAGATGATGTTTCACTGTAATACAAAAGAACACGTTAGAGGAAAAGAGGTGACCTAGTAACATGAGACAAACTGTTTTACTGGGCTTTGCCAAGTAGGAAATGCCATACACTCTTCTTCCTTGCCCAGTGCAAGAGCATGGGGAGAAGCACAAAATAAGCCAGAAAAATCCTCCCGACAGAGGGAAGGGGGATCCCAGATTGGCCTGGGATACAATTTCTTTTGACTTGGCTCTGAGGACAGCCCAGAGAACAACTAAATTGACACTCGTTTGTCTCCATGTTACAGATTCTCGTTTGCAGAGCCAAATAGACAAAACCAGAAAGGTGCTGTTCACTGTACTAGAACCAGGGGCAATTTTCAAAGCTTTACACCACTAGGAATAGGGCTAGTTTTTGAGGAGAAATGGGGCAAGGCTGGATTTCAAAGCCTTCTAAAAATCTGCCCTTGCTTCAAGCACCCAACTCTTTCTTGTTTGAGAAGAGCATATTTAGGCACTGCTAGAAATGGAAAGACACAGGTAATAATACAATGTTTTTAATATGCAGTTTCCCTCCCATCCTGAATACCTTTTCCTAGTAATTTAAAGTAATTTCTGATCAGTTATTGTATTATCCTACAAATCATGTTTAACACCACTCATTTGAACCTTTGAAAAAAAAGTTTCAGGTGGGCTCAAAGAGAAACAGCAGTATAGCCATAAACAAGAAAAGAACACTAGTTACTGCTTTCACAGACTACTGCTGTAGTAAATAATGTAGTAAGTAACAACCTCCATGTTCACAGGATATTACTTATCCTTTTACAAGGATTTTTTTAATTAAAAGTGAAAATAGCATAGGCAATTCACACATATGTGTATATTTTACACAAATCACTTTCTATTGATCTCCTGGATCAATAAAAAGTGTTTAAGCACAGGATTTATTCTGTGTTTGATTTACTACCTGGTGATCATTCATAGTGTAAAAACCTACCAAGATCTGAAATCTCATCAATATTTGTTAAACATAACGTTTGCGTAACAGTAAATGCCATGAAATTATATTTCCATTTGTGGTGGATTCAAGTGGAAGATTTTTAATAACTATTTTCTTGCTTAATCCCAATTTCCTAGCTTCTTTTCGAGATAAGCAAGCACTCTGCCATAAGGCTGCCCAATCTAGCAAGTTCCCCGACCACGAGCCGTGACAGTTTTCCAGTCTATAAAGTGTAAAACGAGATAAAAATCGCACTGTGAGAATGAGCCAGGAGAAAAAAAACCCACTGGCAGGGACTAAACTGGTGTCCTGGGCTGCAGAGAGCTACTGCCACACAGGAGACTGACTGCCCTGAGGTCTGCGCTCTCCCCGCTGCCCAGTTTCCTTAGAGCACGACAACCTGAACTATTTGGGCTGCTAATCTGCTTTTATAAGTTCCCATCCACCTTTTTTTTTTCCCATCCACTTTTTTTTTTTTCCCCCTGATTCCCCTGAGGTGGTCCAGGTTTCTTTTCCAGTATCTCCCCCTCCTTTTCCACTCCTAACCAGATAAAGCCAGAGGAAGAGATTGCCTATGACCCGTAAAATCCACATCCTCTCCTGTGATTAGTCACCAGCCTTTGCACTGCTAACAGATTCCAGCGTTCATAGTGAAACCACCCAACAAAAATGCTGGCATCATATAAACTTATTCATTCAATACTCAGCAAGTTTAGGTCACTGAGCATACTTAGAGCACTAAGTGTGTCAAATCGCTTTCCCCAAATAAGTCATAATCACAAGGTATTAGACATCCAGCTTTGCAACAAACATCTGTGCTTTCCTGTTAAAAAACACACCTGCATGTTTGAGGGTTAGAAGCAAACTTAGGAAGAAGAGGAATGAGGAAAGAATGTCATCAGTTTTTACTTTCTTCAAACAAAATGTAGGCAATTTTCGGGAATTTACTCATTTTTTTTTCTTCTTTGTGCTCTATCCTGAAAAGCGGAATGCATACCTTAAACCTGCTCTGGCAATACTTGCTTACATACAGAAATAAATAAGAGGTTTCATTCCTTGAACTTTTTATGGGTTTTATAGTAGAAAAACTGTTGAGTTGTTTTGTTGTTGTCTCCCTTTTTTTCTGCTAATGCAGAATGAATCATCAGTCCCTGAAAATATGAAAATTGTTATGAACCATGCAGTTCTACCATATGAATAGACCATGTCAAAAAACAGCAACGGAAATACGCAAAATATTCACAGTGATTTGACGCAGCAATATTATCAATTTCCATACATAAAGCAATAGCAGCCACTCTTCTAAAATTCTTCACCAAATGCCTCTGATTTTGATAGTCAAAACGTTTGCTTACTGCCTTTTTCTACTCTTTACTATTTATAAGACCCAGGAGCAACTCCAGAAAAGGGATAAAGCCAAAGAACTAAGGCTTTTAAAAAGTCTTAGTTTTCCCATATTGATCTCCTAAATTGTTCCTTTCTGAAAACCCTGTTCGGCCCTCCTTCCTGCTTTGGCCATTTCTGTGTCAGGTTCCTCGTGCCATCCACCAGCCCGCCCAGACACGGCGCCATCGCAGCCACTGGCAGGAGCCAGCGCACAGAGGGGTGTTGCTGTAGCCACGGGGCATCGAGTCCATCCTGGAAGAAAAACGTTGAAGAGGAGACTTGAAAAATTCTCAGATTTTCATTGAACTACTTGAAAGATAATCTCAATGTTACTAGGTAGATCTCCACAAAAAGACAATACCAAATAGGTCAAAGAAAACCCCTAAATCTGTCTTCTCTGCCAACAGGGGTTTTTTGTTGGTTGATTTTTAACAAGACTGCCTGAAAAAGATTTACTGCTTAGAGTTAGTAGAAACTCAGGGTTCATCAATCAAGCAGGAACTACAGAACAGAGAAACAGAGCTTAACATCTTAAACTATCCCATCTACATCTGCCACAACTCATACACTTCCGCAAAACTAATTTTCAGGCCCAAATCAGAAGCATTTCCAAATCTCCACCTTGACCAACTTGTTACCAAAGTTAACAGTAAACCTCTATCTGATTTGAATAGCTGTGGGTTTAACTCCATGCAAACTGCTTAAAAACCCACTCTCTTTCCTGAAGGAAAAGCATTTACTTACTAGAACTGGACTGTAAGTACAGTGCCTGATGTAAATCAAATCATAATTTAATTTGATACATAACTCAAAATTGCTGGGAACATAAATCTTCTGGGGCTTGCTTGGGTATTTTTGTCTTGATTCCTTTATTTTGATTTTAATGGTTAGGTCACACTTCCCTATATAGTCAACAGGAATTTTGGCCGAGTTACAATTTCAGTTAAATCAATTAAAGCTTAGCTAGTCAACCTGTATGTCCAAAGAGCCTTTTAAAATATAAATATATGGACTTGAAACCTTGGATTAATGACAATAAAATAACAAAGAAAAAGGACAAAGCCCAGATAATAACATTAACTAAACAACAAAGAAAGCAGATACCTTAATTTACCAAGAGTAGGAACTACTGTATGTGGGTAAGGATATGTTTGGCAAGAACAGCGAGTCCTTTACAAAATGGAGCTTTAATCAATACGGACAATCCAATCTAACGTAGTGAGCAGTTCGTTTCTCTGTATGCTCACATCATTCTTTTTACTGTAAGTTTACAGTCTTTAGAATAAATTTAGTTGAGATATCATCCATTTTTGTCACAGTCGAGTGAATCACTGGCAAAGTTCATATATGCAAAATAATCATTTTTTTTCTTGCTTCCTGCTTCAGCCTTCCTTCCTTCCCTAAATAGTTTTTTAATCTTTATTCAAATTCTGTACATCCCCAAAGTGCTTTCCTTCACTGCTCCAGCAACTCTGCACGCAGAACCGACAGAGCAGATGCTTTAGCAATGCCTGCAACAGCAAATTTTTATCTGTGTGGAGTTCATGACATCCCAAATCCTGTCCCAAACACCACTGCACCTAGGAGAGGTTTGGCTGCTTCATTCTCTCAGTATGACTTGGAAAAATATTCTCATTGAAAATATAGTTTCCTTTGACTGAGTTATTTAATAGTTTTACAGTTCTTCCATTCCGAAATTTTGCAGGTCAATCATGCGATCTGATTGACTTAAAAAAAAAAAAAAAAAAAAAAAAAAAATTATGAACAGGTAACATGAAGAGGGATTAAGGTACACATGCCATATCTTGACGAAGAAGCAGTTGCAGAGACCATTGGTAAAGCTCCTGCTCATTAGCTGGTTGCGGTTTACACACTGGTTATGAAGCAAAGCCACAAAAAATACACAATTCTCCAAATGGCAATTTTGTAATAACCAGTGTACTGAGAGGAAAATTATTGTTGCTTTCAACTTGGAAGGTAAAAATGAAATAAGAACACTTTTAAAGAATAAACCACAACTACTGAGTAGAGAAATAGTTCCTATATCCATTATCTAGCAGTACAGTAATGATACACTAGAGTTGAAACGAATAGTCTCATGCATTCACATTTTGCTAATTTTAAACACAAACTGTTTTGCATCAAGTAAACAAGCTTATTTATATCCACTTGATATATATCCTTGGATGCATTTCAATATTTAAGACAACATGACATAAAGAGTAAAAAAAACAAGCAGACGCATTATTTGGGGATGAGAGACTGAATAAACAGCTAGAAAATGATTTAATGCAAGCATTTTTTTGCTGCTGTTACTGTGTTTGTGTCAAGCGACCGTTGGGGTAAGCCCAGCCTGCCCAAAGGTGCCACGACCCGGGGCGCTCGGCGGGCCGACGTGCCGCAGGAACAGGCGCCTGCACGGACGCTGCCAGCGCCGCTGGGAGCACCAACGTTAACGAGCCCTCTATAAAAGCGGGGAAAGCAAGATGTTAGAAGGCAATAGGAAAATTCTGGCCAAACTTTCTCCCCTCACTCCCTCCTATACGCACCTAGAGCTGTAACTCAGTCATACATATTCCATCTGTCCCCACTCACGTATTTCCGTTGTTCTTGCGTTTTGTTCCAGCTATTTAGAAGTAGCAGCGGTTTGGGGAAAGAGAACTGAAAGCTGGGGCGGGGGAAAGGATGGGGATGGCTGCTAAGACTTGGCTTGGCTGCATGTTTTAGTTTTTGCATTTCACGTTCAGTGGTGTCCATGTCCATGACAGCGTGAGAACATACAACAGAGGTAAGATACAGAAATTCACCTGTAGGAATTCAACACACAGGGGCTGGTGAGGATTGACTATTCTGAATTATTTGCCAGAAAGCCCAGCTCTGTCCTTCAATAGTTAGAATATGCAACTCTCGATCTTCTTATTAATAAAAAGAGGTTAAATGCTTGACTCCCATCACTAAAAAAATTCATCCTCTTACAGCTCTAGATAGCTCAGAGGATAATCAGATTCTGAACATGTAATTCTGCTGTTGAAGACTACACAGGCATCCTCTCAGGTCATTATATTTAAATACACATTAATTCTGTAATAGATACCCATTCCAGAAAATCTGTTTAATAGAAATAAAAGTTGACTATACTAAGAGGGTTCTATGAGCATATTTCTCAACACAAACATGTATCAGAAACAGCATACAACAAATTTATCTCCTGACTTTTCAGGGAAAAGCAATGAGAATTTTCCATAGCCCTATGCTCCTAAATGGGATAAAAGTCAAACTACTTGAACTACATGCTAGTCCCAAACTTCCATTCTATTAAAAGATAGATATACACAGGTCCTCAACCTCAACGCCCAGCGAGCGCCCGATCACCAGCAGGCCAAAGCCTTTTACATGGGGTCTAGTAATCACTAATAACGTTCTCAACAGGGGAGGACATTTTATGAAGTTTCAAGGCACAGGGGCAGTATAATTGGATCAGCAGGTCCAAAAGACCAAAAGGTCCCATATGCCCAGCAAGTGGTTTGGAGGGAATCAACAACGTGTCTATTATATCTTCCAGTTGCTCAATGGGTAACAGTGAGCTGCAGATTCAAAGCTAAAGGAGGAGACGCACAAGAACAAAGTGAAGAGACACAAAGCTGAGAGCTGCAATTTGGAGAAAGTGTCAAGGAAAGAGCCAGACACATCTGCAACTCTTCTCTGCACAGTCCCCTCCTTTGCTTCCCTTTCCAATCTAGTTCACCATTGCAGAATTTCTTGACCTAATCTCAGTGAAATATTTCAGCTAAAACTTTAAGACCAATATTTCAGAGCTTGAATTTCATGCTTTGAGCAGTACATACTGCTGATTGGTGCAGAGGGAGACAGGAAAATTGTAGGTCATTTGGCAAGATTATTTAATGAAGTTTAGGGCACAGACAGTTGTCAAAGGATTCTCTACCAGGTCTTAGGATCCCTAACTTCTTTCCCTTTGGGTTGGAAAGCACTCTTTTAAAGATGTTCTGTTTTACACAGCCTCCAGAATACAGTATTTTTCTGAGAGCAACTGCTAAGGAATGGCGAGGTGCTAGCCTTCCGCTTCTGTTCTCATAACTCAGCAAGATTTGGGATAAACTGCTCATGGGTGAACTTGATGTCTGAGGTTGGTACTTGATCCAACCGCAGGGCACTGCCCAGATGAAGTTCTAGACAGGACTGGTAATCGAGTCACCACCGTAGCTACCAAAAAACAGAGCAAATAACATTAGGGAAAAAACATCCCGACATGGCAGCAATAGACAGTGTTGCTCCAGTTTCTTCTTTTTATCAGGGTGACTTTTGACCCTTCTATCACCATGAAGCTAATCATAGCAGCTTTGCTCCTTATCTCTGGAGCTGTACTATGCAACAAGCCTGCACCCTTGGCAGGAAAAACTCAGGATGAGGAGCTAACTCACAGCAAATGAAACAGGAAAAGGCCAAAACCACTCTTCTTTCTTTGAAGTATCTGACTGTTACTTCCTCCTCTTCCTCCTCCTCTTCTGACACTTTTGTAAAGATAATTTCAGGTGCCACATAAGCATTGTTCTAGGGAAACTATCTGGCCCACCTACAGAACAGGAGTGTATCTAAAAAGGATAGCAAAGTAACTTCTCTTTAAAAAATAACAATTTCCTCATTCCTGTTGAAGCCCAGTAGTGTAATGGGTCCTTCCTAACTATTAATAGAGCTGCCTGAGCGCTCTGCTAAGCTGCATTTGCTGCAGCAAACCCTGGAAGTCATTCCAGCTATTACTGGAGTGTTCATCTTTCAGTGGCATTCCTTCTATTTCCATTATTCCCTTGCATTGATATACAAGAGCTAGACAAATACGTCACAGTTTCAAAATATCCTGATGTAAAAATTTTTTTACTGTACTGACTGATATTTTTGATCAAGTAACTGTGCTAACAAACTAACTTTTGAAAACTATTAATTTGCAGAAAATAACATTTTCACTCATTAACGCATCACTTCTTTTTCTTTCAGTTATCACATTTCTAATATATTCCACACACTCTTTGATATACCAACCCATAGGATTGCTTCAACCTACACATAGGCCAACCTGTGTCTCAGGGTTCCATGATCAAAAGCTTCTCCAAACCTTAAATCCACGCCACACGCTATGAATGGCTAATCACTTATAAGGCTTGCTGCAACATCCTTGTGAATCAAATGCACTCGATTATAGACACATTCTTTAAATTATTTTTAAAGCACCTGCAAATGTAAGCTACCTTTTCCTTAATTTCTGTAGAAAAATCAATGGAAATCAGTATATAGTATATAGTACATAGTATACTATTCAGTGCCAAACTCTGTTTTCACATTTAAATAGACAGAAATTTAACCTTTGGCTATAGTTGAACCAGTGCTAAATGCTCTTTAACATTCACTGTCTTGTTTTAAAATTCTTTTTTTTTTTTTATTTTTTTTTTTTTTTGTCAGCATACAGAGGTGACACTTGAATTCAAAAGTCCCAAGTAAAGGCAGTCATGTATGAAACTATTTATTATTTAAGTAAAAATACTTAGACTTGTACAGCAAGCAAGTTCATAACATTGTCTAGAGAGAAAAACACAAGGATTTATTGTATTAATGAAGGTTTTCACAAATAATTTATAACTTGTCAGGAAAACTTAAAAACCTAGAGCACATAAACTAGAGTAAAAAGTTACTGACATGTGCAAAGCTCTCTGCAGATAAATTTATATTTTCAGGAGACAGATTTTGGCAATATCAACATAAAAGTACTAAGGGGTAGAGTTGAATTTTTTTTTTGCAGCTATCAGTATGGAACAGCTCTGATTAAATGCACATAAATCTGGAGAAGATGACCGCTTGCCACTAATCTTTGCTAATTCCTAAGGAAAACTCTGATAACATTTGAAGTTTTTATACTATTCTGGGAAGAACTAGTGGGAGAGTTTTAAATCAGAGTAAAGAGCAAGCTTTCTGCTTGTATAATTCAACAATTCCGACACACATTAATACTAAGCAGATTTATACTCACAAGTGGCACCAGTATATGTGAATTGAAACACCTTAGGAAGCCCATTTTTAGTCTCTTTTGTGCTCTATGCCAAATCACGGTTTAAAAAAGCAGCAGAATTGATGTGTATGCCTGTGCAAGCAATTTCTGTGATGTCTATTCCCTAGCTATACGCCCCAAACTCCATGTTTCCTTTCCACCTAAGCTATTACAAGCCCAAGCTGAGCATTTTACAGATGCAGCTGAAGGACTTCAATCTTTATCAAATTCATCTGTCATCTTTGGCACAATTAATACAGATACTACAATCATAACAGAGTTTGCAATCTAAACCAGGACTTAGGAAAAGCAGTTCAATTTTTTCACAGATGATCATGTTTAGTCCCTTCTCCTTTCTGTAATAACTCAGTGCTGCAAATAAAATATTTGTTAAACAGAGTTGATGTGATACAACCCCACACTTGTCCAATCCACTCTACATCTAATATCAAGTGATTCTGCACTTGTTGCGGTGCCCACTTGTTTACATAATCTATAAAAGAAACCATAACATTGTCAAAGATAGAGGGAATTTGGGTTATTAACACCAGAGCTCACGTCAAACTTTTGTGCTGTTTCAGTGGACAAAGTTGTAAGCATTTCCTGACCTTGCAAGGAAACTCAAGCAGAATAATATATATGCTCAGAGTATCATTCATTGCCTGGAGAAGTCCATCTAAAATAATGTACAGCCATACCTGAGGTACTGATAAAACTGAGCTATTTCTGTAACGAAGGATCAAGTTCAACAGTACTACTTCACAAGTTCTCAAAAGGGAGGAGAGTGATTTTTTTAATCCAAATTTATTTCTGCTTTCTTAATCTTCCAGCGGTACAGCTTTAAGAGAGAAATGAAATAAATGCAAACAAGAGATGATTCATCTTTCACAGCAAAGCAGCTTACGCACCTGGCAGATTTCATGGGCACCTTTTGCTCTGCCAGCTGAGATTAGCACATATTAAGTGTCCTGGGGTGAGAGTGAGCTTCCTCCCAAAATGTATGTCCTATAATTAACAGATGAGTGAATATGCTTACAAGCTAAAAAAAAAAAAAAAAAGTTTATTTAAGGAGAAAGTATTTTGGAAAAATATTTTGTTAGAAAGTAACCTACTGATCAATTGCTTCCAGAGGAGTCCAGTGTGGAGTTATCTTCAAAGCTGCTCCTTGGCCCAAGCCTGCTGAGCTGCACCACAAAAATTACACAGATGGACCAACATTGCACGCACCCGGGGAAAGAAAGACCTGGTTTTGAGAGGATTCTGTAGTGAAAAGTCTCTCAGGTGCTCATAGGCTAAAACACAGCTACATCTTTCTACAAAGAAAATAGAAATGTCTTTAGAGCTTCCGTGAGGATTAAATAGTGTCTAAGGAAATTGGCTTGGATTTGTTCACTTCGTTATGTCCTATACATCTCAAAAACTCCCTATATCACTTTCCCCATGTATAACTGAAACAAACAGATCTCATAGATAAAGCAGAAAAACATACAACACTTCACAAATGAGCTACTACTACTTTCTGCCAACCCTATATTCTAGCAGGTGCATCTGCCAGTGCGTAGGCCAGCATGAAGTGATCCAAGTAAGAGTGTTGTGCCCGCTTCTCCTGGAAGCCTAATAACTTTTAATAACATAGTTTACAAACAGGAAATTTTCTCATCGTAGTCCACCTGCAATTCTCCTTTTCTTTAACTTCGTTCTATTAATGCTGGTTGTACCACAGTGAGTCAGGATTCTTCTCCTGCCTCGCCAGCAGCCTTGCAAGCGCCGTGGGTGGCGCTGGGCAGGCCCTTGGCCTTCCTGGTACGGAAGGCCCAGAATGCCGGCTGCACCATCCCGCCTCCGGCCCGAGCCGGCACTGCTCCCAGCTGCTGCCTTTCCAGGAGGCACGTCTGCTTATTGATCCTCATTTCAATGGTTTAATCAATTTTTCAGTTAGCGCAGTTAAAGTTATAAAAATATTCTCCTGGCCTTTCTAAATTTAAATGTGCTTGTTTTAGTGTTGGGTATTTAGAGGCGGAAGGAGGGAGGGATCTAATGCTCATTTGAAATGTAATATTAATGGATGTGCTTTTTTTCTGGTTTATAATGGATTTGTCTCATGCATTTTAATAAACTTTTAATGGCTATAAAGGAACATCTAAGCTACATGCAGGAAAAACCACCCACATGGCACAATCAAGCAAATCTGTGGTTTGTGACTGCTGCTACGCTAAACGTTGCGAGTGATGAGTGAATTATGAAGCACGTCAGCAGAAAGCTTTTCCACGTGTGAGTTTCTTAGGAATATTATTCAAGAATAGTTTTTCCACAACAGCAATCCCTGAATAATTCATCTGTAAATACTCTTGTTCCCAGATAAAAGTGCCACGTCTGGTTTAAATATGATCCATTTTGAAAATGGTTTCAGATGAAACATTGTGGCAATTCCATGGCTCGTAACACAGTTATTCTAGGATAATTATTTAAATCCCTTCCTAACCTTAATCCGAGCTATGCATCAAGAGAAAATAAGCCTCAAGTAATTGATATGTTCAAAAGACGTTCTGGACACAACAACAACATAGCTGGAGATCACAGATGAAAGTCAGTATCACACTAGCTAATCGCTCTTAAAACCAACCTGGTCTAACTTCCAGGAAACACCCATGAGAAGAGATCAAGGAGCATCATGTTCAGCGTAGATGCAAATGGAAAAAAAATGGAATCCTGAAGTCAGTAGTACCATGAATTAAGGGACACAGCACCTGCAAGCAAACTGGAAACTTCAGTACTTGACACAGAAAGACATTTGGTTTTCTGCCACGTTACATCCGTTACATAGACAGAGCCTTTGCCTCCCCATCCTCCTTTCATCTCCTGCTTTTAATTCTGCCCCCATTAGGCTCTTCATTGTTGCAACTGAATATAGAGATATATATGTATTTATGTACATATGAACTGGAGCTAACTGTATAAACACTTAAGACTTAGAAGCTGTCGTCTGACTTTGTCATCACAGCATTACAAAAATAATACACTCATGTTGGTTATTTTAGTATACTATAGGGTTAAAGACAAGCTCATAGCAAAAATATCTTGACTAGCACAATTTAAGTTTATAGGTGTCAGAGGCCTTTACTTTGCCTCCATCATGTTGCATCAAAAGCCTCAGTCCAAATACTGAAAAGATCTGGTGCCTCTGAATGGCGGCCTGACAATATCATAGGTCAAAACTGCCTCATAGGAGCATTGCATTGGATTTTTATTAATTAACCTACTTATACTTCTATTAAATCAGCCCACTTTAAACAGATACAGGTGCTTGAGATCATATAGGAAATAAGTGTGTGCGAGGCCAGGAGATTGTAGGAACCATGGTTCTTCAGAGGATTCAGCTATTTTGCCATATGAGAACCAGAGGAATTGTTAAGAGACATTTCTTTAAAATACATCTTCCTTTTCAACACACAATAACTGCTGAAAATCAAGTTGTACTCAAATTTAATTCCCTTGCCCTTGAAATGGGATCTGAACCATCTGAACACAATTTCCAGTGCAAATCTCACTGCAACTTTAAATGTATTGCCAGTAGATTAGCTGTCATTTATCTCTGGTAATGGAGCCCCTTCTGTCCCCTTTTCCCCTCACAAAGTAAAGACAAATAGCAAAAAAAAAGGCAAACCAGCACTCCCTCACAATCCTTTGGGGGATCCAAAGGGCTTTCTTTGTACATAACTAAGCATTCATCGAGAAGCGTGTAGACTTTTCACATGTCTACTGCTAAATATGAAAGACAACTCAAGAGCAGCCAAAAGAGTTATACCTTAGAGCAATAAAATCTGAGTTTGAATACATTCAAATTTAGTACAGTAAACCTGTTTGCAGATGCCATGACAGCTAGGCTTATAACCCAGAGCTGAACTATTTTTCTTGCCTAGTCAGCGCAAGATGAAGTGCTTTGCTACCAAGTTCTGCATATGCTATTCCAAAATACAGACAGTCTGATAAAATGCAGATAAAAAAAAAAAAAAAAAACTCATACTTGGCCTCTCCTCATCTCTGACTTGATTTTCTATAACAGTGACAAATTTGTAACTACAAACCCCATTTCAAAAGGGAGAATAAATTCTGAAAGTCTAGCAGTTACGACCTGGCAAATCCTTTTAAAGTCAGTTAATTTGTGAACTTTCTTGTGCTTTTATCACTCTGGCCAGATACAAGGGTTTATTTATTTATTTTTACATATTTGAAAGCTGTTGCTGACAGGTACTTATTGCAGCCATCATCCACTCTTAACATTTAGATTGTAAAAATTGACTCTAGCCTGTCAACCATTAAGCAGCAATAATGATGTCTGAAGCAGCGAAAGAGAAATGTGACAGCCATTTCATACCTAGTGCATTAGCAGGCCCCTCAGCCTTCTAAATTATTTATATTCTGGACTTACCATGCACCAAAGAGGTGAATGGGTTAGAAATAACAATAAAGTTTGTAGATGACAAAAAAGTAAAATCTTATCAGCACTATTGTTGCAAATGGGTATTATCATGCATGAGGCTGATGTTAGGGTGCAAGCTCACACAATTTAAAAACATCTTGCTTTTTTACATAGCGGTAACCACCATTTTTTACCTAGATACAATGGCACCGCAATGCAAGGCTTTAATAGGCAACTAAGCAAGAATGGACAGACTTTGGATGGAGGGAGCAGTTACATACCAACCAAAAGGTTTTCGTGATTTGCAAGTGTCTACTAATCACATGATTTTGATCACAAGAGCAATATAAATACATCAGACAAGTTTTCTGTAATATAAAGGGTGCCCCTCAATCACCAGTTTAGTATGTTTTAACATTTGTTAAATAAAATGCAAGACCCTTTTGTATCTGCTTGCAACTTGCAGATGCTCTTGTGGCGCAGTACTCATGTACTCTGTGCCGAGGCACTAGGACGAGGGACAGAGATGCTGCATCAACATTTTCTTTTGCTATCTGATGTTGAGCCTGGCACAAAAACCCTCTGCCAGGTAAAATTCCCTAGAGATATCCAAGAGGCATCACTTGAAGCTGCAGCAAGATCATGTCTTGCCTAAGCTTTATAGAGGAGCCAACTATTACCACCTATTATGTCATGAACAGCCATAAGATTCAATTCTCTTTCCAAGTTAAAAGGTCAAAACTCCATCAGTACATAAGAATGGAAATAATTCAGGTGGTAAAAATATGCTGCAAATTATTGCACAAAATGCAGACACATTTTCAACTGGTTTGGTTTTAAAATATCCCAAACTAATATGCTTTATTTTATTTAGAATGACTGACTCATAATGATAGCTTTGCCTGACATTTAAAATTACATTTTAATTTCATTTTTTATGAATGAAACTGTTTTCATAACTTGACAATGTTGCAATTTTGTGTTGATCTAGTCTTATAAAGTGCATCTTCTTTACACTTCAAAAATTAAATGGCTTAGATTAACAGAAATCATAGATTCACAGAATCCTAGAATGCTTAAGGTTGGAAGGGACCTCTAGAGATCATCTAGTCCAACCCCCCTGCACACGCAGGGTCACCTACAGCAGGTGGCTCAGGACTGCGTCCAAATAATCAAGAATTCAGAAGAATACAGTATGTAAAGCTGAATTTTTATTGTCTCTTTACATGGATGACACCTCTACATAGTACTGAAAGTCATCTTAGAGGCTCAAAGCCTTGCTTCTGTTACTGGAAAAATTCACACTGTTTTAGCAACACAGAACTGAAGTCTGAATAGCATCAGGTTGAAAATAGAGACAACATTCAGAGTGACGTTTTCAGGTGCAGCAGTAGGAAAAGGCAAGATTTTTCTCGCTAATTCCACTGGAAAAATCCTTCACTCCAAAATGTGAATGTTTTAGAAGAGAATCTGCCCCACAATTCTGGAGGCATCTTCCTCACAGTGTCATAAGTGTTTGCCATGAAAAGATTTCATCACATCGCTGATTTTTTCTTACCACCAAGATACTACCCTCTGAAAAAGGGTACATCTACAGGCTACATCTATCTTATTGCCCACTAACATATTTTGTCAGTTATTCAGAAGGCCATTCACTGAATATTCTCCTCACCCAGGAAAAGAGTTCAAACCTTAGCTAGTACTTAAACAAAATTTAATTATAAAAGCAGGTTCAGGAAAATTTTTTAATATAAAAAAGGGAGAAAAGGAAGAAAATAGATGTTTGGTAATTTGCATTTCATTCAAATATAAGTGTGCAATATTTTAATACCACTAAAGAAGAATACTTCCACAAAAATCTTCTCAGCAATGATCTTGTGGTTTTGATCAGCTATGGAGATGCCAGATTTAAAACAAACAAAAACCTCCACACATAGCTGTGCTTTTTGAAAGGTTCCCTCATAACCAGCTAAGAGCTATGCCAGGCAAGAAGAGGCAGCATGAAGAGCGGAGCGAGGCACAAGCCCTGGGCGCACAGCCAGAAAGATGAGGACGAGAGAACCAAGTTCTCCCAGCGCTGCAGCACAGGCGAGGCCAGGAGGAGCCTGGCAGGTCCCACGCTAGGGGCAGCCATCGATGGGCATGGGCCAGGGCACCTCAGCTCCCACTCACCTACATCCTCTGGCTGTTCCTGCAGCCTAAATATTCCCAGTGCTCGGTGACCTTCACTGTACACTGCTGTTTAGCTTTGTAAAACCAAATCTGTCTTTAAACCTGCTGGATAATGCAGGAGTCAGTCGAGGTTGGCTCTCTAAGGCAGGAATTCACCTCTTGAAGAGAGCTTCCCACCGTTGATCCCCAGCTCATTACCAGCATTGCTAGTTGATATGGCAGGACCAAAAATACTAAAGGAAGAATTTTTTTCCATGCAATCCATGACTGAACATACACTTTGGAGAAGACAAACGTATGAAAAAATATTTAAAGGTCTAGAGTCTCTCAGTGCATCCCGGCTGCTCTACTTTGCACAGCCCACTTCAGCCTTCATTAAAGCAGAGCCTGGACCTCTGCCTCTCGGATGACTATGCTCTGACGGGCAGCAACGGCACTTTCATCATCCTTCTCTTTGGACCATAAAGATCAGTACAATGATAAATGGGAATCTAGTTCTGGTGATTTATTTCTGGAACACTTGTATATAAAATTGCTGTGAGAATTTTCTTTCAGGGAAGGTAACCATTTTGCTGACTGGAAGAAAGAAACATTTCTATTTTAGGTAAATGCAGTATCAGGATGTAAGTATGTTAGTTAAATAACTGATTTTATTGAGTTCAGTCTTTTTCTAAAGGAAGTTAAATTTGTAGGTCACAAAAATAATTGCCAATATTATCTTCTTGAAACATTTAGCTATTCAATATCTGCAAATGTTTTTCATTTGATTGGAAGACTGCAAGTGTTCTAGTAATCTGCTGTTCAGAAAAACATATTAGAGTTTGCAGAGATTTGAAGAACTACTTTGAATTTTGCGCTATTTAGATGCTACCTCCATTTAATGCAAAATGTAAAAATCATTTTTCTACAGTGAAAAATGATTCACATACCTGGCAAATGCCTGTATAAACTCATCTCCCAGTAAACTACTCCTCAGCACACTTCAAAGTCCCCGTTTTACTCTACAATAGAGTTCTATAATTACAGCTTTGGCACCTTCCTTTAAAAATCACTTTTCAGCAAAATATTATCAGCAGGTTTGCTGTGAAAAGAAAGATGGAGGCATCTGGGCCATACATGCATTTCCTTACGCTGTCTTCCAGAAACAGACATAGAGTTTAGTAAAAGGCAAGGGAAATAGAAAATCTGAATAATTTCCAAAGGATTCCTAACAGAAAGGAGAATATTTTTGTCTTTAGAGAAAACTGAAACAGCCATATCTGATATTTATAATTCTAACACTATGCAGAAATAATAGGCATTTGATCTAACCATAATCTAGATGGTTACCTTGCTCTGAAAAAATAGGTCTTGTAAAGGAATATGATGATTTTCAAGTATACCATCCTCAAACGATACCCTGCTCTAATAAGTAAAATTAGAACAACTCAGAGACTCTAACATGCTATTATAAAAGCCAGCCTTGTCTCCCCAGTGCTCATTTTTAAGAAAAATCCATCATATTCCAGACTGAGCTAAAATGCTGGAACTGGGATGCCCCCTGCTCCTGAGGGGCGCGTGCAGCAGCCGCTCGCCAACGCCGGCGAGAGTGCGCTGCCCGAGGGCTGCTTCTTGCAGACCCCCCTTCTTCCTCCCCTTTCCTATGCTTTGTCTTGTCCTGTGCTTTGGGGTTTCTTTTTTCTTTTCCAGATTTCTCTTTCCTTTCTATCTGGATGTGGAAGGAGAATAGTTGTAAGTTACCTGTGAACTTGGGTGAAAACTATACCAATGCACACATTGAAACGCTCGGACATATATTTGGCTAAGTTCATAACACAACAGTTGAGTTTCTCAGATATTCTCATCAGAAGCTGTCAGGTTTGGCAATAAGCAGTGTCTGCTTGGGGAAAAAGTTGAATCAATGGGTGTTCCTGGCAGGCTAGTACTAAGTTGTGTTAAAATATATACACCATTTTTACTAGTCGAAATGCCCTTTATCGTCCCTGCTCACAACATCCATCTCATTTGTTATTATGATGTTTCTCAGCATTTTACTGTGACATTCCTATGTGTAGCACTTGTTATACATAGGTTTTGTATTTTACCCTACTCCTACACAGAAGTTACCTAGGAATTTCAACACCAACCGGTGGTAATATAATATAAACTTACACTGAAGTGCTGCAGTTAATTTTGCCCTACCTAATGTTTGTGGTAAAGAAAGAGGAGAAAGAAGTAAAAATTACTGAGTTCAAGTGGACAAGCTCACAAACTCTCTAGAAGTTAACATAGGGGAAAAAGTGAAACTGAAGTAGTGATGACAAAGTTGAGGGCACAATAAGAACAAAACCAATTAAGGTAAGTAACTCCAATGCTAAAAGAAAAAAATCTTACCTTACTATGAGAAAGTCAGTGGATTATTTGAAAAATAATTATTTGAAAAATACATCTAATTTTGGAAGAGAGACCATGTGTATAAATAAAGTGGAGGCACACAGTGATCTGCATCCATGCACTATACAAGAGAGGAGTGAATAAGTGAATTGTAAAAAGATAATGTCTACATTAAAGTCTAAATAAGCTACTACAGGATAAAGACTTTGCTCCAGTTTAATCAGTGTGGCTTTTACTGCCCAATGAAAAAGGACCAGCACATTTTGGAGTAAAAATGGGCTAGATAAAAAGAAAGACAACATTGTAGCCTGTGCTAATCATAGAAATATAAAGGTTATGAATAACTAATTCAGAGGAAAATGAGAAATGGAATATAGAAAAGAAGCCTTAATGGTGAAATGAAAAATGCATCTCAGAATAAAGGAGCGATTCTGTATAACTGGAAAAAGCATTAACGTAGCTACACCAAACACCCACATTATCTAGAGTGGCTTAGGCTTCCTGGCTGATTTTGTTCTGCACGTCTAGAGCATCAGGTGCAGGAGCCCAGGACGCAAAGGTCCCTTCCTTGTTCTGAAGGAAACGGCGGGGCACCCATGCTGTATCCTGAACACCACTTCCTACCATCAAATAGTGCCCAGGTTAGACACACGCTCTCATTCTTGAAAGAGGAATTTAACACCAGGAGCAAAAATGGAGGACAGCAAGAAGAAACGATTAAAAAACAGCAGTAAGAGGAATTAGAAGGTGCATTTATCTGTGATAACAGAGGACTAGATTACATTCTAGTCATTCCAGTCTACATTCAAATTTCTAGCCCTTTCCTCTGAACTCTGAGACTGCAGAGAAAGCAGGTGAACTGCTCACACACTCCACAAGTTTCACTTCTAGACTCCCTGGGGCATTCACTTTGCCATGTGAAAGCGCAGCTCACTCTGAGTTTATGATCCCAACCTTTCCTGTTACACTGAAAAGCGATAACCTTAAATCCTTGTTTTCAATTTGTCCCATTATAACCACGTCTACAAATGCTGGTAGCAAAAATCAATCACCCAATAAAATTATACTTGCACAAGGAAAGAAAGTTCTTCTATCACTATGTTTTCTTCACACTACAACTACATTACACTATTCTGAGTGCTATTCGTGTAATACTCTCACGCTTTTTGATTGCTATATAGCATATTTGGTCTACTGTATAGTACCTTGTTGAATCAATTGTAGAGATCATTTTTATTTTCATAATCACTGATATTTTCAAAAGCTACTTTACATGGTTTCAATTTTCTTCTCAGTTATAATGGTACATCTGTCAGCTGAACTTCGTACAAGTTTATGTTCATTTTCCCTTTCAAGTCTATTAATTATACACCTGCCCACTGAACTCAGTAACTTACTTTGAACTATTTCATGTAGACATGCAGTCGTAATCTATTACCATATTTCCTGCAGTCTTACATAAGTTCTGCTAAATTCCACTTTTATTCTGCTACATGATTTTCAGCCTTTTCCTAGGTTACAGCTAATTTCAAAATAAAAGCTTTTCTCTGCTAATGCTATTTCTGACCACATCAGAGAATCTTCAGCAAGAAAATGACAGAGAAAGAGAAGCTTAAATACAGGTCAGTAAAATATGATCATGAGAACTGAAGCAACAGTGTAAGAAATACTGTAACTTGTCAAAAACGTGCATTCGGTGTTCTAAAGGATTATTAGTAAAAAGGACAAGACAACAACGTAAGTGTTTATCCAGAAGGAGGGATGAAGCTGATACCCAGGCAACTACAGCCAGTGAGCCTCACCTTCATCCCCGGAAAAGTGATGGAACAGCTCATCCTAGCAGTCATCTCCAGGCACGTGGAGGACAAGAAGGTGCTCAGGAGTAGTCAGCCTGGATTCACCAAGGGGAAATCCTGCTTGACTAACCTGATCGCGTTCTATGACGGAATGACTAGCTGGATGGATGAGGGGGGAGCGGTGGATGTCATCTACCTTGACTTCAGCAAGGCTTTTGACACCGTCCCTCACGGCATCCTTCTGGGCAAGCTCCGCAAGTGTGGGATAGATGAGTGGACAGTGAGGTGGATTAGGAATTGGCAGGATGGCAGAGCCCAGAGGGTGGTGATCAGTGGCGCGGAGTCGAGTTGGAGGCCTGTGGTTAGCGGTGTCCCCCAGGGGTCATCCTCAGTCCAGTCCTGTTCAATGTATTCATCAATGACCTGGATGAAGGCACGGAGTGCTCCCTCAGCAAGTTTGCTGATGATACAAAACTGGGAGGAGGAGCTGACAGCCCAGAGGGCTGCACTGCCATCCAGAGGGACCTGGACAGACTGGGTAGCTGGGCAGTGAGAAACCTTATGAAATTCAACAAAGACAAGCGCAAGGTCCTGCACCTGGGGAAAAATAACCCTGGCCACCAGTACAGGCTGGGGACCGACCTGCTGGAGAGCAGCTCTGCAGAGAGGGACCTGGGCGTCATGGTGGGTGACAAGTTGACCATGAGGCAGCAGTGCCCTCGTGGCCAAGAAGGCCAATGGGATCCTGGGGTGCATTAAGAGAAGCGTCTGCAGCAGGTCGAGGGAGGGGATCCTGCCCCTCTACATGCACAAGAGCTAGTTCAAAAGTGAGCAAAAAAATATCCACTGCACATTACAAAGAAGAAAAGAGGACTAAAAATTCGAATGCCTTCCTAGTGTAGCAACACTGCACTATGCATTCACGTTATATCAACAACAAAGTGTGAGTCACCAAAAATCAAACAAATGTTATATAGAGTCCCACAGCAGGACACTTTCTTCCAAATAGGCTATGCTATTTTTCATCTATCTGATGACACAAAAAAATAGTAAACATCCTCCATTCGTGAAATAGTACCTCTAGGACTAGCCTAAGATGAGGTACAATTAAATCTGCAAATCTACCCCCAAAACCAATTACGAAGCAGTAACTTCCACCCTATCCAGTCTCTAGATTAAGAAGTGGCATAAAAAGGACTAAACCTGATATTTGTAAGAAAGCTTTTCCAAACCATTAATAGACATTAGCTGTAATAATAGGATTTAAAGACACTAATGAACTTTGCGTTCTGCTCCCTTTCCCTTGTTAAAGGACAGGAATATGCAATTTGCAAGTCCAACGAGACTTACCAATAGCAACGTTAATTGTTGTGCCTACTATTTGGCATCTTAAAATTTGAGAATAATTTACAAGCATTAGTCATACAACACCCCTCTGAACTGAGTACGATTAATGTTTGCTTCTATAAACGGTACAAAAGATTCAGGGAAGGCAGCTGGTATTTCCAAAACTAAGCAGGAAGCCATGGCATAGTTAGTAACACGTATCCCAGTTCTTTAGCTAAATGGGGAACATTAAATTTCCCCTTTTTGCTAACATAGTATTCATGCTGACAAACTAAATGGAATATAAGCTTTCAGTAAGTTAAGTCAATATAGCTACAAGCAAGAGATTTAGATATAAAAAACAGCAGGAACAAAATATTTATGAGGACTGAGGGGAACTCTCTCTAGACTGCAGTCAGCACAAGTCTATATGAAGAAACAAATTCAAGCAAATCCAAATGTATAATAAATATGAGGAAGTAATGAGATTCCCACACATGCAAAAAGAGAAATCAGATGGAGCACCAGGACAACAAAGCAACTCTACGAAAACACTGAGAGGACACAGTCTGACATGTAGATTAAAGCACTTCTTGTCCTTCTTCTTTCCCTCACCTTCCCACCCTTTGGCCGTCTCTTCCACCAGTGCCTCATAAACCAAACATGGGAGTTGATGCAGCCGGAGGGGGGCGGAAAAAAGGATTAAATGAAACATAAAACCTTGTATTTTCTAAATGCAGAAGAGAGGGGACGGCAGCTGGCATGGTTACTTTTCAGATGGAGGTGCTCTTTTGCCAAGCTCAGCAGAGCTATGGCCTGCACAAGGCAGGCAGGGAGAGGGACAGGTGACTGAGCAGCACTGCATTAAGTGCCTGACAGGGCCTCCTCCTTTCCCTGCTCTTCCCTCCAGCCTCTCTTTTGGGCACAGGGAAAGATCAGAACCACAGACAAGCAAAATAAAACACCTACACCATAACACTGCTATCAGGGTACACTGCCATGCAGCAAATACAGCGCAGCTCAGGAAAAGAGCTTTGGAAATAGCTGATCTGAGAGCGACTGAGACTACAGGTTAGCTGTATCTGAGTTATTTCTGTATTATTTCAAATATTTAAGGTAGTCACACACAAGCACACTTTTTTTTTGAAATAGCATCCAGAAATCATACCTGAAAGGCAATGATTTTAAATCTGAGCTTTCGGATGTGCTTTTGATATGAACATAAAATTGTCATATATCTATGACAAATACCTAAAACAGAGGCTTGAAGGGAGGAAAAAAAAAATGAAGGTCAGAAACAATAACCAGTGAATTTACAGTTGTGCCCAAAGCATACATGAAAACTACTACAGCAGTTATATACATTGTATTTCTAAAAGTCATCAATTTACATTAAACCAGATAAAAGTAATCAAGAGGCAATACATGTTATAGAAGAGCTTTTTGAGGAAGAGAAAAAAATATTTTTCCATACAGTCGCATGGCCATGGAAATATGTCCTAAGGCACAAATGCCTAATACCAAACTTTCTGCTAGGTTATGTAGTAAATGCAGTTACCTCTGTTTACACCAAGTGTGACTTGTTTTTTTTTTCCTCACACAGTGAAGATCCTTGAAAACAAACAAGCATTTCAAGAGCTGGGAGTATTTTCAGGAAGCTTCTCCTAGGGGTGCTGTAGCTGCCTAACACCTTCAGAAAGCAACCCAGCAACTCACCAGCTGCTGCCTCCACCTGTTAACCCTTTTGCCTTGCTTTAAATATTTACATAATTACCACAGAGATATAGCCAAGCACTGACAGATGCACGACCAGCTCTAATGTAAATTATTTCAGTATTCATACAAGTGTACAAGCTATAATTTAAATCAATAAACATTTATTAAGTAGGGTGTCTATTAAGTTACAGCTGTTCTTGCTTCAATTGATTATGCTGACTCATACTGCAAAGTGTCCAGGGCCAGCAGAAGGATAACATACTGCCAAGCAAGTGATAAAGGTCAAATACCTCTGGCTCTTCCAGGAAAAAAATGTTAAGGCACTTGAAGGTTGACTTTAGCAAACTCTTGAAGGTTGACTTAGGAAACTCAGCGATAAGATACAAATTCCAAACTGGAATTCTGTTGCATATGATATTTAAAAAAATTAGAGCAGGAGAACCAGCACTGTAAGGTTAAACACCTCTTCACAGCAACAACAGCACAAAAAAAATGAGATGCTCCCTTGAAATTGTAAATGCACTGCTACACTACTAATCAAATGATAAGTTCAGCAACACACAAATGTCACATACAAACTTCAAACAACTCTTGGGACAGCTCATCATATTGCCAGAGCACATTAAAGGTTAACATTAAACCTAATGACTTCTTTGACATGACTGCTTTTAACAAATATGAAGGAAATTAACACTATACTCAGACAAAATAGGATATTTAAATTTCCTGTAATGAATAAAGCAGACTGCAGAGCAGTAGAATGAATTAGAAACAAGCCCAGCAGACTGTAGATGAAAGATGTAATTATGTACAAGTCCACTTTTTAACTAGCAGCTATCATACTGATTAAAGTGATTGAGAGTATCAGAAAACAAGTATCTTCCACTGCATATGAATTAAGAAGACATTAAAGTATCTAGGATGAGACCAGAAGAGACAGAATTCCTCTAAGGCTGCTTATAAATAAAACTTGGTCTGAAGCGAAATTCATCGGGGCAGCAGGTACATCTTGGGCCACCACACACATCTGATGCGACAGACACACGTCTGACACCACTCAAAGTTCTCAGGGCAAACATTAACCTTTCCTTGGATATTTCTCCTTTGGATATATTTCTGTTCCTTCTGTCACCTTGCTCTTTTCCTCTCTAAACGTGCTTAGGTTTTTATTTTTACTTTGAAAGTAAGGTGCATCTAAGTGGGGACTGCCCATTCTCCAGGGCATTTGAGTTGGTTGTTGGTTACTGATGCCAAAAATGAGCATAAACCAGGGCAAAATATGTGCTTAGAGAAAATACTGATATCCTTTAAACCTAAAAGGCTACACTTCAACAGTAATTCCAGGTTTATCTTGAGCCTTGTGTGCAACAAACACAAAGCTTCACAAATATAAATAGGATCATGCAATTATAAATAAAATTATCAGCTGGTCCTTGAGGATTCCCTTTTACTCCAGCTATTCTCTTTCCATATTTAAATTGCATTCAGCCATCCAACTAACTTATTGTACCCAAGTGTATCACAAGGCGTAGTTTGTACAGTGTCCTTAGAATATACCCAACACCAAGAGCAATTATTTGCACAGATCACAGACAAACAGGGAAGGAAAATACTCTCCTGCCATTACACAAATGTTTTCTAACTGCTCGGTTCAACAGCTGCAGTGTGTTAGTGGGGAACACTAGGAACCTGAGACTAACAGTCTTAGAGTCCCTGGCCTCAGAAGTGCTTTCAGGTAACCTGGGGAGGCAGAAAGGGACACAGTCTCTAGCTTGAAAATTGCCAGTTTTGTCTACATGAGAAGACTATATTGCTCACTGAACGGGGGAATACACAGTGTGCTAGATATTTGGTGAGAACTCCCACCTGCCAACAACCCTATTTTCATCCAAGCATAAAACTACATACTCATTTATTGAAAAGTATGGTAAAAGCATACCGACAGCACCTACAGCGCACAGCACACGCAGGCTGCAGCCACCTGTGCCCAAGCTGGGACAAAGAGCTGTTAAAGGGCTAGAGCTCTATGAATCTCACCCTTACCCCAGCGCGGGGAGCGTGGGAGCCTCGGCACCACCGACCCGCGCACGGCGCCTGCCCAGAAGGGCCTGCGCAGGCAGGCTGTACAAGGAGAGTAGGCAGGACAAATTACACGGCAGAACACGCGCGGCTCGCTTATATGCGCAGTCATTCCCGTGCGCAGGCAAGCCCTGTAATTCCACAGGGGATGCTTAACTCTGGAGGTGGGTTAACCAGCCATGAGATTGAGTGCTGCAAGCAGAGCAGCTCGCGGCCCCAGCAGAGAGCCTTTGGGGCAGAAAAAGAAATGAGAGACCTTTTCATGTTTGGGAGGGATTGGGGGTGGCTTGTTTCCTCTCCTACCCACCCAAGTAAAATCAGTAATACATATTTTATTAACAAGCTAGTAGCTTGTAACAGTATACTCATTTGCTAACCAATTCTAGTTCATGTAGCGTAAGGAGTCACAGTACAAGTAGAACAGTGGGTTAATGAAGATTTTTTGTTAATTCCTCTTTTTCTTCAAATCTACAGAACATGACTTTGAGCTAGGAGACAGTCTGGAAGATGTCCACATGGGAAGGCAGCGCATAGAAGGTAAATATATTGTAATTCACAAAGCACTTCATACCGCTCGTGTAGCTAAAGTGAAATCTCACAGCAATGTAGCCAAGAGACATCTGTTAAACTTCTTGTAACATATGCAATTAACCAAATCAAAGTAAATGACAGCATAAACTGTCATATGAATGCCAAGATGGAATTTGAAAAGAAACCACCACCAAGTTCAAGGATTTACATTTCATTCAACCAAATTTCATCAAGGTTACCTCACTTTTTCAATCTGAATAAGATGCTTAATATGGCTCATAACATTTATCAATAATGTTGAAGACGAAGATATAGGAGTTGTAAATCTTTTCAGAGTTAATATCCAACTACAAATAATAAATAATAGTAGGCATAGACATAACCGTTAGCAGTTAAATACATTGAAGTAGAATGTGAACTTAGCAAGGGCTTACACTTGGACACCAGAGGTTTTACTCAAGGGAAAAAAAAAGTTTTCCTAAAGCAGAGTTTCCTTTGGTGGTGCCATATTTACCTAGGATTTAAGTTGTCCAGATGACCTGGGTTACCACAAGGCTATACAGCCCTGTCACTTGAAGTGCAGTGTTACTGGAGTAATTACAGTCAGTTTGCTGTGTCGATTTGCTGGTGACCTCTGCATTCGAGACACAGACAAAAGTCTCAATGAAGTGACTGAGGCCCATAATGATCAAATGCTCTGACATTCCCAGCAACGTGGCCACATCACTGCTGAAAACTTCATTTAATATCCCTTTGATTTTTTAGAGGCCCTTCTTTTGCTTTCACTTGTCACCACCCTTTAGGAGACTAAGCTTCAGGGTCATTTAAAAGCATGACTAATATTAATAACAGCATCTAGTTAGAGCTACTCTTAGGAAGCCCAAAAACTGATTCCAAAATTAAACTGTCCTTCAGATTGTAGTCTCACTTGAACCATTCTGTACCACTGTAATCTCACTGATTTATGTGGAGGTACTTCTGTTTGACAGCTAGCTACATAAAGTAGTAAGCAAAAATACCTTTTTACTGATAATGTATTTTAAACACAAATCAGCAATCAGTCAAAAATAAATGCTGGAAGCCTCAAATGTTTACACTGGATTTATTACTTAACTATATCTGGTCAGCTGAACTTCCTCTCTGTAATGATTGCTATGGACTACACTTTTGTTTGAGTCATTTTTAGAAAGAAATCTACATTTAAGCTGAAAATTTATATGTCAAGTTGCATTCAGCTACAAATTATCACAGCTGAATTATACAAGCCATTGAAAACAGCCTTTAAAATAAGCTTCAGTCCTACTCAGCTCTGGCAATGCTGCCAAGCGTGACCATGATTACAGTTACAACAGCACTTCATTAACGACCTCCTAATGTCCTAAGTCTGCTGGTGAACAAGCTACCGATTACCAACCTCGTCGAATATAAATCATTAGTCTAGTACCTAAACTCACAACGTGAATGTAGAGCCTGGAATTATGTCATGTCAACACCACACGTGTAGGAATAGGAGGAAAATTAACCCAAATTGGAAATGCTAAAGTGAAAGGAAGACATAGATAACCTCAGTAATGTCTTCATTTTGTGTAAGAAAATTAAAGCAGATTTGAATCAGAGCCAGAGAATTTTTAAAAAGAGCAAATAGAGACAGGACACAAAATGTCCTTTTGTCAGAGGAAATTATGATTGCAGCTTCTTTTCTCCTGTATTTGTGAATACTTTTTTCAGTCTGTTGCTTGGCAGCATCTGCTGGCATGAACTAGCTGAAGAAGGAATATCAGCTTTGTGGAACTGTGATTAATCAAGGCAGTCCATCAACTCAATCACAGGCACAAAAATACCTCAACGTCATGACTATTTCTAATAATAAGGTACATAATAAGAAAAGTAGCTTCTCAGTCTGAATTTGTCCAAGCATTAACCGTTTTTATTACATTTTTCACATCTCTTTATCACATTATGTGAAATTCTTTACATGTAATTAGTTAAATTTTTTCTCCTCTTCAGTTTTGAATTTAGAGAAATCCATAAAAGTTTGCATGTACAGAGATAATTTTGGAAACCATGAATATTGTGAATTGTGGAAATTATGTATTCTCTTGGCCCTACAAGCAGAGAGAATAAAAAGAGGAAATAGGGTGTTGCATGCAGAAGTGTTGAAGCATATGATCTTTTCGTGCACTGATGTGATGTCCACACATCACTACCCCTATTCTTACATAGAGACTGCCCCTATTCTTCTGGGATACTTATGGTGGTCCCACTGAAATCACTGGGCCATGCATTCTCATTTCTGGACAGACCTTTGCCCTTCTATTATATTTAATGTTCTTGCTATAGGCGATAAATGATAAAATTGGAGATAGCCATCAAATGGAGGTAAAAATAATACAGATAATTTATTAGCCTATCATAAGCTGTAAAACACTAAGAGATTAATATAGACTATCTCAGTAAGTCCTTCAACTACCAAAAACAGAACCTGAAAGATCATACCAGAGAAATTATCACTGATACTCTCTTTCTTTCACCTTTTGTTACAAACACAGGACACCAGACTTAAAAATCTGATGTGACACAGGGCTGCCATTCTTAGGTTTTTCTAAGTGGGGATAGTCATTCCAGGCAGTGTCTCCAGTTGCTAAATATATCCATCACAAAAGCACTGAGAATAGTAAGTCTAGGACATGAGCAAAAATCTCAAAGTGTATCAACTGCTGTAATTATGTAGCTATCAAAATTGCTATGATAGATTTAGATCAACGCAAGTTCTTGCTTAACATACCCCTTTCATCAAGCCTATTTTACCATACTACTATGACAATCCTACCAAAAAAAAAAAAAAAAAAATCAGTAGAAGCGTGACCTATAATTTTAGGAGGAAAAAAAGTCTTTTTCCGTTGTACAATGAAGCTTGACAGTAAATCTGTAACTATAAAACCTACTTTTCTGGTGCTTTTCCATATTTACAGTTATATCCAAGTGTTTTGGGTAAATTTTTTTAGCTACGCTGTATTTTTCTCCACTAGCGCTTCTGACTTCTGCATTTATCCTCCCAATTCTGATGAAGTTTTCTCCAAAATCATATTCTTAAAAGCACAAAAATTGTATGGAGATAAAGAACTTTCCCCAAAAGTCTTCTATTTAAAGTGAGAAAATCAGTTTCAAGAGAGTATTCATAGGCCTCTTAAATGGGCAAGGACCACATTAGGACAAAGGAAGCTTATTGATTTCATTAAACTCTTTTGTAAAGTGTTTTTGAGAATCTACAACGGATAACAGAAATAGTTGCAGGAGACTTTTTTTTTTTTGTTATTATTTTGATTTTGTTGAGCACTAGGCATGATAGGATCCTAGACTATAAAAGCTTCTAGACCATGACAGCATTTGGATAAAAAATAGTAAAATGCATAATTTATAGCTAAGTATATATTTTACAAGATTTTTTAAAGTCTTTACAATGCTTTCTGAATTTGAAAGTCTTTCGCAGATACCCTCTTGTTTGTGTCTGTGGAAGACTCTCGTTTACTCCTTGAGAAGGGGGATCTGTCAAGCTCGAGTAACAACCAGTGGCACACCAGAGCTGTGCAAACAAAGGCATCTCTTGGCAGAAGCTACACACGGACTGCTGCAGAAAGGATCGCAACTGTTTGAAGAGTTGTTGTGATGTTGAAAGCTGATACTCTACTGCACGGGTCTTCAGCTTTAGAGGTGTAAAATTTAACCTTTAAGAAATTTGGCTGAGAACTATAAAAAAATCATTATCTGTAGCACTGCAGGAAAAAAATAACTGCTCAGAAGTTAAGTATTCCTGTAGAACGCTATAAGCTGACAGTATGTTCCCATTTTCCTAGGCACACGGACAGAAAGATGAAAAGATGGTTAGTTTCTAAGGTACAGAGTGATGATCGAAGCGTACTGTGCCCCAGCTTGGTAGCTATTTAAAGAATTTCACAACTACTTCATGCTTTCCATAACAAGGAGCAGATATGACAAGGGAGGCATTTCTCCTATTGTCAGGCACATCCTATGAAAAATCATACAGAATGATAGACTTGTCCTTACAGCTTTGAACAAAAAGCATCCCCAGTTTTACCGCCTTGGAAACGGAGATGTCTTTTTGACAGAGTAAGGGCTCTCTGTTAGTGCTGGCTAGTACTGATGCTTCATATACCCTAGCCTTCTGAAGGACATGGTTGGTGGCGAGAGTGAAATGGTGCTGCCCAGCTGGAAGATACTGCACAGATCATACTAAAATATTTTTTCATACTCTTGAGCTCTATATTCTATTTTGAAATGACAGTTATCAACATATCTGCAATTGAAAATAAGTGAGCTAGGTCTGTACTAAGTGAGTTGGGTCTGTTTAGCCTAGAGAAGAGAAGACTGAGAGGAGATCCGATCAACACATACAAGTACCTTAGGGGTGAGTGTAGGGAGGATGGCGCCAAACTCTTCTCAGTGGCGGCCAGTGACAGGACAAGGGGTAATGGGTACAAATTGAAACACAGGCAGCTCCATCTCCATGTGAGGAAGAACTTCTTTCCTGTGAGGGTGCCAGAGCCCTGGCACAGGCTGCCCAGAGAGGCTGTGCAGGCTCCTTCTCTGTAGATCTTCCAAACCCGCCTGGCTGCCACCCTGTGCCCCGTGCTCTGGGTGTCCCTGCTGCAGCAGGGGCTTGGACTAGGTGATCTCTAGAGGTCCCTTCCAACCTCAACGATTCTGTGAAACATGCAGCTCATTAATGGAGGCTGACTGATATGTGACACAGTAGCAACTATTTTGCATTTTTGAGTAATTCCAGTTTTATCTTGCAAACAGGCTCTTGAAAAAGCACTAATAAAGATAGGGAGGAAAATGAACAGGAGGATGTAAAGGAAAATGAGGGAACTGTCCTTGTAACTGCAGAGTACATGGAGCAGTAATTCACCTGAAGGGAAGATAACTAGCTGGTTGTCCGTGAACAATTTGTTTTCATTGATCTCTTGGTTAAATATTGAAGACATTTGCCTGCAGGGTTCAATGAGTCTGCACAAATTCCTTCATCACCCCACCTTTTGTGCCTGTGCTTGTAAATCATGATCTGTCACCAAAGAAAAATTGACATAACGTTTTAGATTGTGCTACTCCTGTCAGCTCTGCCTTGCAATGGCCCATCTTACAAACCTCCCTCCATGGCACCTCTCCTTTTCTAATCTTTCTTTCCTTCATAGTACAAAATGAAATACTGCCAAATATATGTATTGAAAGATGAACTAGTGTTTCATGTGTTCTTACAGCTAATAGTAGCATCACAAGTGTCACAAATTCAACTCTAGTTTTCTAACTGTATTCTGTAAACTATTAAGTTTATGGGTTGAGAAATACTATGTATAATATATGGCCATATAACATGCATGTAGTTACAGGAAACAGCTTGCTAAACTCTAGTGCTCCGTTTTCTTAGCCCTATAAAAAAAAATCCTTCTAAATAGAATATAATTAAAAACAGATGGATCTTCTTACTTTTCACTATGACTAACCCATAGAATTAAACTTTTTTCTCCCACTAAATTATCTGTGAATCAGTTAAGCATATAGGAGCCACAAGCTCACACCAGAAGTATATTTAGCTCAACATTTTATTCAACAGTGGACAGAAAAAAATGCTCGAAAAGAGGCAGAACAAAACAATGATACTTTTCCTAAGCAAACTTACAGCTTCATCATTTGCATTTCATGGACTAAAACAAATAGGGTAACTTTGTATTTAGTAATCTCTAGGGAAAACTAAACTCTCAAACTCAATTCAAAACCACAGCCTCCTGTGGCAAGGATTGCTACAGCTTCACTCTACAGTAATCCCCTCTCAACCCACACCTTTTGGTTTTGAGTCCACCTCCTGGTAGCTTCATAAGATGCCACTTGCTTTCCTATGTAAAACTATGGAGTTTTACATAGGATCTGCCTCAACATTTCCCAGGCAGTCTTGATGAACATGTTACTGGCTATTTTTGATGATCCATCAACACATTTATTATAGTCATGGCACCAGTTAAAATGCTGTAACTGTCTGCGTCTGCTCTGAAGGAAGCCCACAGAGCTGTCATCATGAGCACTTTCGTTCCTAGTTTTGCCACTAACACCAGTATTCAGTGCATGCCATTTACAAATCTAACAAAACAGAAGAAAGGACCTGTACAAATTTCAACACTGCAAAAAATCTAGAATTTAAAAGCCAAGCTGGATTGTTGCCTACCCAGCCATCACACCTCTGGCTATTGCAGACCAATCTAGACTTTCAATCAAATCTGGACAATCCACAATTTCTTTGAAGTATGCCAAATAAGCAACATTTTTCAACTGTTATTGACAGCTATATAAAAATTGCACAAAGTAATTTGAAACTCTAATGGCAAAGGGTGACCTCACAGACATTCAATTAACTCATGCCTGATTTCCATAAATGTACTCATGACTAAAATAAAGTTTCCCCTTGGGAAAACTGAAGGCGAGGTCTTAATTCAAACGTGTGTTCCATGGGTTGGTTTGTTACAGAAGAGACATTGAAAAGCACACTATCTTGTATTCCCCCCTCCCCTTCCCTTTTTCATGCTCTGAAAACACATGGAGTAGAAACAAGACCTCATTTATTTTCAGCCACTGTACTCATCTACTTGCCTTCCTCACTTCCCTCAGAACCTGGAATTCAACTGTCATGATCACTACAGACAAGGCTGTCAGCGATTATCACCTCTCCATGACCAGCTCTTCTTTATTAGTGAAGAGCAGATCCAAGAAAGCACACCTGGCACTTCAGCCTGTATTTGTATCCATGTTAATAACTTGTTCCCAAAGCCCCCCAGACGCCTCTTGATTGCATGCCATTGCATTGCCCTTTCAGGGGATGTTGGGGAAGTTACATTCTCCCACAGGAACCAAGGTCTGGGATCTGCAGCCTTCCTTGAGGAGCTGAGATTTCTCCTGAAGACTTCCCTTGCTTCCAGTTCTTGGTCAGGTGGTCCTTCCACCATTTCACCTTTAATTGTCTTGCCCCAATCATGTTCCTCAAAGTCCTCCTTTTCATTCCAGAGAAAGTCTCCATACATTCAAGAAATTTCTACATGTACAGGGCTACCTCTCATCTTCCCTGCCCATCTCTCCCAAAGAGCCTGTATCCAGGCATCACAGCTCTCCAGTCACACAAACCACCCCACCTCATCCCACTTATTCCAACAGAGCCATAGCTGTTTCCACACAAGGACCTCTACCTCCACCTGCCCGTTTCCCCAGATACCTGTCTGCATGCACAAGCACTTGAGGTGAGTCCCCTGTCAACCCGTCTTATCCTTCCTGAGGCTGCTTTCACTCCATCTCCTTGCCCCGTGCACTAACCTGCCTGACCTCTGTTCCCTAACCTAACTGCAAGTAGTTAGCACCATCCCCCAGTGTGAATTATCAGAACATCTTAGGAAAAAAATTCTATATTATCCTGCAAATTGACTAGCGTTTATGCTACCCAAACTGAGAAAATACAAAATACTCAATTTGCGTACAATTATAACTTGTTTTCTTTCTTCGAATGGATGGCAAGGAAAAATATAACTATTTCTCTGGACAGATGAATAAGATGACAAATATTGTCTTATTCAAGTTTGAACAATTTTTTTTTTTTTTTTTTTTTTAATCCTTTGTCAAATCGGGTTTGGAAGGACTTCTTCAAAGGTGCAGCAGCTGAGGACTTAGATCCCAACCAGTTTCAGTAACTACAGTCAGAAGACTTGTTTCTATGTAAACCTGTGCTAATTTGCATTACTAGCTTACACTGGCTACATGAAAATCTCTGAGGGATCATATCTGTGTTCATGTGCAAAGGGTTAAATCACATTTTGCACTTGTAGGGTAGTGATGAGTAATATACCAAGACTATATCCTATGCCGATTTACATTGTCCATTAAAGAACATGGCTCTTCTCAGGCAAACAAATGTGCTGGAAAAGTCTCTAAACAAACAAGCTTCAGGATCCTTATTTTTTATTGATGCTAAGAATTTATATTCATTTAACTTAAATGTCCATAAAAAAAGCCACAGCAATTTATTTCATATGTAGAAAATCAACCCAGATAAATTGAGGTAATTGTTTACGCCAGTAAAATGAAACCTTTATTTATACTATAAATCAAATGAAAACAAACAGTTTGCCAAAAGTATCTAACATGTTATGACTTTTTAATAGCAAAAAGAATTACATTTTAACTGCCTTTCTTTTCAATACTTCTGTATTCCTCTAACTCAGTTCATCCTTGCAAAGCTATAGTTAAGACGCATCTGAATTTTTTTTCAGGGAGAAGGGACTCTGGTTAAATGAGGCAAAAACAAAAGTACAGCAAAGTAGGAAGAATTTTACTTCCATTACTTTAAAAAGCTTTGACATACTTTAGAGGTCATCATTCATTGCTATTTTGGATTCAGAAAGGCAGCTATTTCGTCACCAGACACCTAAAAGTCCAAAAATTCATCCTAATTTACTGTCTCTATCCCTGAGCGACAGGAAAGTTGAAGGGATCCATGCTTGGGGAGCAGAAGGTTGTACAGATGACAGGCAAGTATTTAACAATGCAGGCAATACCATCCTACTAAAGAAACTGCTCCAGAATTATGCCTTTTTAGAGAAAATTAATGACTTAGTTCAAGCATACTCAGCCTCACAATTAATCAACGGGAGTTTTGTGAAAGACTGTCAAAGGAAACAGTGCAGGTGAAGCACTTGAGGGATCTACCATACTCTTAATTTCTAGAAAGCAGCAGGTCAGTATACCCATCACAAGCCTGCAGGCTTGAAATCAGGATTTCATATATTTTTGAATGCATTTTATTACTGTCATCATCATTAAAAAGCAGAGTATATTCAATTATATAGCTGGATTCATAGCTACAACAAAGGCATAGCAGATGTACAATAACTTACCTGTAAATTTGATTTAACTTAACAGGACTGTGTTAGACTGTATATGGCAGTTATTCACACATGAGAAATTATTTTTAATGATCATAGTTATCACAAGGAAAATTTGCAGAATCCTAACAGCAGAGCGATAAACTAGGGTAAAAGAGCTAATCATGCAAGCACTATAGATCTCTGTGCTGGCATTTGAGTTCACCAAGGCTGTATATAGCGAGAACAAGATTCTGATGCTTGAAAGTACTCATCTTCATTCAAGTTTTATATCTATTTTTCATGCATGGCCCAAAATAATTGAAGATTGCCTCCTTAAAGACTTCACCAGGATCACATTCTTTATTCCTTCTCCTTTCTTTAATATTCAAAATTTTCCTTGTAGACTGAATAACAATGACTTATTGTTCAGTGTATCTGTAGGCATTAACTGTATATGGAAATGGCAAGGAATTTTTGCAAGTCCACTGTAATATGCTTGCCCAAATACCTCCAAATACTGTCCACTAAGTGATCCTGTCATCACTGCATCTAGAATTGGGAGCAATTTGTACACACAGAAAAAGCTAAATTGATTTTAAAAAATCTGGGAAGCTTAGGTAGAAATTTGATTGAAATATTTACATCAATCTACGCTTAACATGACCAAGTCTATTCTGACACATCAAATATCTTCATCTGCATCAGTCAGACATTAAGTTTACTCTAACTTTTCTGAAAACAAACATAAAAATTCCTCTTTTTGGAAAAGCTTAATTATTATCTTTTGGCCGCATTAAAAGGGCCAAAAAGAGCTTAATCTTAAAATAACCTTCCCATATAGCCTTGCAGAAACTTTTATGAGATGTGGCCCTTAAAAGCAAAGAACAGATGTTGCTTTACAATGTCAGCTTGCATAATGTCACATTTCCACCCGACAGTCAGAAACCACAGCTCCCTTCAGCAACATTTTACCCAAAAGTGATAGAACCCGTCCGGATTCAGCCAACAAGAGTATATAATAACAACTCAAATAGAGGCCTGAGATTTAAGTCACGCTAAATTACTCAATCACTTCCAAAAGACTTATGGTACATTTGGAAAGCTAAAGAACTTTTAAATCCTATTTTTCCCTTCCAGTTAAGTAAATTATTTATTTATGGAAGTCTGCTCTACGTTATGTATGAAAGGATTTTTTTTTTCATTAGTCTGTGCAAAAAGTGCAAAGTTTTCTTTTTTCCTTTCAATGCTAATGGACCCAAGGGACTCACATTAAGATGGCATCACACCAGACCCAATATTTGATTAGTCTTTAATATTACTCTCAGACAGCTCTTGACCTAGAGAAAAGTCAGAGAGATGGAATTGCAAAATAGAAAAATATTACAATTCCTAGCTAAAAATATTTTCAGTTCTTCCCCAAAAGTTTAGATTTTCTGGCAAATAGAACTGTGTAAATGATATCTTTAATATGGCACTGTATAATAACCGCTCTAAGAATCAATCCCCAGAGAGCTCTTAAAAACATGACCAAGCTAGCAATAGCACTGTTACTCCTAAAACCATAAAGAAGCAAAACCAGCAAAACCAGACAACAGTGGATGTACCAACCACAACCACCAGGCCCCTGTCGAAGGATGTATATCTGGAGAATAAAAACCACGACAAAAATTAGTCCAAATTTTTCAGGCAACAGTTATTGACAGATGTTTAATATGCAGGCAGCAATAACCAAAAAATATATTATTATTCTACGATAATAGCATTCTTTGTTTTAGTCATGTAAGAAATGCATGGCAGAATCTGAATTTAGAAAGGTATTTCTGGTAGAAAACATCAGCAACTCTTTGACGGAGATATGTGCCTTGAATACAGATAGAGGTCGTGTTTAGCTAGTTCTCCTCCGCCTTCTGTGCTTACTTCAGGAAGCTGCTGATTCTCAACATAAGGCATCAACATTTCATCAACTTTAAGTCTTGAACTTTTGGAGCTATAAGGTTGCTCAGATGAAAAGAAACAGTCGCCTAATAAAAACATATTTAAGTGATTTAGCTATCAAATTTGAAATATACCTAGCAAGACAAAATAGTTCATCCTATACTGTCCTTCCTCTTCTGTTTTCCCTTGTGTCCTTCTTTTTCACGTGCAAGTCGCTTTCCTCCCTCCTTTCTTACTGGAAACTGATTGACAGCAGAAAATTAGGTCACATCATGAAGCTGAGCTGTAGGACACCCGGATAAAGCGGAATCAAGGCAATTTGATAAGGCACAATTCAACTTTCACAGCAACTATAATCACCTTTCCAGCAACTTTTATAGGGTTTGGACCAAAATCTAGATACAAGAAAGAAGCATGAATCACTCTCCAGAATGGAGGAAAAGCTGAATGAACTGACGTGCTAAAAGCAGCAAAGGCCTGTAGTAAAAATCCCTTCTCCTTTCTGGGGAAGTCAGAAGAAAATACTGACTGCTAAGCAGGAGGCAGAGAAGGATATGGGCAGTGAGAATAACTGAAGATAAAAATGAAGAATACATATACTCTGAGTGTTTTTTTTTTGTTTTGTTTTTTTTTTAATCCTTTACTGATTATCACTGCTACCATTATAAAGACATTCAGCCTTCCCGGTATCTGTAATGCTTTGTGGACTCAATATACTTTCCATGAAGAGGCAGCCAGATAGTTTAGTACTTCTTAAACCATGAATAAAATTAATCAGAACACAGCAAGCTCTATAAACATAATAAAATGGAAGTGTTCAGCCTTGAAATGCTTGATCTATGAGTGCCATAGGCAAAAGTGGCTGTTGGCACAGAGTTTAAGATTTCTTAATATGTCACTCAGGATAAGTTGCTTAAAGAATAATCACAATGTCTACTTTTGTCACATTTAAATGCCAGATTGGGGCTGTCAAATGTGACTGAATTTGTCAATGAGGCAGAAGGATACAGAGAGAATTAAAAGGCTGCAAAATAAATGATTTGGGAAGTTAATTATAAATAATACAATCTGCGTATGCAAATACCAAATGCGTTTATTCAATTAAATTCACTGCAGATTTTTAAAAGTTCTCTCTGGCTTTTTCGACGTGACATCCCATCAGACTGAGTCTTGGGGATGTAATTAGTTAAATGATTAAATGAATGCTGTGATACATATTAGTCATTCTGTGCTTTAAGAATATGGAAATGTTTTGTCAGTATTCTAACTGGGGACTGAACTAATTGTGGAAGCCTAGACTGGGGAAGAACAAGAGAGAGACATTAGCTAAACCCAGTGTGATACAGCTCTTGTCACTTGCACTTTGCAGGCCATTTGCAAGTTACACATGGCAGAATTTAGCCACTTACAGATGCATTAAGGAGGATCTCTCTCACTAGCTTAGAAGCTTCAAAACAGGCACAACTCAGTCGCTCAAGAACTAAGAATATAGAGAATTTTTTTGCCTATTCATTTTAACAAACTAGCATGGGTGAAATCTGACCGAAATAACTTGAGATTTTAAGCCAGATACTCTCCACCACCGTCCCTTCATGCCATCCTAACTTGACCCACGTCTTACTGCAAATGCGATTAAATAGCATGCAACCCCTTGAACAATTTATAAATTTCTGGGCCTCTTCCTTCTCGCGGACACATGCCCTCACCCTCGCGAGCTACCGTACCCCCAGAACAGCCCAAAAAACACAACCTGGTAACCAAAACCCAGCTTTGTGACTTTATGCTTCATGTAGTCTCTGGCATTTCTCTTCGAACCTAAGCCAAAATGGAAAGCTCTTGTTTCTTTTTTTAAAACAGTCGAACAGTAAAGGACTTTTCTGACTATGCAGGACATGTCACGTTACTCTTCTGTGTCATTACTAATTCATCAGCACCCTTTGCAAGGGAAGAGTCACAAGAGTTTGCTGTCAGTAACAAGCTAGGTAAAGGGAGAGCTCTCCACAGATCTTAAGTACTGGCCATTTTTCCAAGGAAGAAAAAAGAAAGACCTCTACTGTATAGAAGTAATGGTTATTTGGGGCAACATTTGAAAATAAATGAGATCGCCAACTCAAATAGTCAGATTATAGCCTTGTCCAGATCCTATTCCAAAAAAGATACCCCAGGCAAGATCCATGCATCCACAGCCCACTGCACTCTCCATACATCCTGTAATGGGCTGATTTCTTAGCAAGAACGTGTGTTGCGTATTGCAGACTTCAATTTGCATCATAATAATCCTTTAAAAAAAACAAAAAAAAAATCCAATTTCCCCTCTTCAGATTACACAAAGATGTAAAAAATGCTATTTATAAAGGATAGATGGAACTAGAAGAAACTCTTTGTCGATTTAGAATTTAATTGTATAGGCCCAATTATAATATTTTAATTTCTGCTATCATCTGTCTTGAATATTTATCTTATCTAGCAGTTATTTTACTCATAATGGAAACCTTTGATGGCTTTTTTGTCATGCTATTCTGAGCCATGGATAATGCTCACTACACTGGATTAAATTTGTATGGAAAATAGGCCATGCTGGCTTATGCCTGAAATTAGATGCAGCTAACTTAATTTTGTTGACATCTGAGAGAAAGTGAGCTTTGTTAAAAATAAATAAAGAGAAAAAATAATTCCCCTAAAAAGAATAATTCGCTTGCTATTACAGCTTTCTAAAGCATGAAATCTACAGGAGCTTAAACAGCAATTTATTGGAAATCAGAATAGGACACCTGGGGTACCCACTCTCTCTGCTGATTAGGACTGCACATACTGGGTATCTAATAATGATGTAAATGTAGTGTCGTGACTGTTTATTGCAGTCCAAAAAGCTAGATTTAAGCTAGAAAATCTAGACTTGTGTTTATCCATACTTACATTTTTGAATGTATTGACACAACCACACACATTGTTTTGTTTTTCAAAAGAAAAAAAAAAAAAAGGGAAGGGCATGGAGTAGATAAGCACAGGCTCCCAATTACTAGGCTATTCCAGTAAAACAGATTTGCTGCAAAGATAAGATGGAGGATGTACGTAGAGAGCAGGGCAAAGAAGCCCCTTTTAATTACTGTGGATAAAGCAAAGCAGTCACTTCTATTTGCACTTCAAAAGCATGGCATTTTCACAAAATTAGAAAGGCTATATAGAGTATGTAATATTGAGATTATCATTTGGGTGAAAAAAAATCATCAAAAGATCCAAGCCTCTAAACTTAATATGATTTTGGCTTAATCTTTAGTAATCTCTCATTTTGAGTCAGTTCAAGTTATGTGGCAGACAATTTTGACATGCTAGCCTCATTTTCTTAAAGATATATTTTGACTCTCATCCCATTTAGTTCTACTGCCTTTACCCTTTCCTATAGACTTTCAGGTTTAACTCCATCAACACTTCTATGTTCATGTTGTATGATTACTTAGTCACTATGGAATTTATCCACATTGCTGCCTAGAACGCAACGCTTACCCACTTTTGTGATAATCTCTCATGCTAAGGAGCTTGAAATGTTTGCTGCTTATCCATGTAAAATATACAAACTAACTCATTAAAAAAAAAAAAAAATATAAAAACTAAGCACCAAACAGTACAGTCTAGAGAAACAGAGTTATTTAAGAAAGTACAGAGCATGAAGGAAAATAAGAAAAAAAAAAAAACATGTCCCAGCTTGGTGCACAAGGACTGGCACCATTTCAGACAAGGCACCTAGAATCCTCATTCACAACCTTTCGAGTCTGGAGAGGAATAGGACCTGCTCCACTCAGTCCTGATGTATCTGAAGAATGGCTACCCCTGCACTATAGAGTTTTGCCTCTCTAAACACACAGGTCGAGAAAGTCTACTACAGTGACAGCATACGCAGCTATTCACTAAGCCCGTGGAAACTTTTCCATTGATTTCTAATGACGACGGATTCAATCATTAACATTCTCAGCTTCAGACCGACACATGCAAAGTGATAGTTGTTACATTGCTTGAGTAGACATAGAACAAGATATGAGCACTGTTTAAACCAGAAATATTGTATCATTTTGACAGCATTCAGTCTGCATGTTTGAACAACTGATTAGTATCATTTCAACATTGAATGTTTACTTACCATTCTTTCCTTGGAATGAAGAAAACTGAAATGAAATCTCATTTTTTCCACAGACTAAGCTGCCTGTGTATCACCTTGACTGAAAGACTTTTTTGTGTGGAACAAAGGTGACAATTTTCTGCTTTTATTTTGTTATTTTTTTAATGAGTCCTTATTACGTTGATTCTCTACTTGCGGCTCTCTACCTAGCACTACCTCAGCAGGCCTTATGGTCAGGCCACCCTAGACGTCCCTTTGACACTGCTCTAGAATGTCCCCAAAGCCAAAGGACAGGCCTTTAATTTACTCACTTGCAGAGCAAAGTAGAACTGAGAGTAGCATGGATGAAGAACACTTGGGTGGAAACGCTTGTAAAGAAACATCAAATCAGCCGCTCCTTCCACAGAATCAGCATGAGCACCCTCTCCATGCTGGAACAAGATGAACAGTGTGGAAGAGGTGGACATTGACGCCAGGAATAGAAGCTGCTGCTCCAGCATGGCTTACTATAGGTATCCTTAATGGTGAGCTACACTGGATGGCGGGATAACAGTAAGCAACCCTGAAAGGAGACCTGGCATCCTTCCCATGCAGTCTGCTATGATGCACCTGGAAGCAGCTAAGGGAGCCAAGAAACCCATCCTCTGGGATACTGCGTCAAGCGCAATTGCTGGAATTCACCTTAGAGCAAAGCTGCAGTCAATTTACCGTTGCAGTCAGGGAAACGAGGGCACGGTTGTGTCTGGGTCGGATGTTTTTTGACGCAAGGCAGCAGGCAGTCTGGAGAGAGGAGGGGTATTTGTCAGCTCTTCAACCGACAGCACCTAATGACAACTGTAGAACAAAAGGAGAAGCTGCCAAGGGTATTTGTGCACAAAAACACCGCCATAACAGCCAGCAAGGTGCCGCTCCTCGTTTGGCAAAAACGCATCCAACACAGCATGTCGCCGTTGCTGAAAGGCTGGCTCTGGCCGCCACGCGCACACAGCTGCGCGTGCCCACGGCCGCGGCCGCTTCTCCCCGAGGGCCCGCCGGCCCCCCAACCCACACGCACCACGCGTCCCCGCCACGGCGAGACCCGGCCTGCCCACGGCCGCAGGACCAGCCTTGCCTGGCGCCACCCCCAGAAATCACCCGCGCAGCCACAGCTCCCCCTCAGCCCCAGCCCTCACAGCCCAAACCGGCGGGAGGCTCCTCCGCTCCCTGCTCCTGCCCCGGGGCCCCAGGCACCCAGCGCCCTCCGGCTCTGGGTCCGCTTCCCGGCTGCTCTGCTGCATTTGGCCGTCCTGGAGCAGACACACACAGCAGGAACCTTTTTTTTTTTTTTTTTTTCCTCCTCTCTCTCTCTCTTAATATTCCCTCCTGGATTTCAGGGAAAGCTTTGCACATCTCTACCTCTCTATTTTTAAGGTATTGTCCAGGCATTTTTCCAAAGCACTTCCTGATGTCATGAAGATCATAAATGGCCAAGGGGACACCAACTGACCTACGTTAGTCCCTTGCCCAAAGAAAGATTGTGCAGCATCTACCTCTTCCCCCGAAATCCAACTGCCTCCTGAAGACCTCCAGCTCTGGACATGAACAGCCTATTTTAGTTCTTCACGGGAAGAAGCCTTCTCTTACTGCCTAATCTTCCTTGTGAAGTGCAGTCTAGAACTTGCTGTAAAAATGGTGAATTAGGGAACAGGTTATCTCCTGTTTCTTTGCTGCAGCCCCATAAGCACCTAAAGACTTCAGGCCTCCACCTGTTGCCCCTTCTTTTCACTAGAGTGACCCCCATTCCCAATGCATTTAGTCTTTCCACACCAGGCATGTTTTCTATTTTTATTGCTCTCCTTTCAGATCATCTCTTTCATAGACCTCAGGCCAAAACAAGATGAAATCCCAGCCAAAACTGTACCTACATACAGCCCCCAAAAGATGCTTTGCATAACACCATCAGCTCATGTTCACCTTGTGATTCATTGCAACTCCCAGGTCATTTTCAGGATAGCTTCCAGTATACGAGCCTGCACTTCTTCAGTCTTCCATGAAATAGATTCAGATGGAAGGCGTAATTTGAAATAAGAGTACTTACTCGGTAATACTGCAGGAGGCAAGCATCTTCTCCCTAACTCATTCCCCAATACACATACACTTTTCAGTTTTTCCTTTAATGCTACACTAAGCACATTTTTTTTTTCTTTTTCAAACACATCTTATTTTAGGAGGATGTTCAGATTTTCCAGTCTATAATTTTGCAGCTCAAATGTAAAATTTTTAAAAAATGACTCTCTTATCCTACAGATTATTTCAGAGAAGAGCTGTGCTGTTTTTCAAAAATGCCCCTATGATGTATTCACTAGGCTTCATATTCATGCTTCTTCAGTTTTAGTGCATATTTCAGGTCAGGGTAAAACCAACAAACAAGTCATATAGCCATACAGTTGAGTAAAATTTAAAGTTGCCTCAGTTACACTTCATGACTTCACAACTCATCGACAGCAAATGAACTCAAGCAAGTTCTGATACCTTGGACATTCATCACGAACCTCTCTCAATGTTTCCAGACCAGAAGTAGCAACATGAAGAAATCACAGGTCTAGAAAGTTTCACGGGCTGTCAGTAAGCTTAATTTTTTTTAAAAAAAAGTCACAGGATTCTGTCTGAAGAAAATTTCTCATCTGGATGTAGGCACAAAACCTTATGAGCTACCTGATCACAGATTTTACAGGAGACTTCAGTCTTGCTCGGCGTACAGGGCACCTTGTAAAGGACAAAGCATGAAATGAGTTGTTCAAAGAATACTCCCTGAGTTTTCAGAGTATGGCACTTTGGGATGCTTCAGAACCAGGGTCAGAAAATCAATGTCCTTAGCTCCTCTTTGAACCTGCTTTTCGTTATGCAAAACTAGTTTCCACCTAATTACATTTCTTTTTTAAAGTTCCTAATTTATTAAACTACTGAGTCCTTGAGCCATATGAACGTTCTCCCCTCCTCCTTTTTTAGGCACTGTCCTCCTATACTACTTTTAAGTTATTTATAAACACATGTCTCCTGCAGCCTCTGCCAGCAGGGCACCTTCATATGTTAAAATTTAATGAGGCTCAGGCACAAGTCATGAGTCCCTGTAGAAAAGTATTACCTGATCTACTTCATTTATTTCTACCAATAATCATACCATTACCTACAGCTTCTGTTTTTAATTAGTGGTATCTAATGATTAACACTGCCCAATTTGCATCCAATTATGTCCCATGAAAAATTAGATGTGGATGAAAAGGCTGAATGCAATTAATCATTCCACAATGCAAATTTGCCTAAATATCAAGGAGAAATGGGTAGCACTTAAATAAAATTTCCCTGAAAACATACACTGCGTGGTTATGAAGCAAAACCATGAGGTTACTCATGACAGTAAGAAATCGGAATCTTAAACACTATAGAACTACTCAATAAATTCATGTCGACCACTTTAATAACAATGAAAAAACCTGATGTGACTGGTATCCAGTTACTCCCTGGCTTCATGTGCTGTAGAAGCAATTAGAAACAATCAGCAAGACACTGTTTTATGACACACAGATCTGAGCCTGAGCCCACAGTACCTTGACTCATCCTCCTTAGCCTTGTCTGACACAAAGTTTGGTCTTAGCTTGTGTGCTTTAGAATATAATTGCCTCATCTTTTTTTAGGAGGTTTACTTTCAGAAAAGTCTTCCTTGTCTAAAGCAAATATTCCATGGTTATCCAGTGCTACTTAGTGATTTTTTTTTTTTTCTGGATTACCATAACTTTTTTTTTTTTTAAACTAGCTAGTTCACATATACTTTATACAAGATATTCCACAAATAATTTGTTTTAGTGATATATTTGATCCTTGGGTACTTGTGTTTGTTCCAGCTCCAGGCAAAATCATCAGAAAAGTTCTAAGATACTATTCTTTAAATTCTGGTTTTCCAGAGGAAGTGCTTTCCTTCTACAGAAAGGAAAAAAAGATGCATAAAGAGCAAGTACTGCAGGATTCCTGAGAACAGTCTTATATTAAGGTGAAATCAAAGCAAAGACAGGTGAATATATTCATTTACAGTAGCAATAGTAAAAAATGCAACATCATTTCAATCCTGATCAACTGCAAAGAGCTTAGAAGAACAGAAATAAAATCTAAGGAGTATGATGTATACATATTTCCCCCTGCCCCAGCTCAGAGAAGCAAGTTCCAATTAGGATGGACTTTTTATTGTACATTTTAGGGTTACACTTCATGAAGCAACCTGCAATGACCATCAATGGACTTATGCTTACAGGCATGATTGACCATTACAGCTGTGTTAGTAGGAATTTCATGCCAACTCTTGAAAGCTGAATAAAATCCTGAAGTTGTAACTCTAATATCAGCATTACTATAGTAAATTATTAGTATACTCTAATAATAGCATTATGGAAAAAAAAAGTCTGAAAGCTAACTTTGTTAATTTAGCTTGAGTTGCCTCTTGACAAATTTAAGAGCTGCATACTTGCCTAACCCAATCAAGTGACCAAGGCTGGTTCTCTGCCACTCTTTTTGAAGTACAGTGACCTAACTTCAGTTGAATGTGTTAACTCATTTAATTTCCATAGTTACCACCAATTAGAAAGCAAACAAACAAAAAAACTAACAAAAATGCATGTTAGGCAGTCATTTTGCTTTCTCAAGCAAAGTATCTGAAGAGTTTGAGAAATTTATGCCTATAACATACTCTACACACGGGCAAACTAGCTAAAACAAGGAAAATTAGGGTACAGTTTCCCACACAACATTGTTAACCCGAAAAAACTATGCGCACACACAATCCGAAACAAAGTCGATCTCTGCTCGGCACATAACTCGCCTATGTGCCCATCCCCTCGATAATCACTCTTGTATAACGTCATGTGGTAATGAAATGGAAGTTTCAGGAGAGATCGCATCCCCCTTCTAGCCTTTTAGGCCATAAATTTCTGCTTGTAACAAAACCATATGTGAAAACACACCTGTAACACTATCAGGATGGGCAGGAATTTGCAAGAGAAGATGGATTTAAAATATTTAAGTATTTAAATATTTAAGTAACATTTAGTCAGGAGAACGAGCACTAATCACTGTCTACCTGAGAAAGAAGGTTGAGATAGGAACCATGGACGCTGGTGTAGCCTTGTGCTACAGAAGCTCCTTTGCCCAGCAATCTCAGCAAGCAGCCTGCCAGAGCAGCGACAACCGGCGCACAGCAGGCTCAGCCAAGCGCAGCAAGTTACAGCAGTAAGAGGCATCTTCATTTCATGCTGCCAGACATCAAAGGGTCGGTCTGAATACGGCCATGCAGTTGCAGGTATTTAGCAAGGCCCACAGCATACAAGAGTGCAGAACGAAGGGCCACTTTTTCTGCAGCCGTTCTGTTAGTATCCTCGGGGAAATTGATTTCTTAAAAATACTCTAAACAGATTCATCTATATTCCTAAAGGTGTCTAGTCAGCTACAGTGAGAGTTTCACTATGGATTTTTTCCATGAGTATTTGACATCATGATGAAACTGCCTAGAATAAAATGTAAGCATGAAGAGTTTGTGTACTAAGGATTATAAGATGATTTAAGTCACTTGATCACTATGACCTTGTCTGCAGGAGTAAAATAAATACTGGTAAGTCAGTGTCAGTGAAAGCCATTAAGCTGGACAAAGCCAAAGCTGTCATTTTATTATTATTGTGAAAGGACAAGCTTCCTTGAGCCACTTAAACCCAGCTCTTCCTTCACTCATTCTGTTCAGAATTTTGCTGCAAGCTCCTAACTCTGGCACTGTAGCCGTGCACAGCTCTCGTGCCCAAGCAGTAACGAAACGGCACAGCGACAAAGCCGCACTGCCGGTACCCCTCCCTTCCTGAAGCAGCAGGGCAGGCCGGGACAGATGTCACCTTGACTCATACTCTTCAGAGTTACAGAGTAGATGAAACCAAAGCAATAGAAAGTAGTAATTTATTGCTAGTACCAGCCAATACTGAGTTACAGGTCCCCAGGGTAAGGAGTAAACCAAAGAACTGTGCTGAGGAGGGCTCTGGAGTCCATGCTTCCCCAGGAACAACATAGCATTTACTTGCTTGAGACTCTCTTCAAAGCCAATATCTAGCCTCTAGGCACTGAGGACAGTTTCGCCTATAGAAACATACATTCTTAAAGCCACGGGGCAGTATCTTTGTGATATTAATTTATATAGACAAATCATAGAATCATAGAATCCTAGAATGCTTAAGGTTGGAAGGGACCTCTAGAGATCATCTAGTCCAACCCCCCTGCACACGCAGGGTCACCTACAGCAGGTGGCTCAGGGCTGCGTCCAAGCGGGTTGGGAAGATCTCCAGACAAGGAGACTCCACAGCCTCTCTGGGCAGCCTGTGCCAGGGCTCTGGCACCCTCACTGGCAAGAAATTTTTCCTAAAGTTCCTGCGGAACTTTTGGTGCTTCAGTTTGTGGCCGTTTCCTCTAGTCCTATCAGTGGCCACCCCTGAGAAGAGGCCGCCCCATCCTCCTCATGTGGCTATGCATGTCACGGATCTCTTTTGGAGCTCTAGCACGCAAAACAGAGTCAGCAACCAAGATGAGAACAGATCTTTGAATGCTGCCTCTCTGGTTAGCCGTGCTGCAGCCACCCCCAAGCGCCTTTTGCCCTCACTTTTCCTCCGTGCCCCAGCATGGGCGCTGGGCAGAGGTCACCTCCCAGTCAGAATGACTGAGCCTGCAATCTATGGACTTTAAGCTGAAAGAAATCTGCTTTGATCATCTTTATTATTAAAACAACACAGCAGTTTACTGTATAGCAGCCCTCCAGCGAGATGGAGATGGGTGTCAGCTGAACCCTGAGTATTCCCTTGGCACTGACAAAGCAGACACACAATTGAGCACAGTATATATGATAATGTCCCCTGATGACATAAAATACCCAGTTAATTAAACTTGCTACTCTAATGTGAACCAGAGGAAGCCTATTCATTGACCTAAATGTCATTCTCTGTTTTGTTCTTTTCCTGTCTTAGGAATTATGAACTGTAAGTAATAGCTTGATGACTTAAAGCTTTATTTTACGGAACCTATCCTCCTTCTCCCCATTATTGCTGAGGATCTTCAAACAGAGAGATCTTCAAATGACCATAGGGGCTTTCCCTGTTAGATACAGGCTTAGAGAAAGTCTATTCTACATAGAAATGCCCAGGGTTGCTTCTACAACAGATCTGTTATTCGATAGTTTTCAAGCTATGCCTAAGTGTCTACCTAAGCAGGTTGACACACAGCTGGAAAATAAAACTTGCCTCATTTCAGGCCTAAAACAGACCCAATCCCGGCATCTGGACCAAGTATAACAAGAAAGAAAGCGGGATTAAGTTCCAGTCAGTTCCAGACAACTTGGCAAAAATCACCACTTACTGGAACACATCCATGCTTTGAGTAGCCCTATTGAAAACACTGGTCCTACATTACAGAAAATAATATTTCAGTTATTTTCCACTGTCTCTTGGTATTCTGAGCATAGTATTGATCTTCAAGCCCAGATTCATCTTCTGCTCAATTTCAAAATAGTGTCCATAATTACACCAGGAAATATTTCAGCCTCAGTTTACTCTGTAATCTTAAGGTCACTTGGCAAAACCATTAGCCATTTCATATTAATCAACATTAACCACTTGACTTCAGATGTTCCTCATCCCGTCACACACCCACCATACAAAGGTGTTCCACCTCCGCTCACTGTACACACAAACCGCAAAGATGATTTCTGATGTATTTGCACTCCTGCCCTAACTAGATGCTGTTCAAAAAAATCAGACTGCTTGGATACGTAGCAGTGTGGCTCGTGTCTCTCTTCCTCTCTGAAGTGCAAAATAGAAATATTTCCCCAGTCCCCTTCACAGGTTCTGCCCATAAGTTTTTGCCAGAAAACTTTTTCATTATACATATCAGCATTTTTAGCCTTAGAAAATTTAAATAAAAAAAATCTTTAAAATAATTTTAAAATTCTAAAGTAGATCACATACTTTATTATAACCTTGGTCCCTGCCCTCACTGGAGGGCTTCTATACAGCTATTTTAAAATTTATATTTAAAATCCAGAATCTTAACAGATGATTCTAGGCTTTAAATGACTGTGCATGCCTGAAGTACTTACATTTTCCTCTTCACAGGGCTCCAGTGTGGTAGCCTCTTAGGGATGTGAGGCCAACCTCTCTGATTTTCAAAAAATTTGCATAGATATATATACATATAACTGTACACACACACACACACACACATATATATATATATATAGCGCGCTGCAGGAGCTTTTATACTGTATACCTTACAAGTGTACTGTTTTACAGTTTATTTCCTTGATAGCTTCTTGAGGAAGCGTCAAAAAATTCAAGGGACAACTAGGTTTTACATAAGAACAAGTAATCCAAATGCATCTGGCTTAGATACAAAGCATAAGAGTATGCAGAGGCCTACACACACACACACACACACACACACACACACACACACACACACACACAAGACAATCTGTATATGCACAGATCCCGCTTGCTTCCCTCTAAACTGGAGTGATTCGATGTCTTTGCCCTACCCTTTCCTTGAGGAGTGGCCTGCCAGGCTCCGAACCATACAAGACGGTTAACTCTTCTCCCTACTCTTAGGTGTTGCACAGAAAAAAGTCAAGATTTCCGAGCAAAAATAACTTTCCCAGTAGGAACTACTGTTTCCTTTCACCAGGGAAGGAAAGGTCTGTGTTCCTGCCTCTGCTTTCTATTTATGCACGGTTACAGGCACTACAGCCAAAGGTTATCACACATTGTGAGGTTACTTATAACTGGTTCTCCAGATCCTCTTTTTGTGCAAGACAAAAGAAATATCTATATCCCCTAATTCTGCCATAAGGTGGTTGCATTAGTGCCAAATTAGAAAAAAAATGAAGCAGTAGCAGTTCAGCTGAGGTCCTCTTCCCTCCTGTATGCAGCTTTAGAAGAACAAAGCAGTGTCTCCATCACGACATTGGGCACCAGCAGCACAGAACTGAAACAACAGTGCAGTCTTGAAACCAAACTGTCACACAGTTGACACTTAGCTAAGATCTAACACACAGCCCAGATATTTTCTTTAAACAGCTAACTAGCTTTTAAAGTGGAAAGCATAAATTTCTTCCAGGTGTCTTGTTACTTATTTTCAAGTTGCATTTTATGCCCTGCCTGAAAGTTTGGCAAGACCACAGTACACAAAGCTTAGCAAGCACAACTTCACTTTCTTTCCTCCTGGAAAGCGGGCCAAATTTCAGCTGAAAGCAAGGTTCCCAAGCTGGTACTTACCCAGCTGCACACCCCTCGGGGGGCCTAGGTAATGGACCTCTCTCGGAAAGAAGGGAGCTCTGGCCCTTTGAATGTGCTGCATGTGTCTGACAGGCAAGAGAAGAGTATTTTGTGTTCTCATGCTCTCTCCCTTCCTTTTATCCAGTGTAAGGGGAAACCAAAAAAACAAGAAACAAAGTAAAAATATGACTTCAGACCAATTCAGAGAAACCAGGAAAGCTGCCAATAGGAATCTCCTAAGGCATCAGGGAAGCATAGGAGGCAGAGACGGCGGAGAAGACAAACCACCAACCTTCCTTTAAATCTTGCCTTGCAGTGACCTTGTGAATGTTACAAAATCTCCTTGTGCACAGTAACAGAGTTTTTACCTAGTGACTCTTTTTTTCCACCTGAGCACTGCTCAGTTTTAAAGGGGAAGAGAAACTTTGAGTTTGATAAATGGAAAATGGAATTTAGCTTGCCACATACCAAAAGCAATTAAATTGGCTTGAGTGGCTCAAGAGAGACTGAGTTTTCTGCTGAACAATCAGAAAGTATTAATAGTACTTTGAGGGAAAAAATGGAAAAAGTGTGCTCAAGGGAAAGGAAATTTTGATTTGATGCAAGTTTAAATATGTGGTTTCAAGGAACTAAGAAAAACATACAAAATCTAACACCACAGTACAAATCTTAACTCTAGCCTGTGTATAACAAATGTGTTTAACAAACAACATATTTTCCCCTCCTCAAACAAGAAAACAAATACAAAAAAAAAAAAGAATCAGAAGCCAATCTTCCACATCTGGTAGGTAAGCCTACAGCGTTAGTGCTGGGATCCTAATTTTTAGGCTCTGTGAAGCACAAACTCTCTTTGTTTTTTTTCTACACAAAAAGAACAACAAGTCTCTAATCCCCCTGCTGCAGCCCCATAAATAATAACTGATGTAGAAAAATTATCCATAAAGAAACTAGTTCCCTTCATCCCAGACATACATAGAAAGCTTGGTGTTTTAGGAGCATTGAAGAAACAGCAACTTTTGACCTTTCAAAGCACATCATTACAATACTGAGCACGATGGAAAAAAACGCTAACAAAAGTGGCTGAAAAATAAACTCTTTTACAGTGTTGAAAGAGCAAAGAATTCTAAAGGAACCAAGACACAGCACGCCCTATCGCACAATGCCTTCACAAGCTGAACTGCCTGCTAGAAAAGGAAGGTACAGAGCCGTGACAAGAACAGTGTTAAAAAAAAAAAAAAAAAACAGGCACTGAAAGGATATTCTACTCACAGACAGCGTGCAGGCCCTAGAACCCTTTGCACTGCTCTGGCCCAACGCTGTTATCCCCAGCAAGCATTTCCTAACCACGCGCACTTCCCTGGTTCCAATCTGCCAATAGCCAAATAGATGGAAATCTACCACTGCGACACCGCACTGCAGGAAAATATCCATCGCTTCCTAACTCTTTCAGCCTAACAGCAGGATTTAACACCCCTAGTACCGCGTACACTTTGTTGCAAACATCACAAGCGATTTTCAGCTGAGCTATGACTGCTTGATGGCAGATTATACCTTTCAAAAGGAGCAGGCCTGGTAGAGTTCATTAAGGCTTTGTTAGGCTCAAAGTTGTGAGAGCAGTTTTTGCTGACATAACCAAGCTAACTTTATACCTGCTATCACTGTAGTCATAATAACAGAGCACTAGCTAATCATTTCTCATTTTTCTAGTAGATTTTGCAGCTTGCACTGATCTCCACGTACTTATTTGAGCAGTACATCAGGACCCAGCAAGAGCTCAGCGCTCCCATGTGAGCTCCAGTCATAAAGCTTTCACTACAGGCCGCCATAGCTGGCTTCTCCTGGCCGTCCTCCAAAGCACACGCACAGCACATCATCTTCCTGCATTTGAACTAGCAAGAAGCCTTTTTTTTTTTTTTTTTTTTTTTTTTTGTAACTTCACTGTAATTCTCCAAGCAAATGACAATGATTGATTTGCACTATCTCCCTTCCTGTTTTATTTTATCCACATGAGAAACAGAACTGAACTAAACATCTCTTGGCTTTTATGGATAGCAGAGTAGAAATGCAAGTGATGACGTAAAGAAGATGCAGATATTTCCAGCTTTTGTCTAGATCAAGATACATTGAAAGTCTGTATTTTTCTGCTTAGAGTTCTACTAGTTCTTTAACTTTGCCAAGCTGATACTTTTTTCTGTAGGTGCTTTCTTCAGTGGGCACAACACTAGCTCTTGTTTGCCAAAGGCATCCTATAAATGAAAGCATTTTCAGTAAAGTGATTTTTTAAAAGTTGAGATGAAGCATTTCAAAAGTATTTTATAGAATGACTAAAAGAAAACTCCTTACTCCAAACACTACAAATGTTAATAAAGGGAAAAAAAAAAAAAATGTTCTCTGTTAAATATAGCATTTAAAAGTCTTTTTCTAACCAGCCTAGCTATTCCATCAGTAACTTAGCCACCTAGCAGCTTCACCATCTTGGCATTTCCAAGCCGTGCTGGGACCTTAGCAGCAAGCTGAAGTGGCTTGCTTCATGACATGGTCTTTCAGAAGAACCATGCTCAAAATGTCGGCTGCCAAAGAGAGCCCATTGGCAGCCTAACTGCAACAGAAAAAGCTTCAAAGTTTTCCTCCATGTGCTTCACGTGAGAAAAAAGGGTCTCAACAGTTTGCAGATGTAATACAACAGGAGGAGAAATCTCTGAAATCAACACCTGCTTGTTCAGAAAAACAGCCAAATTCAGCCTCACAGGATGCAGAAATCCCTTTTTCATCTTTTCTGAACACTTCCCTTAGCATTTTGCTGCCCCTTCTCCTCAGTACCTCATCCTCTTGCCATAACCTCATTCCCTGCCCACTGGCCACATGCTCTCGGGATGCGGTAACAGAACTCTCTTGTCCTTCCTCGTGACACGGAAGGAGACAAGGACTTTTTTTTCCTGCCAAGCTTCCCTGAAAAGAGAGGGTTCATCAGAAGGTTCCACAAATAGCAGCCTTTTGCCTCTGCTGCCATGTCCTAAAACAGCAGCAAAGAAAGGGAGAGAAAACTTCTTATGTGCGCCCTCCCTTTAAGGGTCCCTTTCCCTAGGAACAGAAATAAGCTCAGAAGGTAAAGGACACTGACAAGAAGTCAGAGATCAAAACAATTCCTGTGGAGGCTTTTGCTCTTTTGGCTGAAACACAGTCGTCACTGCCTGTAATCCTGCCCGACCCAGCTGCCTTCTACTTCCAGCATCAGCTTGACAGGAAGGGACTTCAACGTTCCCAGGAGCCATTTCAACTGCTATTAGGAAAAAGCACCCACAGCGAGCAAGGGCAGTGCATTTGAGGAACACTTAGGTGCCTAACTGTTCCTTGCCCACTTAGGCTGGGCTCTCATCTCAAAGAGCCTCCCAGGGGCTTCATGGCCTCCCAGCTTCACAGCAGCCAGAATAGGGAGACATTTTCCAGAAGAACAATTTTCTTCCAGAAGGCATAGCTAGCATTTTACAAAACTATGGCGGTATTTTTTTCAGATTAAAAAAAATCAAGATGGTGAGACACATTTCAGTGTTGTATTTCAGTCTGCTTGAATTTCAGCATAAAGAACCCTGTTGACAGATAGCAAGAGATTTTCTCCAACCTGAATAAAGCACCTCTGTGGGCATGTCTTTTTTTTTTTTTTTT
>VZSV01000028.1:5127038-5143862 GCA_013398735.1 Nothocercus julius | reverse complement strand
CTTCCTCCTGCACCAAAAAGCCAACCCTACAAATTATTTTTCATCTCTGACAACCATTTTCATATTCTTTAACTATTCAGTCTTCCAGTAGGCCCTTAATCACATGAGTAAAGCGTGGCCATGCATCTAAATACAGATTTTCTTCAGTTCCTGATACATAACTGACTTCTGATATCAAAATCAAAAGAGGAAGAACTATGTGAGCAGATTTTCAGTAAAATGCTATGTAAAAGTCTGAGGTCTTACAATTCAGATTCATGCAAAAGACATACATGACAATTTAGAATGGAGAACGGGAATAAAAAAAGACATCATCTTGTCCAAGGAGCATTAATAAAATTGCATTATCCTGAATTTATAAAGAATTTATTAAAAAGTAATTAGATTAAGTTTCCTTCACCAATTTACACCCATTTTTATTCCTTTAGGCATAATTAGTTTTTGTAACTGTAAAAACAACACCCTTTTCCTGCTTCAGTAACGCAGAAGCCATTTGTGAGCACCATGTCTGTACTTAGTAAGCATCAAGTTCAACATCAGAATTTTCTGCTCACATTCTGCTCACAGACTGATCATCCCCAAACACACCTGACGTTTTAGAATAAGCATTTATTGCAAGTGGCAAAGAATCAAGAGGGAATACTCCAGATCTAATGTGAAATCCGAGGCCAAGATGCAACCTGTGACCTCAGGCAATAGACTTAACCTCCATCTGGTTCAGTCAATGCAGCTGGCTAAGAGCAGGAAATCATTGAAAAACTGATGCTGCATCCGAAATCACATCCTCTCCAGGTAAATAAATTACAAGAGAGCCACAGGGATGGAAGAATACAGTTTTTCTTATTGTAAGAAGCAGGAAGGCATGTAGGAGTAAATTGGAATATAAGCAATAGGTCTTTTGGCCTCAAGCATTACTTTAATAATTGAAACATAGCACTTGTATTTCTGTACAGATATTTAGGGGTTTGTGCTGTAACTAGACTGCAAGGTTACGCTATCTTTATTCAAATGTATTCAAACAGTATAATCAAGAATGTCTGCTTTTGTTTCTTTTGCCCGAAGTTATTTTTCACAGATATATGAAGTATTAACCCCAATCTCCAATTACATCTGTAATAATTTAGGTCAATGCACAACATTTAGGCCACTAAGGACTTCGAAACTTTTATAAAAGGAGGAAATGATAATCTAGGAATACTTGTGGCACTTGTTTCTTCCTGGAACAGGAGTATGATACTGCTTGCAACTTCCTAGCATCTCCTCCTCTCCTGCACTCCCAGTTCACATCAGGCGATGTTCAAGTAGCAGCTGCTAAAGTTAGGGGCATGAAGTAGGTTTCAGAATAAAAGTTACTTCACAGACACATTTTCTCCAATAAAATGGAGAAAAAGAGGAAAGGTTGATAGCCAGTTTACTTTTCCCACATCTAGTAGAATGGTGGCTCATCCATCTCTCAACACTTTAAGAAGAGCCATTAATAAATCAGCTTTTGACCTGACTGTTAGACAAATAATTAGAAGAAAATCATGGAGAAAATGATTCCATAGCTGTCTAAATAATAAATGGGCTGAAGGATACAAGAATCTGAAAAAACATGGCTTTGGACAGCTATTAAAGCATACAAGTTTCCAGCATGACAGGTTTCTGTCCATGGTGAGAATACATCAACACATGAAAACTTCTAAATCTTCCTCTAGACAATTATTTACATTATCTTCATCATAAATCCCAAACCACCTTTGTCAAGAACTGAAATAATTTATATCTACCAACAATTGTGGTATCAAGAAGTTTTTTTTTTTAATGCTTCATTTTAAACTTAACTTTGCAGGAATGCAAGTAGCACATTGTTATAAGCACGTTATAAGCATTATCTCTAATCCTACAAATGTTTTAACATACCATTCGTTGTTTTCTCTGACATGAAACTGTCATAACTGACATAAGAAATAAGTTCAATGAGCATAGGTAGTAAACTGTTTTTATAGATGATTCTGGTATAAAAAGTTCATGAATTGGCTTGTGTATGCCTAGGAAAAAAAACAAACTATAATGGAAAATTTAACTAGGACAGGTATGAGGACAGCTTTCAAAGTAAATTACAAACACTTTGAAAGTAAATTGTTTCAAATCAACATAAAAAATTCAATTTTTGTATAGAAGTTTTTGTCTAAAACAGTCGATTTCAATAAAACATTTGAACTGTGAACTCAAGGTTGATTTGTTTTCTCAATCTCCATTTCATAATTGGAAAAAAGTTCTGCAAAACAAACTAATGACTATACTTTGCGCTAGAAGCTATCAAGTTCAGCAGGTATACGCAATCTTTTTCTAACAGTCATGAGATCGCTACAGAGAGCGAGAGCTGTCTGAGCAACAGGCTCTGTTACGTCTGCCTACTCCACGTTACCCCAAAACCATCACCCAGCAGAACTATTCTTTGGCCTGGAGGAGCAACCACCTTGAGACTTGCCTGAGTTTTAGAACTCCTACTGGTTTCCCAAAGCAAGCAAGGCACGCGTGCTCGCGTACATGCCAGGCAGCAGAGAAACACGATGCTGTAGCAAAGGTAGGCAGGGCATGCGGGCTCAGTAGCAACTCTCACACTCTTCCTGGGCAATAGTGAAGAAACTCTCTGTTGTGGATTAATAGCTGAAAATACAAATTAAAATTTTGCTTTCTATGCTGTGGTAGGAACACAACATAAGAATCTAAAGACCATCATATGCAGACAGAAGCATAGATGGATCCTGACCTCATCTGCAACTGCTTTTAAGGGTTATGGTAAAATAATTCTCATCAACATTGACAGGAAAAGAAGAAATTACATAAAAGATTCAGATAAAAAAGTGGGTGTTCTTTTTGTGAAAAGGGAGGAGAAAAACTGGAATTTGCTTCTCACCTTAAGTAGATACAAAAGATGGAACTAATTTTCTTTTCCTGTAACCAAGATTGTAGATAACACAACCATTATCCTTCTTACAATAGGTAATTTAGTAATGCCATTAACTGTTTAGTTTTCCCTTTAAAATGTCTGCCCTTACAGAGTAGGTCAATACAAGCTTTTAACATAACATTAGGAATAATGACAAATTTAATTCAGGCTTACATTGCCCCACTTCCTGGAGGCACTTCATATTCTGATTTCAATTTAAAGAAAAAAAATGTGCATTTCAGGGAAAGGAGTGTTTCTATTATACACCCCTCTGTATCAAGATCCAAAACAAATTGAGTCACGGCAAAGCAAAATTTTTGCAAAACTGAAAGTGTTAAACGCTCTGAAGCTCCATTTCACGGAATTCAGTTTCACTATACAGAGAGAGGCATCCTAAGATGGGATCCCAACAGACAGTTTAAAAAGCAGGAAAAAAAAAAAAAAAATACAGGTACCTTCAGTTGTTTACTTCTCCTGGTTTAGTGCACTTGCCTAAGAGCCAATTCTTTCCTTTACTTGCAAGCTCGTAACCTAATTTTTTTTTTCCTCTAATTTCCACAAAATGACTAATTGGAAGGATTGGAAGGAAATTATGAGAACTTCAATCAGAAGTCCTAAATCTTAGTTTTCTCTGCAGGATTCTTTGAGAAAAAGATCAGATCTCACTGTTCAGAAAAAAAAAAGTCTGTATACGGTAACTCAGTCCTTCCAGTAAATATGTAATACAATGAGGTACAATGAACAACTGTTTCATGACTGTATGGGAGGAAGGAGCAAAAAACATAAAAATCAAAAATATAGTCTTCTGAATGCCAACGGAATTATGCTGAATTTAGGTCTCAAAGTAACTCATCAAGGACTAAATTCAAAACAGATTTTACAAGAGAAGGCAAAACAGGCAAGCGAAGGTAAAAAAGACAGTGGAAAGAGAAGCAGGAGTGAGTCTGCAAAAATCTTATTAAAAAAAAATGAGGCATTTCACACATCTAAAAAAATCAAATGCTAATTGGACAATTAGCAAATAATAGCAAGAACAATCACTGACATTTAATGATATTGTATTTTTTTCAGAACACAATGTCAAATTGTATTCACAATTTGTATTCAAACACAAATTGTATTCAAGGAATGAGCCAAGACAAGACACAATAACTGACCATTAAGACTGACCTCTAAATTGCTGTAATTATTTCCTAATGTCAACAAACCACTAATTGAGCTATATGAAATGACATTGCTGTAACACCCAGTTAACAGCTTGGGTCTACAACCATAAATTTAGCAGTCTTTTTATCAGATAATTAGTGGCAACTGTGAGATATATAACAAGGTGCATATTAAGGTTGCCTTAGAATTATTTCTTATTTAAGTAATGAGGATATACTCACACAGCAATTCATTTTACCAGATAAAAGATAGGCATAGGCTAGCCAAACACTTTCTAATGTAATATAACTAGCTGCAAAATTGACAGAACAAAGGACTCATCTATATGAATATTAACAACATAACCCAGAACATTGTGTATTTCAGCACTGTGTGATGTTCTGAAGAGGAACTCTGCACATGCCACATAGCACACCCAAGCCAATTTTGACACCTGTGAATGGAGGCGCTTGGAAATCCTCTGAATAGTAAAAGTCCAAGTTCTAAACATACTGAAAGTGACACTTGTCCTATGAAATCCAGCCAGACCCCATGACTAAAAGTTGCTGAAAACCTGGACCCCTAAATTTACTGTTCTGGCATTCACTGAAGAGTAAAGGTCTTGAGTTTTAGACACAATTCTGCAGTAAACACCTGTGAATAAGGCAAAGAACCTGGCCTTGGTAACTGAGAGAACAGAAACAAGAGCCCTGTGACAGGCTTCATCATCTCTGCTACAGGCAGGCAGAGACACAACCTAATCTCTAGCTTAGAGAAGCAAGCACTGATGCAGATGCTTGGCTATGCTCTGGGAGTCAACACTGAAGTCAATGGACATCTTTGATAGCACCAAGATAAGATGTACTTTGATAGCGCATGCAGGTTAGATAAGATACAGTGATTAGCACCAGGGGAATAAGGACCTTTGAATCTTTATCTGAATTTTTCTCAACAATGCTAGCTGGAAAAAAAAACAATCTATTAAAAATATCAAAAACAAATTTAAAATTAAAACAAAGCTGTTTTCCTTATCTATCACCAAAGCAGTTGGTTGACTTGAAAAAAAAAGTTATTTTTAATGAAAAGTGAAAATGCAAGTTTACAAATTTTGTTATTTCCTATCCAGCTCTGCTACCTATACCACCTTACCTCGCTCACCCAATGACATCAGCTCATACGTTGGCATTTCAGTTGAAGCTGTCAGTCTAGTCACGTGGAATCCTCACGGGTAAGGAAAAGGTTCCAGCACCAGAACATAATCAGAACCTGGTCTCTTCCAGACAGTTCAAAACATCTTTAAAATGTTAAGGACCTAATGCTACAGCATAAGAGCAATCGTATCTTTAAGCATCTTATTTCTTTGAAGACATTATACAGACCATTTACAATCACTGAAACACAGGATCCTGGAATACTCTGGCTTGGATTCCATTTCTTTTTGAGAAAGTTGATGTTAAAAATCTTATAGAAAAAGGCATATGACAAAGTATCTAATTTCCATTTTTAAAGCAGATCATGTAGACACAAATGACTGACATTGTCATGTTGCAACACTCATCCATCACAGAATGAACTTGGTTAATACGGAACCAAGACCTTGTTTCCCAGAGTTGCTTGCTAATCTACTTGTTCTTATTAAAGATTCATCAGTTATAAATCCAGCGTTAATGTCTTGATTACATCCTAGGAACAATTATAGAATCACTGAGGCTGGAAGAGACTTCTAAAGATCATCTGTGCCAGCTCAGAGCAAAGCCAACAGCAGCAAGTTGTCCAGGACAATATCCACTGGAGTTTTTAGCATCTCCAAGGATGGAAATTTGGCAGCTGCTCTGGATATCCTGTTTCAGTGTAACTAACCTCACAGGAAAAAAAAAGTTTCTTCTGTTTAAACGGAATTTCTGGTATTTCAGTTTGTATCTATTATCTCCTTCCCCAGGAACCACTGAGAAGAGTCTGACGCTGCCTTCTTTAATGCCTCCTAGCAGGTATTCATAGCCATGGACAAAATCCCATGCGTTCCCAGGAAGGTACAGACCTCACAAACAGCAGCTATGGTGTCAAGACAGGTAAGGCTGCAGAGGATGCACCCCTCGTTCCTGACTTGTCCTTGGCAGAGTTCTGGACAGCTGAAGCCTTCTGACGGTTCATCCTAACCTCACCAGGCACCATCCACAATGCAAGAGAACCAAAGACAGCAGAAACCTGTATTCATACTCTGCTTTCTTTTCAAAACTACAGCAATAAAGAGGGTTCAACATAATGCGTCCATTATAGTTTATTCTTCCTTCTGCTGGCTGATTTTGCAAAGATTATTGGCATAAAGCAGTGCACCACGATGAGATGTTTCTCAATGGATTGAAGGGGAGTATTGCCTACTACTCAAAAAGAATTTTAAAAATGTCTGAGAAATCACCTATTAGAAAGCATTTTAGTTTATATTTCTTTACTTATTCTATTTAGGAGCCCCAGTGAAGCACATTTCCCCCCATCAGCACTGAGCATGCTGATGTCAAAAGCGTAAGTGGAATCCCTCTCATTTACTATGTATTAGTGCTAATACATTTTCAACACTAATGCTTTGAGCAAATGAAACACTGATAGTCTGGGACACTAATGGGATACATTAATTGCAAGTAGTATAAGAAAAGAGGATTAGTAAAATGCATGCTGGAAACAGAAAATGAGATTAAAATTGGCATTTTGGCTAAAGTTCTTCAGGCTATTAAAAAAATACAAGATGATTAGTCAAGGAGAAACTAGGAAGTCAATAAATGAAAAACGCTGAGGGTCAAGGGGAATCTTGAAAAGGAGATTTATGACTTAAAGTGGAAGAGAACAGAACTAGAAAAACAGCTTTTAAAGGGTAAAGAACTATGATATTTCAAATACTACAAAGCCATATTCTTCAGAGAAGAGGAGAACGGAGCTAAGGTCCAGATCTTGCAGCCATTCAAGCACATGAAAGGCTGTGCTAACTTTAGTAATCACATGGTTCTAGCTAAATACTTAAAAGCCACTACTAAATACTTAAAATACAGTCAAAATCAGACCAGTTGTGAAGGAGATACCAACATATTTCACCAGACAATTGAAAAAAAAAAGACTGGCCAGAGAACATTTTTCACCATAGTAGGATTGCTGGTGTCTTGGCAGTTGTAATCAAAGGAATCAGGGGAGGAGCAGAACCAGGGTAATGAGGTAACAGTGACAGTGTGACCAGTACTAGAATAATATATCTGTGTCAAAGTAATATTCTTTAATTAGAAAGGGTTCAGAGATGATGCTTCAGAAAACATAGCTTTCTTTTCACTTGCTGTCCTGGCATTGTATGGAAGGTAAGGGACTGCTAATTAAGAAGGAAGCCAAACTTTGCCAGTGAGCTCTTGCAGCACAAGAGAACAAAGATATCGCTAGGCTCAGTGATTCAGGCATTAAACAGCAAAAACTTTGTGAATAATTTCCTAAACACACAGTTGATTCTGTCACAGGTAACGCTAAAATGAAGATCAAATGCTTTTATAAATAATAGTATACCTGGATGAATGCAAGCCCTGTACCCTGTTATGAAGTCACACTATTCATTCTTTTTCTATGATCTACCCTGGAAGAATAATCCCAAGTATATCAAAACTCCAGGGAAAAGTGATAAACACAAAACATCCTTTCCTTTATTTTCAGTAACTAAAATCCAGGAACTGCTTGTAGAATTTCCCTTAGACAATTAGCACTGCAATTATGGTTGATAAAAATAGATTTGGGGACATCTGCGTCATAGCTGACCTAAGAAAATATACAATACATTGAATTGCAAACGGAAGCAAAGGGCAGCTAAAACAGAGTACAGCTGGCATTTGATCTCACTGATCCACCATGTCTAACTGTATATTGCAGCAATGAGAAACGTCCATGATAGCGTGAATCACTGCATAAGGGATGTGGGTGTAGGTCAAGCTTAGATAACTCTGTCAGCCTTTACTCTGATACCAGCATATTGAAAATTCTAGAATTTATCAAGGAGTGCGTGTATGGGCGCACACACACACAAAGCTCTGGACACTCGTTAGGAACCATTCTAGTGTCTTCTACCTTTTAACAGCCTTGAGAGTGAGGGAAAGCAGCAGTGCTCGGAAGGCCTCTTCCGCTGCAGACAGGACAGGAGTCTACTTCACCGCACTCAGTACACCCTTCTTCAAAATCATCAACCAAAATACAATTTTGCATATCACAGCTGCAATTAAGGTCAGATTTTTAGCTTTCAAATACACTCATATCTTTTGGCAAAAAAGCTATAGAAAATTGTTTCTAATGAAAATTTCCATCTATTCACTGCTCAGTTTAGATATATCCTTCAATATGACAGAGAATTCAGCGTTTAGAGAATTTCTCAGATTTTCTCCTATCTCCATTCTTTCTAGTGCAGTCAAAGAAAAACATCCAAAAATAACTTCCACAAAAAAGGGCAAAAGAAGCTGCATTAGCATATATTGCCAATAGCAGATGTAAGAACATCTATTCTCATTCTCTCAAAAGTACTGAGCACTACCCAACAGCCTACAGAGCAATATCTAGTCCAGCTAATGATGTGAAGGCAAAACTACCTGCAAAATCTACCTGCACAGGAGAGACTCGTGCTTGCTCTTTCTTACTTGGTAGTTCATGTAGTCAAGAAAACCTGTAAATTAGAACAATTAAAGGTGTATATACAATGACTAGCCAGATTATCACATATAAAGCAAACGTGGGTAATGACTGCCGCGCAGACCTAACTGAAACCTTGAATAAACAGCCCACATTTTTTCTACCTCTGCAGAAGACTCCACGGAAACCAGTTAAAAATAACTTAAAAAACAGAAGGCAGAATTTCCATATGCTTTATGTGTCATGAACAAAATTGCCTACTACAGAGTTTCAGCTGAGACTTCTGGCATTATCCACCACCAAAGCACAAAGACAAATTAAACAATGGAAGAAGATTAATTTTCTTCATCTACTTAAAGCAAAAATTCTCTGAAATTTCTGTGGTTATCAGACTCTATTCCCATCTCTCTACAAGTAGAATGGAGCTAGATTTTTTAGAAAAAATAAAATCTGTTGCTAGTTATATTAAAATACACATGACTTCATTGCCTCATATTGAGGAACTTAGATGTCCCTACTCAAAAAAAGAAAAGGAAAAGGGATAAAGTCTTTTTTTTTTTTTTTTTTTTTTAGCAAATAGGTTTTCCTACCACAGAAAAAACACTGCACAGCTTGTGGTTTGGCATGTTCTTTTTTTTCCCCTCCAAAATATACTGCTTATGCAAAATTAAGAGACTTGAGCAAAGGCAACATCCTCCTCCCCCTCTGAGCAGACACAGCGCAAGACAAGCAAGGAGGAGACCCACAGCACAGCCCTCTGCAACTGCCTCGGACAGGGCTGTGACTGACCTGCAAATCATTCAGAAAAAAAAATGCTTGAGTTTAAATGATAGATTGTGACATGCAAACCAACAAGGACTAATCACTCTACAGAGTTTTATCCTGTTTACAGATTCCAGTATTTGAATAGATCCCAGACAGGCAAGGAAAAACCTAACAACTCTGGCTGCCTTAGCCTAATACAAGGAACCTATTAATCAGTCTTAACCTTTGAAGCTCTCAGTACAACAAAGGGCAGTATCTGTTTATGTCCTTTTGGCTATAGTTCTTCCTGTTCATTTATGTACATTTCTCACACAGCATATCTTTTACACATTCTGGTGCTCCTCTGCTGTACATATATTTTTTGGCATATCTAGTACATCTTCACACTTTTCCAATTAGTAATTAACTTCCATAAGAGGCACCATGATCCTCACTGCGCATCTCTATCATGTAAACCCCCTGGAGAACTGACTGAAGAACAGCAAGATATAATACGAAAATATCTTTGCCAGAAAATTGAAGTTTGTGTAGCATAGTGAAAAAGGACAAATAAAATGCAGTATTTGGTTGGAAAGATCACACTTAGTTGGGAAAAAAGAACTTACAGGGGAGGAATTGTTTTCATTTACAGAGCAAATTAAGCAGTCAGCTGAACCTGTAGGCTGTTATTCATCTTTCACTTTTTTACGCAGAACAAGAGTCCTCATTAAGGAGTTCTGTTGCTTATATAAAGTATTACAAGTACTGCAAACTATTTTAAGAACTAGGTACATGTGAAACCTGGATATCTGGGAATGCCGAACGAGTACTGCTGTAAGTAAACATAGCATCCTTAGCCCACATTCCTGTCGACTTCCACACTGTTGGACATCTGCATTCCCCAGATTAACTAGCAGCACAATAAGACTATTGCATAACACACTTATGTTGAGAAAACCTAGTAACTTCAAAGATATTTTACGCTTACCAGTTCCACTGGCCTATTTCATTAGTCTTGTAAATAAAATAACTTCCATTTCATTTAAAATTTCACATTTTCCTGTCAAAACTATCTTCACCTAAAACTATTCTCAACATACTGACAGCGAGTGGAAAAGTAAACACTGGAAAGTATAAAAAAGGCCTGACAGTTTTGGTCATCTTTGTCCAGACTTTTATCTCCATTAGGAGGCAGCTAGCTTTTTAGCAAACGGATTTTTTCCCCCCCCACACTAAATAAAATTTTGAAATGTAAGTTTTTTTTTTTTTTCCTCCAGATAGAAAAGTAGAGAATACAGAAACTGAAATGGCAACACCTCAGCTGAAATGCTCACACCTCAACTGAAACGCTCATCACTATAAGGCTCTGTGAAAGGAGATCAACACTTAGCTAGCTTAAAATTAAACCAGGAATTAATTAGCTCCAGCTATTTTAGACCTAGAGTGCTGGTGTACTGATATGCTGTGTGGTTTCTTCCAAGGATCTGGTCTAACTCATCCAAGTCAAGATCACCTCTTACCTGACTTCAAAGCTTCAAAGGTGTCCTCGCTACAGAGAAAAATGTAGATCTGTATTCCCAGCTGTGGCAGGCCTACAATTCTGTGCCTTTAAAGNGAAGGAATCAGGGGATTACAAGCATCTCTTCTATGAAGCTCCACATGCAAGGCAATTCCCACCAGCACTAACATCACAGGTGCATTCAGTGAAGAGTTACAATGCAAGTGACACAGTAACACCAGCCTCTCCAAAAAGAAAGTGTTTTTATTTACCCATTAAACAAAGAATTATCAAGCCTGCCTACAGAGTTTTCTTGCAGCTTTTTATTTATTTATTTATTTTCCCCCATAACCTCAAATAACTTCTAGCACTTCAAAAGGGAAAACTGCAGAAGGTGATGCAGTGAGAACCCTGCCTAATGATTCTCCCTCGCAGCGGGGCAGCTGCTTGCCTGGCTGCCTCTGCTCACAGGAAGGCGAGGGTCCCTTTGATCCCCAGCCTCCTCCTCCTCTAAGGAGGAGGCCTGCACGCCTGGAATTCTGCTCCCACTGATGGGGCAGCCACAGCCTCGTCAAGAAACTTTTTTTTTTTTTTAGTCCTTACTCAAAACTTGCCCTTTTTTTTTTTTTTTAAGATATATATTATTCAAAGGTTACACAAAAGAAATTCAGATTAAAGCTATATGGGTGGAAAGAGACAGATGTGTGTATGGAGATATAATTGTGTATTCTGGTGTCTTATCAGTGCAACTCTGCATATGTACAAAATGGATCTGCATATATAATGTGTATTTGTGTACATGCATGTTTTGGTTTTCAGATATATATATATATATATACACACCCAAAGCAACTTGTTGGTTTTCTTAAAAGAAGTGATATTTAACTTAACATTTAATTGCCCAGATTAATAAAACTGTTCCAAGAACACCCCAATCCCTCTCCCTAAAATGACCCCTAACACCAAGCAAGACATTTTCCCTCTGAGGCCTTTGCCACACTTTAGCCCCAAGCCACATTTCACATGTCCCTGCTTGTTTCCAAGCCACTCCCTGCATTTCAAATTCATCCCTTCACTCTAAGTCTCTGCCTGCAATCACTAGCATTCTATCACAGACCAAAAGCATAGTACTAAATAAAGAGTAAAGTAGCCTGGCAGTTGCACAAAGAACTAATTAGGAACCTTTTTACGTTTACCAGAAAACATGTAATTGATGAAGAAATGTCTGAATCAGATAGCATCTTCCTAATATCCTCACTATGCTTTCAAAGTCAATGACTGCCACATTTGTTTCAGATCATCCAAAAGGTGTCATTTTCCCCAGTCATTTTATTTTTCTAATCTACTTTCAGGGTCACAGTGCAGTTTAATAATTCATTAGCAGTTTCTCATAGCTTATGCTTGGTGAGATCACTGACTGCTGATTAGCAATTGTATCCCTCCCTTTTCCATTTTTGTGAATAGTTGCTGTTCCTATTTGTTGATTCTCTTGCCTTCAAACCCTTTCAAATCATCAGCCACAGGAAAAGCTTGACCTCTTATTTTAAAAAGGTTAAAATGAGCATAATATTTTACACCGTTCTCTAAAAAATCACTTCTCCCACAGTGCTGCATTTAAAAACCTGGGCACTGACACCCATTTTGCAGGACTGGTCTCACTTCATTCTCATCTGCTTTCTTGCAAATTCAAAGCAACACCATCTAGCCCAGCAGATCTGGCTGCATTAGCTCAGCAGGGAAGAGAAAAATTCTCCTGTAGCCTTAAGAAAATATTTATTAGATAAAAGATAAGTTCTTACAACTTCGAATAACTTCGATGTCTAAAAGAATCTGTTCAAAAGGAAATACCTGACTAAAACCAACCTAAAAGGTGATCTAGCAATGTTAGGCTCATAGATCTTTGAATGTGTGCATAGATATCCACATTTTCTATTCCTAAAAAGATTTCCTTTCCCTGTTGCTGTAAAAGTTGTTCCTTTTCCACCAAACCAATGCATTCACAACAATAAACAAGCACATCTTTCTTTCACATCATAGCCCATCCAGTGCAACAAGACTCTCGTCCAAATTAGCTTTCACACCAGTTTCCCTCCCTTTTCAGTCAACATTGCATGATCAGTGACCTTGTATTTGACATCATCAGGTAAAGACAAAAAAAAAAAAAAAAAAAAAAAAAAAAAAAAAAAAAAAAAAAACACACCCACTAGTTGTGTCCTTTTGAACATCAGCTCCTCTTTCTGCAATTCTGGGTTGAGATGGAGGGAAAGTCAGTCAAGTGACACTCTAACATGACAGATTCATCAACTCTTAGATCACTGAATCTCTGAGAGTTTCAGACAGCCTTTATAACTGCTAATGAGAAAAGGTTTTGACATGATTGACCCACTATTCCCATAGGACAAAAAACATTTTGGATAGCCCATCCAGCAAGTCCATTACATAAATTTACTTCAGATAATAGGACGTTATGACTTTAAAGGGAGATATTTTCAAGGTATACAGAAATATTGTAAGACTTAATTATACCCTCACAACGTTTTAAATACATTTAATGGGCTATATAGGCTGGATCCAAAGATTATTGCACTCTATGAAAGAGTTCTCTAACACTAAAGGTGCTTTGATGCAATTATTCAGTTACTTGAAATTCTTTCTCTATTTGCAAAGCTGTTCAGCAGATCTGCCATTTACAATCTGCCAGCTTGCTGTGCAGGGAAAAAGAGTTTAGAATTAATATATTTTTATAAAACTACTAGTCACTCAGGGCACAGCAATATAATTGCTGTTATGAAAAACATCAAGTAAAAAAAAGGGTTTGATAACTTTAAAATTCAGCTGGCATGAATGGATGCCTCTTCTGTCCACACAAATCTAGTTGCTGAAACAGGGCTCACAGACATAATTAAGAAATCACAAAGTCGAGAAACGAGGAGGACACAAGGATACATTCATTTTACAGTTAAAGTCAAAACTGTAAAATAAGAGAATAGTATTAGCAGACAGATTTATTTCCAAGTTCATCAAGAGAAAAAAAAAAAAAAAAAAAAAAAAAAAAACCCACCCCACAAAAACAAGTGTGAGACTCTGTGCCATGGCAGATTCATTCTCAGTGGAAAATCAGTTAACGCATAGAAGATACTAGAAACTTATACGCAAGTTTTCTAGATATAATCGTCCAAACGTTTTAAATGTTTTCCTGAGCTTTAACAGCACGATGATCAAGTAACTTTCACAATAAAGTGGTTAATTTTAAAGGACTAGCAGCACAGGCACTCTATTGTCCCTTGTGCTAACAGTTTCTTATAGTCTTAAAAAGCCAATTCCAGGTAGTGGAAGGGTGGGAGGGAAAGGAACAGAGGAATTGCTGGTTTTTGTTAAATTTGAAATGATTCAGGGACTGGGAGAACCTGTAAATTCCACTTCAAATGCGTCCAGCAGCAGCCTTTTGGAGGGCTTCCATTTTTTTCCCCTGTGTCAGGTAATAAGATTATCACTTTCAGTTGCCAGCAGTTTTGCTTGGTTCAAATAGCAAATTATTCCTTTAGCAGTAAAAGGAATCAAGGATAAATAATTACAATTAGTTGTCAGTCAGAAAAAAAGAATTAGAAAAAAATGCCGAATCATATTCACAGCAACAAATTTTCAGAGTCATTAGAAGATACTGGAAGACAGGACTGCCAGTTACTCTCCTGAATATATGGTCCAGCAAGTTGGCCAAACATCTCTCCTTGCCAAAAGACTTCTCTATTTTCACTTTGAAGAAAAGATTCTAGAAATAGTTTAATGATACACATCCAACTCACTATTTGAAGTTCTTCGGAGGTATCTTAACGTAGCATACATATAAATCTAGATCCTTAAAGTAATTACACCTTTAATAACTTCCTCGTTCGAACACGTGAGGCTCCAAAATCTCATTAGGAAATTTTGAAAAAAAGCCTCATGCTACTGGTTTCATTCCAGATTTTATTTATTTTTGGGGTAGTGATTGAATTTAGACACTTATCTAAGAAAAAATACTTTGATTTAAGCTAGCATAAGAGCAACTAAGACAATATATTTGAAAAAAAAGTAAACCACTTTAAGCTCTTTTTTTCAGCTATCAAGTAACCCCACCAATCTCCATGAGACTGTTCATCTGCATAGATTTAATTAGATGTCTTGTCAAAGGGAGGATATTAGTGACCATCTCATCTCTCAAGACAGAAGAAAGAAAAAGTGCTGTAGTACACAGTCAAACCAGGAACAGGTATCATCTATGACATAACTTGGCTTTGTTCTTAAGTACATTTTAGGTGGAATATATGCCTCTAATGCTCAGTTTGTGTCAATCATTATACTTGAAAGTACAAATTTAAGACTGTTACGGATTTGGGAGAACAGTTTTTAATACGTTTTTTGAAGATTAACTACAATTCTCAAATAAAGAGTACAAGTTGCAACCTCAATAATGCTGTTTCTGATGTTATAAATTGAGTCAGAGCAGATGTCTTTACGGGAAAAGGTACGCATAACTAGGAGCTCATGCTGCAGAGTAAATTGCTAGATGGATATAATTGTTGAAGAGCATCTTTTGTGTCGTTTCATTAAATGACTTTTTCCACTGCCTCTTTAACCAAAGCATTCAAATCTCTCTCACACATGTATGGGATACAATTATCACATTGATAAGAACAAGAAAAAGTAGCTTACTTTCAGAAATGTTTAGAGATTAAGTTCTTAAAAAGCAGAGGTGACCATTCTTAATATAGGTAATGATGTGGGGAATTCGGTTAGCCCTTTACAAATGTAAAATACACCAAATTGCATCATGCTGAAAAATTCTGTATGCAAGTCTTATGAAATGCACAGAGGATAATGAGTTTCATGTCAGTATTTGCAAGTTGGATAGCTAAATGTTCACCAAACAAATTTTTGTCAGAGATAACTGAAATACAGGCTCAAAAGTCATAGTTCTTTACACCTTGGAGAAAGATTTCTAGAAAAGGCGTTTTCAGCTCAGGTCAATTTTCCACTGCCCAGGCTGAGAGGCAGCTGTCACTTCATAAAGAGTTTTGGAGAGAAAAAGACATTTCACAGGGGGCACAGCATGTATTTAGCTTTTGCTGGCAAGATACAAAAACTAGTATTTGAAAGGTGGAGTTAAGAGTAAGGTGGACTGCAAATAGATGAAATTTTACAAACTCTGAAAGCAAACTAACACTGAACCAGCTTTTCTCAAAGGATACGTTTATCATTAGTGCACTAGAAGCATAATAGATTGACTACAGCTGGGTCAAAGACACTGAAGCCATCAGCAGTCTGTAGTCTAGAGCACCCCTTCCTATCACTGGGTGGTGCTCCTGCTCACATTTTAACATTTAAGAGAAGGCAGGCAACAGTTTCTTCTCCTTTCTTTCTTTTCCTCTGTTACACCAAAGTGCTAGTGCTTAGGAAAGTGTTTTCAGCACTCCTTGGGCTCCCTCAAACCCCAAGTCTCAACCACCAGTACCAGTTACCACCAGTAACATCCCATTACCTCACAACAAATGGTTGAGGCAACTAAACCTCGAGCAGGAGAGTTTTATCACCTCACCAGAGCTAGGGGTGTCATGAAGTGAACAGCTTCACCTGTCAGCCAAAACATTCTTGGCAAACACAGGTTTCTTCCTCTAAGTCAGCGCCAAGACATCCATATTTCTAAGGCTAAGCAGATAGGCAATTCCAGCATCCCAACATACAAGAAAGGCATATGAAGGCCTGCTAAGTACATCCAGATGGGTACTCAACAATTCTGGCAATCAAGTCACCTGCATTGCACATTTTTTCCTTTTGGGAATTTGGCACCTAACTGTGAATACTCAAAAAAAAAAAAAAAAAA
>VZSV01000028.1:5064806-5120456 GCA_013398735.1 Nothocercus julius | reverse complement strand
ACACACACACACACACACAGAAAAACACCCCCCACAGAGAGTAGAGAGAATCCAGCCTCAAGTCTGGTTACGGAGGGAGCACAGAAACACTGATCCCAGAGCATTCAAGGCTAGAGAAAGATTAAAAAGACCATCTTAAACTTGACTCAGAGGCCCAGCAGTTGAATACAGCAGAATGGAGAGTGCAGTTGTCTGCAGGCAATGACTGAGCAAGTCTCAGGTTAAAGCGCACCACGTGCCAATTGTGCAGACCTGGAGCACACCCATCTGGAAGTCCAAGTTCAGTCCTTGCACAAATGTACCCTGACAATTATTAAAACTGCCTTTAATATTAACTCCCCCACCATCACCACACACACACATTTTCAAAGTTTCATGAAAAAACTTCCTCCCCAAATGATTCCAGATAATGGAAGGTAAAATAGAAGCCTGCTCTGTAATAAGCATATGGAAGGCAACACTTTACCTCTGGGCCTCAAAGTTGAAGAAACTCCCAAGGTTTAGTTAAAAGTTTGTATAAAATGAGAGATGTGCTTAAAGCAGTATATTCTTTCTGTAGCACGGTATTCATCTCATTTTTATCTTCACCAATAAAAATGAAATAAGAAAATAAAGATTTGATGGTTCTCAGATAATAATGCTCCTGCTAACACACCCAGAACCTAACATCCTTCAGTTCAAAATAGCTAGGTTTTTGCTAGAGAAAATCATCTGCTGTTTGTTATTTCTGAACTCAACATTTTTTCCAGTGTCGTCTTCCACTCCTCCCCTGCCCCTTATAGCAAAATATGTGGATTTACATTCAAAAAAAATAAACTTACTCAGGAAACTTACTCAGAGACTTTCTGAAGCTGTAAAAACCCAGTGAGACCTCAGCACTACCTAACCATGCATTACGCAGCGTGCCGCCCAGTTAAGTGTCTGGGTTTGGGCAGCAAGCACCGCACACAGACAATCTGGTTAAGAAAAGGCCCCTCTTCCACACCTTGTATTTACCCCAAGAAGAAAAGTTGGAAGAGAAGTGATGTTTCAGATATTTTTTTTCAGATTCTCTTCTCTGGGGCATGAAAATGTTCACTTTTGGAAAGAAGCCATGTAGTTTAGTGCACCACTAATTTATACGGGGTTCTGAAATGAGATCAGACACTTTGACAGGGAGCTGCCGAAGGAGTTTGCTGCCTGCCTCTAGCCCAAGCCTTGCTGCAAAACAGGAACATTACTAGAAATTTCCAAGAATAAATAAGAGATCCCACTACAAGCAATTTGGATTATTTCAGAGCCAAATCTAGCATATGGGTAAAAAGACAAACTACATACAAGATAAAGCCCTGATTCTATTCTCCCCTACAGATAACCAATTTTGTAAATAATCTCTTACGCTTTGGCAAAAGTAGAAAGCCAGCATTGAGACAGATAAGAAACTAATCATTATGCTAGATATTGGTCAAAGTCAAAAAAGAACATCTCAAAGATGTATTTCTCCTACAAAATTAGAAATTTCAAACCATTTTTGAACTTCAGCAGAACAAGAAAAAAATCTACAGGGACGGTTAATGAGTTTTATTCAAGTTTCTGAATACAATAGGTAGTCTCCCCCATTTCTGAAGCCAAAGTCTCCCACAACTTAGCTTTGAGACCGCCACAGAAGGAAGAGTTGTTAGCTGGTATTTCTTTACGTGGCAGTTAAGACTGCATGGATTATTAATCAGTCAAAAACAGAGCTAGGGAAATAGCATCACTATCATGGTATATGCTGCAACCGAGTGTAACGACGAGGTTTTGAAGCTGAGCAAATCCTCTTGAAAACACCGGGCTGAGTTCAGCCTTGAGAACAAGGCTCTAGCTGAACTCAGGCTTGTTTAAATTAGTACTCGCACATTGCCTTTACCATTACGGGTTTATATTTCACTCACGGAAAGACAAATTTAAAACAATGCAATCAGACCCGCTACCATTAAATATTTTTCATTTAAATTCTTTTAGTATCCTGAAACTGTGATAATAAAGGATGTTGGCTTGGGCTTTTATATTGGGCTTGGGCATATTGGACTTTTATGCCACCTAGGGGATATGACAAGAGTTTGCCAGATTAAGCACTTCACACTGACTGTAATTGGGCATAACACTAAAGGGTTTTCTGCCTTTTTTTGGTTTTATTTTTTACCCCAGACATAGAAGATAATGACTGTTAAGGGTACTTCACCAAGCAGCTCCCCATATCAGTAACAGTGGAGACAGACTGGAAAGAGCTGTAGAAGCAAACCAGGAGAGGCCTGGAGTGCTAAAGGAGAAAGATATAAGAAGCCATAAAATCGGCTCTAGCTTCAGTGCACTTGAGAGGAGACACTGTTCTAAAGAGGGTTTGAAGCTAATGACAAGGATGGAATGACTGGGCAGGACACAAAATTAACATTACATTTCAAGGAAAAGATTTCAAGGCCAAGAAAGTCTGCTGAGAGAACTAACAAACTTCAAGAAACATATAGATTGCCTGAAAATAAAAGAGAAACCTACTTAAGTGTGAAATACATCAAACACAGTTTCAAAATCACATGCTGAATAATTTTCCTTTTCGAAAGTAAGAGCTGACTTTCCCTCTCTCTGCTATTCACACCAGGGAATATTATTCACATCCTAAAAAGAATGAAAAATAAAGCATTAATAGTGTCCTGTCCTCTGTCACTGCAGAAGTCATTGCAGAGAGCCAGTCTGAGCTGCAGTAAAACCTGGTTGCCTTTAACAGAGAAGGATGTGGCCAATGTCAATGGAGATTTACAGGATAAATGTGATACAGCTTTATTCTGCAAACTGTATTTCAATACATGGATGGAAAGGCAGCCGGATGGAGCCAGAGTTAGTTTATTGCCTGAAAAATATGGCCAAGTAGACAAATATTTTAGTTAATGGACTAAAATTAATTGAGAAATAAATTAGTCATGCTACATTTGCAATCATCCTGCATGCATAACACATTGGGAATATTTTGAGTAATCAAAACAACCCTGTATGCTTAACAGCTCACTTTTTTCAATTAAAAGAATCTACCTTGAAAAGGAAGAGGACAATAATATACAGTGCTCTAAGGCCACTTGTTTTTTCTTTTTATTTTTTTGTTGTTTGTTTTTTGTTTTGCATACCCACATGAAAACTTCTGAAATATCTGTTTTTCTTTCTTTCATGTTTTCTCCTAAAGCAGACAAAGTAGACAGACAAAGTAGTTTTTTTTTTTTTTTTTAAATAATTTGGTGACTTCACATGAAAAATTGACCGATTTTACAAAGGAGTCCTAACATAAGTTCACGTGCCAAGGTCAAGAAAAAAAATTCTCTTCAGAATTACCTTTTGCTATAGGGACAACTTTTGTGAATTTGAGAACATTTCTAGCAGTGACCATATGAACAGTTCAACTACAAGCCTGGACTAGGGATGACGTGCATAGGAGACCTCCCTCTAGTGAGAAGACTCAAGTTTAATGTTACCTGCATTAAAGAGTACAGTATGAAGCTTGCATTGCTTTGCATTTTAATCATTTTTAATCTTATTTTCACTAAATAGAAGCCACTTATCTCTGTGGATGCTCCCCCCTCTCTCATTGTGAAGTCTGTTACCTAGCTAGCTAGGTGCTAGCTAGATAAAGACCACTCAGGTAAGTGTTTGCATGCTGCAATTGCACCTCTCACTGCAATGCCAACAGTTATGAAAACGCTCCCTACAAAACTTCCTTTTAGATTCATTTCTCTCTAGGAAACATTTTGATTTATTCTCCTTCTAATTTCCACTGAAAATTACTCTTCTTGAAATTCTCCTGCCAAGTTTGCACATAATGTAATTTTATATCAGCTGCAAGCGATCCTGTGTACCCAGCAGCTAAGTTGAACAGTCATGCAGTCAGCCTTATGCACAGCCTGCCTAGACCTCAGTCCCTTCCCAGCACCAGCGAGGTATCTACTTTCACTGCTTGAGCTGGCCCAGAGCACACCATGCCATTTATCTATCCATGCAATATTTAGTCAGCCAGTCAATACATGTAGCAGCATACAGATTTCTTGACTAGTGTTCAGCCTGAGAACTCACCTTTAGAATTTATTAGTGCTGACACAGCGGGTAGGGACGCTCATCTCTTGACATTATATCTATCCATAACAGACTTGAAAACCCTTGCCAGGGGCTTTTGGATACAAATCTTTGCATACAAATACAGTAGCCCAAGTCACAAGTGCAGGAGTCTGGATAGTTTTCCCACTGGCCATAAGCACAACTCTATCCCTTCTATTCCTTGCTGTGTGGGGGGGGCTCCTGTAAAACCAAACAAGGGGTACTTTTCATTACTGTATACACCTATACCAGTATACATTTCCAAAAGCACATTCTATGCCTCACACAAGTGCAAAGTTTTACTAATAAATCTCTAGCAGCTTGCTCTCTTCACAGAAGAGGATTTTACAGCTGACAGTCAACCTGCTTGACAGAAGGAATTTTCTCCAGTGAGCATCACAAACTTATTTCAGCAAGGCTTTGATCACCATTCTTGGTAATAAAAGCAAATTAAAATTTTTGGATTGCCACTCGTCCTCTTTCAGACAGAGGAATGGATTGCCACACTTAACAAGTAAAGGAGCCCTTGGCAGCCAGCTTTGACACTTCACCTGCAGTGGTGCAGGAGGAGGAATGGGCTCTCTCCTTCCACCTACTCTACCCTCTGTTCCAGCCATGGAAAAACAAGTTGCAGAAAGTTACCTTAGACTGCTCTCTGAAATCCATTAACTTTTTGTGCATCTCAGATTTGGACCGTGGAAAACATTGACGATGCAACAAAACTTCATGAACTGAACAAAAAACACAGTGATCTAGTTCCGAAGCAAGAGAGTGCCAGAATTTGAAATTGCTCTAAGATCTATTTGAGATTTCCCTTACCTGTGTAAGGCACATTCAAGATAATTTAATCATCTCTCTTTTTTCCTTTGAGCCAACTGTCATTCTCTGTATTCCATTTTTCAGAATTAAAGATCATTTTCTATCTGCTGGTTATTTGAGACAAAGAAGGTCAACGAGTGTGCACAAATACCTGCCTGCCTGAGAAGGAATTCCTCTCTGGCAGTACAAGCATGAAAAATGCAGAGCCACAAACCAATCCCCACGCCTACATTTTTGCAGGCTCTTGGCATTAAACTCAGTCACCTGCCCTCTTCATAGCAGCAGCCTCGCTCTTGCAATTCTTTAGGTAGCTGGTTCCTGCTAAGTAGTACTGAGGAAACACACTTTCCAGAATATTTTCAATTACAATGCCAGGAGTTAAGCCTTTCCAGAAACTAACAGTGACACAATTTTAAGGAGAAATCATCCAGCAGAGTTAAAGAAAGCAGCACAGTTGATTTTATTACTTTTTGTGATTTTTTTTCCCCATTTTCCTATTTTTTTCTCTTTGATGAATTCTGGTTTAAATCAATATAGTGTGTAAAGAAAGACAAATGGATCAACAGCAGTGATTAGGGGGAATGCTGATCTGACTAACATGTTATTAACCACAGATTTATTAGTCTGATGTGCGAGTCCACCTACCTCGCTCAGAGTGAAGAGTTTGAATTCCCAGCCGAGGACTGCGTGGTTCTTGTTTCCCTTTTTGATGTAATGCTGCCCCCGCCTGGAAGCACGTCCTGCAACCCACTGCATCTACTGTCTAAAGCGCTTCTGTTCTTAGACATTTCAGTCGTATTCCTGGCGCTAATGAAATGTATCTGCCAGTATTACGTACTTCGCAACAAGCTTAATGGCTCTTAATTTTAAGACAAAATTTATGGAAGCATGCTTAAACCCAGAAGTCTGGGAATCAAAATTATTCTTACTGTATATGTATATGCTGCTTAAATGCAAAGTAGATGTCCTTTGGAATATTAACATGAAAAGCTAATTTTTCATTCCAAATTTTACTGAAAACAGAATAGTTTTGGCAAAATTTTTCTATGAGAAGATGACCCAGGAATAAGTAAACAAGAACACAGAAGTAACTATATTCAATAAAAATAAAAAACATAGATGCATAATCAATGCAGAAACACCTCATGTCTTTTCGGATAATTTTTATGATACGTATTACCACAATACACTAAATGTAATGAATACATCAATCAAAGTAACTCCTGGTCTACAAAGTTAAGCATTACTCTCTTGTACAGGCAAAAAGGAAATTACATCCTTCTTTTTTAGCTTCAAGTGAATGAGCAGAACTTAAAATGGATAGCTGGCACCAGTGTTTACTAAACATTCTGGAAAACACAGATTTATCAATTAATTACATACACCAACACATGAATCATAACATGTTTTTTCCAAATAGCATACAACTTCTATGCTGAGCCCTATTTATTCATTCTTCTTCCTTGCCTCCGTTTAGCGGCCATATGCGCTCAGCAGAGCCGCAGTGAATATCTGTGCAACTTGCTAGGTCTCCAGACTGAAATCACACCGTAGGATGGTTATGTTATTTCTCAGTTTTATCAGCCAGCAGATGAGGTTTCAGGGGAGCGCAGCTAAGGAGAACAATTCCAATTCAGCTTTCAGCAACCAATATTAACTTGAGCTCTTCAGCACCCACATGAGACTGAGTTACAGAAAACGCATGGCCCTGACTTTCCACTGCCCAACAGGAAAGAAAAAAAAAAAAAAAAAAAAAAATGAGATTAAGCTGCATTCACCACAATGTGCATTCGATGACAAAAAAAAAGACCAGACCACACAAAGCATTCTCTCTAACTTTCCTCCCAGAGACCCTGGAGATACAAGCTCTTCTCCTGCAACAAGGCTGCACTGAAGGCACTATGGCCCGGAGGGAGCACGGAGCTGCCCACACTTCCCTTTCCCAGGGAGGCAGATGCCGCCCCACTGCATTAACAGGCAAACTGGGGCTTGTTGTTAAGCTACTTGGGCACAACCACACATGTTGCACGAGCAGGGTAAACGCAGTTCATACACTGAGGCAGCCCACTGGCTTCTGCAGGCCGCCCGGGCGCTGAGCTTTGCGTGCAAAGCGCAGACCCTGCCTGCGGGAGGCCCGCATGCTTCCTGCGGCGCTGTCTTGCAAGCCACCCAAGGCCTGCGCGCAGCCAGTTGCGCTCAGCGATGCACCAGGGCGCCGAGCGTTGACGCCGAGCTGCAGGAACGCAACCACGCGCGCTTGGCACGTTCCAGGATTGCAGTTCTTGCTGCAGGGCATTTTACTACATGAACAGCAGTTCACGGAAGGAAGAAACACACAGCACAAACCATAGCACGCTCTTGTAAAGCTTATGTAGAGTTCTGTTCTTGTCCAAACAAAAATGAAAGATCTGAAGTTCAAGATCTTACTAACACAGTTAAGACTACCCCAAAACATTACAGATATTAGAAAACTAATCTTTGACATGATATCTTGGGTAACTTTGGCAGGTCTGAGGCTACTCTGCAGATATCTTTTTCCATCATCTCCCTTTGGATACTATAGGGTAACAATAAAAGCTCAGCTTCAGCACAGCCACTTCAAGCTTGTAAGACTACCCAAGGATAAATGTACCATTTCTGTATATAAAACAAGGCAGCAAAATACTAACCCCCCAAGCCCTGAATATTTTATACTGGGATTAAACTATTGTTAGAATGTATTTTATTTGGATATCTTAAAAACAGAGCTTTTAATTGCACTATAAGTGCATTTATTGTTATATTCTAAAAATCTACATAAAGTTTGTTTTTTTTTTTTTTTTTTTTAGTAATACTATGATAAATATTTGGTACAGCATTACAACATAGCAAGCAAATGATAATTTTACCTTCTGCTCTCTGCTGCTTTAATTACTTCCCCTAGGAGTACAAGCCAGCCTTTTGTCACTTTGATAGCACTGTTATTCTCAAGTGAAGCAGTGGAACAGCTAAAGGAGATGGATGCATATGTAAAGAGCTTTTAATCACAGGCATGAACATACCTAAAGCCACAGTGTAATTCTTCAGAATAATGTGTCTGTAGCTCTAGATCTGAAATATATTTTTAATTTCTCTAAACTACTGACAGAAAGAAAGTCTGGGGAGTTCCTGCTCTATTTTAAAGAGTACATATACATAAAACCAACTAGACCTGAAAGCAACAAAGAATCAACATGAAAGCAGAAACAAAGCTGAAAAGCAATCAGCCATTATATACAGCATGTGTCTACCCTTTACCATTATCATTGTGGTCTAGATTTCATAATTTGCAAAATTTCTGTATAATATGGATGCAATCTAAAAGGATCAATGTCCTTTTCTCTTCTTGCCCTGATAAGTTCCAATTCCTATTAATTCTTTCCCCAATCCTATACATTTTGTTGTGATAGAGCTATAAATACATACCTCTACTCCTTACTCTGCTTTCTGGAAGGGGTAGGGGATGTGCATTGTAGGAACATTAGATGTTACATAGATCTAGTGTAAATTTTCATAATTTAGTCTATCTTTTCCTTTAATCAAAGGTCATTTTCTAAAGAAAATGTAAAGACTAAGTGTAGCACAGATGTAGCATCGTTATACAGTATACGGAAGACAAAAAAATTATTTTGCAGGAAGGTTAACTTCTACACGTAAGCTATATTTTTCCTCTGTAAGAAAGGCCTGCCTTCCTGTTATTTGAACTCTAAATTTCATACATTTTTTAATGCAACCATGGATTTTAGAGTATGTAGATTCTAGAATGAAGGCTCAAAACACAAATCTAATGAATAGGCCAGATGAATATCATAGTGCATTATTTCAAAAACAGCATGTATTAATGTAACTAGTAACTCTGATATTACACATCCACAAAGCCAGAATTCAACATTTTCTGGCTTCTGAACACTTAACTGAGCAATATGAACATTGTTTTAAGGATAGTCTTGCTGTGACCTATCTATGAAGACAGAACTATTAATTTAAGTGGTATTCACAGAAAGTTTGGCTCGTTGTGGACTTTTGGTTGCCTTCATATAACCACAATTACTACTTTAGGAGGGTCTAGGAGATAAGAGATAAATTTTTGTTTCAATCCCTAGATAGCCTCCCAGTGACCTCTTTGCAGCTGGCATTTCATCTAGAGTATGACAAATTTTAACAATCATTAATCAATGAAAAAAAAGAGTACTCTAAAGTAGAATTCGAGGTTTATAATTAAATCAAGTAGTCTCCACAAAACTCCAAAATACTAGGACTTGAACACTTTTTTTTTTTTTTTTTTATAAAGCCTTTTGGGGGAGGTCTGAAAGGAATAGCCTTTGGCATTCTGGTTAGCACTGTATTTCAGCTTCACAGGAGACAAGAACTTGTAGATAATTGCCATCCTCAGTCATATTTGCATATCACTTTTCCTAAAACATACGCTTTGAACCATTTCTTGGAAGACGCAATTCAGCTCTTCTTTTCACCTTAAACTGAATGCTCTCAACTATAATGTGTGCTCATAAAATATATACTTTTTTTGACAATGACCTGAACATTTCTGATTTCATAGGTCATTGAAATGGAAGTGCGATGAAAGCAACTGACTGGACCAGTGGTAATGAAAATCAGTTATCAGTTGATACGAGCCAGCAGGTAAGGATGTACTCCGTTATCTGTCATCTCCACCGCCCCAAAGGGAGCAAATCATCACCTTGCTTTCTTTTTGCCTCATGATGCGTGTTCTGCCACATTCACGGCTGCACAAAATCACAGAGCCAGAGGCTCAATTACATTTCGAGAGCCTTTGAGATTTCTACCCCCTAAAACGATCTTCTAATACTTCTCCTCCATTAACTGGAGGATCATTGCATTGATATGACTGCACACTAATCTGTTTCAAACACACAGATTCAAACCATTTCGGTGCAGTAAATAACCAGCCATATTCACGTTCTCTCTTCAAAACAGACACTGCTGAATAAACGCTACATAAATCAAGGTTGTCAGACACTCAATGAGAATCACATCCTTCCCATAAAAGGATGCATCCTGGCAATTTTAGTCTGTGTTTAACTCCGCTCTTTATACTGATGTCACTTAATCTCCTAATATGTCCCAATACCATCTTAGTGGTCTAACGTTCAGTAAGAGCCTCAGACAAAGCATCAAAGCCCCTTGTGTCATATATTCAAGGCTGTTATATTATCTTTTAGCTAGAAAAATTTTAGGTCTTGTCAACCTTCACTGTAGTATATAATTTGGTTTAACGTCCTTCTGTTTTAACAGGCATGACCATACAAGCATTTGGTCGGATTCTGCATCTTCTAGCAAGCAGCATTGCACCAGCTCACAGTACCAGGCATTAAAACAGTCCCTGCGTTCCCTGTTCTGATAGGTCAATTCATAGGCATCAAGTTGTGATCAATTATACATGATTTTCCATATTTTGTACTCAAGCTAGATTTTACACATCAAGTTATGTACTTAGGAGTGACACTTCAACATGTTATTTCTGCACTGTGTGAATAACAACAAGAGACCATCATGTAATTAATTATACACACAAACACTTCCGTATCAGACCAAGGGTTTTAAGGTTCCTCCTTACATGTACTGATCAGCATGACATGTTGATATTTAATGTTATTCAATATCAATTATCAGTGTTAACACTTGTTCAATGACATCATTTACTTTCTTTCAGGGAATCCTGTCTTCCCTACATTATTTCCATGCTTTCATTTAGCTTGGCTTTTTCCTCTAAAGCAGTTCCTATTTTTCTACAATACTATCTTTCTAAATTTTAGTTTTTAATGTTTGCAGCCCTAAAATATGTAATTTCGTTTCTTGAAGCATTCCCATCCAACTCTCAGATGCTTTTAGTAAGCATGTTCCCAGCTGTGCAAGCTAAGACACAAACACCTGACTATATTGAGCATAACTAGGCTGTAAACCCTTTATTATAACTTTAGTTACAATAAACTGGTTTCTGCACGAGTGGGCAAACTTATAAGTAAATACAAGTTTCATTTGTGTTTGAGATAATTTAGCCACTAGATAGAACTGCCCAAGAAAGGCTTTCTCACAATTCCTTCCTTACCTTTTCCTCACAAAATATATTTTCTTTCTCCTCAGGTATTTTTCTTTTTTATCTTCAGGTTTCTCCATACCTTCCTCAGTTCTCATAATTACCTATACCAAAAAAAACAAAAACAACAACAACAACAAAAAAAACCTAAGTCCTTTTTTTTTTTCTTCGATTATTTCTGAAGTCACCTACATTATTTCTCATAAACTTATTTTGACTACAGTGTAAGCTTCTTCAGTTAAGCATAACACTGTTCTGTTTTTCTTCCCAAGAGTATAGTTTGATCTAATTCTGCGTAACAGCCAAAGCCTCACTGCTTTTTTCCATATCTAACCAGAATCTTCCATCAGTCTTGCCTTCCACCGTGCACCATTATAATTTAGTTTCCACGTAGAGGCTCTACCAGACTGCATATTGTCTCAGATCATTCAAAACATTTCCAAAGTTTGTGTCTTTGTTTCTCTTTGAAATCTTTCTCAAAATAAACAAATAAATAAATCTTACCACAAAGCACAGTATCCCTCCCCTTTGTTTACCACAGTTTGATAATGGACCTCTTGCCACTTTCTTACTAAAATCCTTTTTAGTAATTTCACTGTCTTTTAAAAGAGCTTCTGGGCTTGATCTTCCTCCAATTGCCTGCAACACTTTAATGATTAAGATACTCTGAGTTTTTAATTTTTATTCCATTCTTTTCACATCTAGCTTTTCTCATACCCTACTTCTATTTCCACCTGTGGTAATGATTAAAGAAAATTCTGAGCCAGAGCTAATACCAAAGATGAGCCTTTGTGCTAACCACAAGGAAATATAAGGGGTAGTCTTCTCTCTAGGCATGCCACCAGGGCTGTTTCATTCCAGAACACCCCAAGTCAATGCCATTTGCAAACAAACTTCCTTCAAAAAATGCCAGACAGTCAAGCAGAGTACAAAAATCAAGTATATCTTCTGACCATGTTCCAGTAACCCTCACCAGTACTACTTATGCCTGTAAGTAGTATAAGTATATTACTTAAGCACAGAAGAATGAATAGGTATGATGTTTCTGATCCCAGGTGAGATGCCCAGCAGCTGAGGAGAGGCTTTCTACACCAGCAATGCCCCCCACACACTTTGTTGGGAATCGTCACTGTCTTCTCCTCACACCTTTTGCAATTACCCAGCTCTATTTTCTTACTACTACTGAACAACCAGCTCCCTGAATGGTGCAGGATTTACGTTGCCTGTTTCTTTTCAGCACTGCTGCCTCAAAGATGCTCACGAGGACACAGGATTTTCTTCCTGACTTTCCATGCTTCCAGAGAATGCTGAGCAGTCAGACCACTCTATACATATTTTTCAGAGGGCTGCAACTCTTCACCTCAGAGATATACTTCAAATGGATTTTAACAGAAGGTAAGGCAGCATAGGAGGATCATTACTAAGAATAAAAGCAGACTAAATGGTGTTCATCAGGACTGAAGATATAAGTAACTGCAAATACGATGTGAAATTACAGAAAATGATGAAGAGAGCACTAAAAGTTTGTGGACTTTCAGCAACAGAATTGCTTACACAGGAATATTTTACCATTAAAATATCCATTCTATTAAAATGCGTAGGTAGCTACTTTCTTAATCCTTTTTAATAGGATACTGGCATTCAGACACCTTTTTGCTGATTTCAAAGAGCATAATACATCCTATTGAACAACAGCACCAAAAAAAGGCAGCATGCCCTAGGAAATATGAACACTGTTATGCCTTTCACTAGGAAAAGCTGCAAAATGAAAAGGATTCTCATTAGCTTTCTCCTAAGGACAAGTGATAGAAGAAGCTAACCTGTATTTTCTACTTCTGCTTAATTGTATTAAACTAAGAAACCCAGCACTCCCTTGCTTAAGTACAAAACGGTTTGAAACACAGTTAAAAGCTAGATTCTTTACAGTACGTGCCCCATCTTTCCAACACCAAAATGACTATTCGACACATTTCTGGATGCCCCTACTCTTTACTACTATACTGGGGAGCCACAGCAAGGCAAGAGTTGCTTGTTGTTAACGACTGAATGGCAATGGCACATATTTTGCACTTGATGCTTACTGTGTAACTCCAAGTAAGCATCACCATGCCTCAGGCTTCTCTGTGTTAAAAGGAGACCCTTCCTTCTTCCCAAATTGTTGGTCCAGTTGAACTCAATATTCTGATCAAGTGCTACAACTCATTATATATCTACAATATGTGGAAAATGAAAACATATGATTTCCTACCTCTAAATGATACAGTAAACCATACGGTTTACAATCTCCTTGTTATATTACACTCACACAAAGCTCTATGTTCACTATTAGGTAAATATGTGCAAATCAGAAGATAACACTACTTTATCAGGCCATATTCCTCCCTAATCCAGCATCAAGACTACCTAAACCAGTCTGAGACACATCCAATCCATTCTGGCATCAATTGACGGAGACTCCAGAACTTCACCTAATCATCCGTTCCTGTGTTTCTCAGCTCATCCTATTGTCCAATTTTGATTCCATTCGCTGTAATTTTAGTCACAATGTAGAAAAGCAAAGTAGATTAAATGGTAGATGCGTTGGATGAAGTTCTAAGCACAAGCACTCAGTTGAGTATTACCCATTCAATGGTAAAAAATTAATGTCATTTAAGCAGCTGTAGAGTTCAGTCTCCGCACGCAAATCAGAAGCTGTAATGCTTTATTATGCCCCCCTAGTGCAGACTTGCAGGCTTGACTGTATGCTCAACAGCCTGACCAAACAAACCCAAAATACCTCCAAATAAAAACAGTTTCCAAAGACCATTAATTCCTGAGAATCTACCAACGGACTAGCAGTTCTTTTACTATAGTTCTAGAGCAGTTATGATAAGGTAATAGTCTAGGAAAATTTTCCTCTGAGTTCAGATATGAACCTCAATACTAAGAGTTCAATAAACATAGATTAAAAAAAATCTGCACTCAAACTTCCACTGGAGGAACTCAGAATCAGAATGAATTAACTCAGATTTCAAGAGCCACTGGACAGATGCAGGAGAGACACCCTGACTCAGTGATCTTGGAAAGCATCTTCCTACCAGTTACAAGGTCTTTCCATGTGAGTGGAAACAAATATTTAACTAAACACAAAGTATGCTGCTGCTTCTCTTTAGGAATAATTACTTTAAATTGGCAGAGACAGCAAAAACTGGCAGCCCACAAAGAATCTAATAAGCTACAGAATATTGACCAAAAAAAGGAACTGAGATGCTATCAGAGTTTGGATTTTGCCTTGGAAAAAAAAAAAAAAAAAAAAAAAAAAAAAAAGATGATCAACATACATTGATTCTGGCAGTTTTATTAAGTACCTTATATTAAGGTCAGTAAAATTTGGCAGGTGCCAGACATTCATTGTTAGTTTTTGTGTTGTTTTTAAGGCAGAATCAGACTTACTACTAGTTACAGCTCAGTTCTCATATGAGCTGTATGCCAACTAGGCTTACAGGGTAGGAACGTGAAAACCAACAACAACTTCGTATCTAGCAGCTTTAATCCACACAAAGCCAAAAATCAATTTTTAATTAGAGAAACAGCTTGAGAAATCTTGTTCTTATACTGTGTTTCAGATCCTGTGGAAGTTAATAGCAAAGCTGCCATTGACTTTAAAGTACGTAGGGTTGAATTTGGTGTCCCTGTCCTCAGACCCTTTTGCCACTCTAATTTCTCTAAGACTAGGTCTCAAATGGGGATGGGAGGGGGAGTGCATTTCAGTCATGTTTACTTAACTGAATGGGCTTGATAAGATTGAAAAGCTCCGTTTAGAAGCCAGATAGAAAAATCTAAAGCTACGTTTGCTGGCTAGACTAAAGAAGAAACTACTCAATCACATTAAGTTCACTGAGTTGAGCTAATAAGATTGAAAGACTCTCATACGTTTATGACGACATAATGTGACCTGCCAGAGTTCAAGTAAATCACTGGAGGAGACAAAGTGACCGTAACACTGCACAGAAAGCCCAGAAAGCCATTGTGTTCAAAGAACACATTTTGCCATACATTTTTTATCAGCCTTTCATAATGCACAACAAAATGCAAGCTGTGATGAAGGGAGTCGATAGACTATTTTTAACTTTGATTTGAGACTTTAACTCCCTGTGTATATAAAATTAAAAATCCTGTTTCAGTGACAGAGTTTGTGGACTGCCTTTTAACTTCATTTTGGATCAGGAATCTAAAAAGTAGTAACAGGACAAATAGTGAATAATAATTAATATGTAATAGTCAAGTTAGTAATGTGCCTCTGAAGGTAACCAAGACTCAGTGCTCTTCTACTTACACTTGAACACATAGCCGTTTTAGAAGGAGAAGTCACCTGAGCCAGAAGAGAAATAATGCATAAGAAAAAATAGGCTGGATATTCTAGGAAATTTAGAACAAGTAAAAAAAAGAAAATAGTGAAGAAACAGAATCCAAGAGCACAGACTCTTTCTTTTTCTGGATCTGCAGGTGCCTTGGGATCACCAAGACATACATAAGTAGTGAGCCAAAGCCCTGCAAAAGGGCACCTTTAAAAAAATGAGATATCGTAAGAAAAATGATAATCAATTGGTCCTAGAATTCGGAGCTATTAGATTACGCTGCTCCATTCCCACACGAGCATAGGAACAGAGCGTGAGGGACAAAAGCGTCAAAGGTCAAAATTGAGTTAAAGCAGCTGACCTCTACCTAAACCAGAGTAGCAAGTCTGCAGGCAGGAATGTGAATGCTAAACCTAGGAGCTTGGTAAGCATTTTGCCAGGTCCCCCATTCAGTATGGCGAGCTACACTATTAAGTGATGTAGACCTTTACCAGAAAAAAAGCTTTAAGTACTAAACTAAACATTGAAATACTTAGGCTGAAGACTGCCAAATCCTTTGGTGGGGGAAAAACAGCAACGTGAAAAGAATAGATCCACATGATTTCAAGAGAAATTGAGTATAAAGTTCTTACATTAAATGGAAGAGACCAGCAAACCCATCTGTGACTGAAATCTAAGGATATTTATAAAAAGCAGGCATGTGCAAAAACCTGTATAAAACTTGCAAAATTGTAAAAATTTGAGAAGTCATAAAGCTAGTCCAAAAGGTATTGCCAAAGGAACACTTGCACCTAATACTGCCATCGGGGACACCACCAGACACATCAAAATGAACTACAGGTTCAATCCTGTATCAGAAAATCCCCCTTCCTTTATCTTTCCTCTCCATATCCAATGTCTTTAAGAGGACCCATGAGCAAGCCTGCAGAGATTAGTGTCATCATTAGGGTTATTTTCTCCACTTACAACCATTTTAATGTCAAAAAAAAAAAAAAAGTAATTCTACTGAGTCATGAGATGAACTGAGAGCCTTTTAAGAAAGAGAGGCTGGAACTTGAAGAATAAAGGATAGGAAAGCACTTCTTTCCTTAAGTCAAGAAGCACTGTGGTCAAGGTATAAGACTCAAGCCACCTAAAGTTATATTCCTAGCTTTGCCACTGACCTGGTTTGTACTGAAACCAGGGGAATTATTTCATCTTTCCATTTCTCTTTATAATTCAAGCTATTGAAGCTATTCAATAGCCTGCTACAATGAAGTTTCAAGTCCTGTATTACAGTAATAAACTTGCAGCAGTGGAAGAGTAGGAGTGTGCAATGAATGAGGGCTAGAGGGTATATCTGAATATAGTAAGGAGAATTTACTTCATTTAGAAACTCCAGAACAGTGGAGTGACTCCATTCAGTTAAAACAGCAGAAGTAGAATTTTTGAAATTATAGTTTTGACTATAGCAAAAACATCTTTGTTCACCCTGTCTGCCCAGTAAAGTATTATCTTTCATGTGGGCTTTTGTCAGAGCAAAAAAGTAATTCTGAAATTACGCTGGTTATGTCAATGGCTAAAAGGAGCTAGTTTGTTAACTGTTTTAGTATTATGTCAAAGGAACCTACAGGACATCCCTATGAAGACCTTCTGTTGTTATACATCTATAAAAATGTGTCAACTCACAGAAAGCTAGTACAGTGCTCTCCATTTTTATCTGTGATAAACATGAATTCTGCTGAAAGCACAGAAATATTTTTGGCCTACAACTACTCATTGCAAGGAAACATCTCATATTTCAGCACTTCCTCATGACCCATTACTCAAAACTGACATTGTTTTAAGGGAAACAGAAGCTCTGCTTCATTAAACAGCATATAGAGATTGTTACTAAGATAAAGTACCTCTTATTTTGATTCTAAAAGGAAGAGGAAAAAGCAGAGGTGATACTTAAACTAATTCTCATGCCAGGAGAATGAAGATGCAATTCAGAATACCAGACACAGTCCATATTTAGATGGTTATTTCTTGGATTCTGCACTACATAAACAGGCCTGAAAGCTAAACCATGTTATATAGTATTTACTATATATTTTTATTATCAGCCCTTTTTGACATAATCCAACATTGCAGAATTCAGACAGCAGGGGAGCTGCTCAAAGTGCAACTTGCAGCAAATAACTTTCAGAAAACAGCTAATAGCATTTTATAGCTCAATCTACCTTCTAATACATCTTTCCTAAAGAAGCATAGTGTGTTCTTAAGGCAACAATCTACTGTCATGGAGTTTAAATCTGAGTTTTATTTTCTTCTAAGTTACAAGTGCAGTGGTTCAGCCTCTCATTTGGTTCTGTGCCTCTTCAATAAAATTAATAACAAGGAAATAATTCTTTTCTTCATGAATTTTTGAAGTTAAATACATTTGAACTGAGTACAACTGCATAAGTTGAGCAGACTGCATACACTACGTAATTCATCAGCATGAAAGCTATTTTATTTCCACAATTTTGAATATTGCCAACTCCATGCCCTGTTCTACTGGCAGTTAAATAAACTCCAGTACTACATCTGAGAGATACAGTAGTACCGTACTGGATGAGGAAAACTTAAGTGATGTTCCCTTCGAAATTAGCTCAAGATGCATGAAGTAAACAACAATTTTAAAAATCTATAAATAGACAGCAGGCTAATAGTTATTACATTCAATAATTTAGCATGATACGCATGACAGCTTCAACCTCCAAAATAATTTAGCTCCTTGAGCTGAGATTAAATGCAGAACATTAATTTTTCCCTCTGGTTGTCAAGCCAACCAAGAGGCCCGTCAAATCCATTTAAATAAAGCCTGCATCATGTAATAATATTAAAGGGGCTAAAATATTAATATAGGTCTGTGATAGAACATTGGACAAAATAGCTGCAGTAAGGCAGCTTTAATTTACTACACCGACAATCTGTCTTTGTGTTGAAACTAGGATTTAAGGGTCTGTCTAGAGAATACATATTTGTGTTAATATGAATTGCTCATTTATAAAATGTTACTGCCTTTCAATTGTTGAGAATATTTAGCATTATTGTGTAAAAGAAACGATGCTTCCCAATTTAATCCTACTGACATAGGGAAAAAAAATAGATTGAACCAATGTTCCCACACACCCCCTCTCCTCCAATACCAGCAGACGTCATTTCAACAATATGATGGTATCCATTTATTGCCCATAATGAATTTTATTCTTTGTAATAAAATAATTGATTGAAAGGGTAGGTACACAAATTCATAGACCAAAGACAAACATCTCAACATTTGTCTACAGGTATTTTTTCGGAAGCGTACATTTTGTTACCAGGACAGAAGTAGAGAAAGAACAGTGAGACGGAACAAATGAAAAGTGCACACTTCTTCAGCCTACACATTTAGACATGCATTGAATCTGTGTGATCAGTGAGTCTGGTCATATCTACAGAGTATGGTCAATGTCACTCTCTAATGCCATTGCAATTATGACATAAATGCAACACATTGTTTACTCTCTTAGATACAAAATCAGGGCCCTGTGCTAAACTCAGACACAACCCTGCACTCTGCAAGTTTGTAAAAATGCCACTGATAAGAGGCAAATCACTGTCTGGGCTGCTCTTCATGAAGATTTCTCCTTAGTAAAAGACATCTTTGTTTATTGAAGTGTTTATATCATGGTGTGCCTCTGTAGAATGCAAAATCTAAGAAAAATCCAAAAAGGTGGTAAAGCCCCAATCTCAGTTCCAAACAAGTAGCTGCACTGAGACAAGGGTAGTATAAAATTAAATCCCATTTGCAGAACTATGCAATGTGAAACATGAACATGAAATGTGAGGCTCTCTGCAACAAAAGAACTATAGAAAATAGCAGGAGGGTATATGAAAAAAATGCCTATACAGACAGTGCTTCATATAAAGCAAGAATAGATAGCATCTGCATTAGCTCTTATGAAACGAGCACAGAGCAGAACATGCTAACGAAAAAAGGATGAGGCTTGCCAATATAGAGTGAGCACAGGAGGATGCAGTTATCTGCTCAACATCATGAAGTTTCTTTAAAAAGAGAAAGGATATCCATGAATCACAGGGAAAAGCCTAGTCATGTTTGTTAGTTATGTTTTACTGAAGATTAATAACTTGGTTAAAAGAGATCAAAACATGGGGTTGTCTAATATTCCTTAAATAACACTGAGCTTGTTCAGTCTCAGCATCTCAGGTTCCGGACTGATAGACAATTGACAAAACCTGCTAGTGACTGTCTCTTGGAAGCCACTCCTGTGGGCTACTTAGTGTGGATGTCAGAGCCCGCATCCCTTCCCACTCGAGGCTTTTCTTAGCGCTCACCTGTACTGCTTAGAACACCCGGCACCCTTAAGAAACAGTCATGCCACAAAACCCTCAAGTCTTTTTTCACATGTAGGAACAATGTAGGATAATTAGCCCACCACGAGCATAATGTGAGCTTGTTTCTCATGAACTCTGAGTGCTCTTCCTGCAATAGCAGCATGCCACAATACAGCAGACATCTGTGGATAATGTTGCATACTCCCGAGATGTTTAAACTTAGCTTGCTTTGATTCTGTTAGAAACTCACCAGTAATTACACAGACACATATTTCTGCTTGACATCTTCTCTGAAGGGAGAATACTAGTTATGCTTGGACAGCTTTGATCCAGACTTTCTACCCAGTGAAGTCTATGCTATAGTAATGCCAGGGATGCAAGAGCAGTTGCAACTTTGCCTTTTTCCACTCTCTAATAAAGAGTCTAGACAATATTCCATTCTAGAGGATGCTGCTCAGCTAAAAGACCAGCCCAACACTTTTAAGAGGAGTGAAGAGGGTTTTAGGTTGTGATTTACCATGAAGCATTCTAGAAGTTATCAGAATGGCATTTCAGCAAAGGACATTGGTGCTTACAGAAAGTAAAGTGAAACTGAGTAACATGAATCCATTTAGCAAAACAATTGCAGATCCTATTTCAAGGCTGATGAAACAAGGATAAATATTGAGCAAAGTGTAATAAATATAGAAGTTTTAATAAAAGTTAGCAGAGACCTCTTGGGGCTTGCTATTTGAAGACAGCATCCCTTTATTCTTATTTTAAGCAGTATTTCTTGTTTTGTTGCTCATCAGTATTTCACATATTTCTCCTTTTGTACTTGTCTGTCTTTCACAGCTAAAATTGAGAGCCACAGAACATGAAGTGCTGTAATCATCTGGTATCAGCTACAGAGGGAGGGAGAGAAACTAATGAAGAAAAATACTTTAGAAAAGAATCATCCATAACTCCAAAAAACATAGGCGGGGGAGGCAGGCGAGGAACCATTGAACAATTTCTAATCTTTCAGATACTATGTTTAGGAGAGAAGGCACCTATTAATCATACAATGATCTCAACCTTCTAAAAATGCCTATTTCACCCACACGCACTGAGGCATAATCCTTCCCACAGTTCTTTGACATGGTAGGACCCTTCATTATGATTTTTGATTCATTTTTGAAGACAGCAACATACCTAAAGAAAAATGTCACAGAATGATAAGTCAGATAATCAGACAAATATCTGGGAAATATATTTCTAAGATGCATAGGATTTTTGCACCGTGAGAATACTCAACAGTTCCACATCACACTTATGTTAGACTACCAGCTTTCTGATTGCCATGAGTGCTCTCACACTCTCACATCCCAAGCCTATATAATGGCAGAGCTGGGTAGCACTGCCCTGCATATCTCCATTTGCATCCAAACAAGACAACTCACTTGGAAAAGGATTGGGAGAACAGCACTATAAGACACAACACCAATCACTTGAGCCACACTGCACTCAAGTATTTCCACGTTCTTTTAAATTATTTTGTGGAAGAGATTGAGATATTCTCCACATGTATGAGACTGGGTCTACATGTACAGTAACATGGACACTTGAAGCACTGTTTTGCAACATTTACTGTAGATACAAAAATTATTTTTCTGCCGTTTCTTTTGTAAATTCTGAAATAAATCTGGGCTTGTTTTCTAACCTGGATTATTTCTGCACATTTTAATTTGCCTATTTAGATATGCCAGGCTTATCATATGGTATCTTCACACATTAGTGGTTATTGTTGACAAGACTTCTAACAAATGAAATAACATCTACAATTTCTTTTTAATATATATTCTGACACTACAAAAATAGTTTTAAAATGAAACAGAATTTATACTTGATCTTGAAGATAGCGACAAATCTTCTGTCATCCTAAGAGATTCAATGCATTTGTTAACCTCTTGTGTGAATTTTACGTCAGCTGGATGCTACGGCAAAGGGGAGGTGCCTCCTTGAACACACTGCCACACATGCAATGAAAATAAGTATCAGAACCTTGAATTCAACCCCATATCAGAAGAGTACCTGGAATAACATCTTCAGGGAAGAGCTCACATCATTACATGGCACCAAAGGGGACAGCCTGTTAAATAACAAACTAATCTGAACAAACTTGGAGGCAGCAGTAGTCCCCAAACATGATATACTATCATTATTCATTTGTCTATTCTATTTTCTACTAAATTAGATCTCAAAAGGCCTGGCAGAAAGCTAAGAATGAACATCTTCCACTGCAGCAGCTTGCAGCAACAAAAATTGGATTCACATAAGGCCAGCCAAGATAATCTGTCCACCTTGTGAAAGAGATGAACAAAGAATCACAAAACCCCTTTACTCTGAAGGCAAAAAGACAAAGTGGTAGCTTTGTCTAACTTAATAAAGTAGTACCAGATGCAAATAACCCTTATATTCCGAAATTCTCCCATATCCCTAACTCTAGCTAAGAGGGATAACAGGAAACAACAGCGATGAAGGTAGTGCAGGCTCAGTAAGCAAGTCCTGTGTCTAAATTGACAGAATAAACCACTCTGGATCCTTATTACAAATTGTTACTATTTAATTGTCTTGCAACATTAGATTGTTTTCAGCTGCACCATGTCTGAGGCAGAAGCACTGAAAACACGAACGGCAGTTAACAGAGGGAAGGGGACCCAGGCTAACAGAGAAACCAGAAGAGCAACAATCTGCCTGTAGAGACACAGGCTGCTTCTAAGCTAATCCTTCACTTTTCTGACAGCAAATGATGATCTAAACTGAGCTCCCAAGCTTAATGGCTCAAGGCTTACACACACCTGCTGATCAGTTTCTGAACACATCTCCCCTTGGCCCTGTTTCATCGAGCTATTTAAATATCTGCATGGCATTAATCAAGAAATTACTCCAACAGCTAAAATCATACACATTAAATACTTCTGGAAAAGGTCAGCAGCAGATATCAAATTATAGCAGATATCAACTATGTCACGTAATTCCATGCTGCCACCAATACAAAACTGAAGACAGCATCTTATAATCCTCAAAGGAGTACTTTCTTCAAATGCACTACAGAAAGACTTACAGTATACATGAAACTTTAAAACTTAAAGGATAGCTAACAGCCCCTTCCACTGAAATGGAAGAGAATATCTATTGGAGTACAGGGACTTTCTGAAAGCTGAGCCCTTTAAATGTGTGTTTTAGTCAAGCAGAAGAGAGTTCTACCTATCCTACAAGGCCTACTGCAGAAAAGTTGAAAAATGAACTCAAAATCTTAGGTAAACCACTAACCTTCACACACATAAGCACATACTTAGACAGTAAACATAGAGAACTCACATTCAAATTTCTAAAGGAAGAAACTATAGACTTTTGGAAACCAAGTCCTGATTTTTTCAGTAGGACAACTCCTGGACTAGAAATGCATCTCTAACTCACTAAATAGTTGCGGTTGGAAGGCTTTAGACTTTTAGAAATCTTCTATTTCATCAGCTGATCCTCTGCTTAAGGACAGTCAACTACAGCAGGTTGCTCAGCAAAACGTCCAGTTGGGTTTTGAATATCTCCAGAGATGGAGACTCTACAACCTCTCTTGTCCACCTCTTGCAGTGTTTGACAACCCTCACAGAAAAGAAGTTTTCTTATGTTCAGACAAAACTTGCTGTATTTCAGCATGAGCCCATTGCTTCTTATTCCATCACCAAGAGTTGGGCTCCATGTTCTTGACTTTCCCCATCAAGTAATACATCTTGCTCAGATCTCTCCTGAACCTTCTCTTCTTTGTCCTTAAATCTTCTTTATGACCCTTTACTAGACTTGCTTCAGTATTGTCTTGTGCCCGGGAGCCTAAAGCTGAACATAGCTCTAAAGATGTGATCTTACTACTGCTGAATAGAGGGGAACAAAGACCCCCATCAATCTCAGGGCAACGATCTTCAACAAGCAGCCCAGGACACCACTAGCTTTCTCTGCTGCAAGGGCACATTGCTAACTCATGTTCAGCTTGCCCACCACGGTCCACCTGGTCCTTTTCTGCAGAGCTATTTTCTAGACAAGAGCCTCCAGCCTGTGTAGGTGCATGGGGTTATTCCTTCACAGGTGCAGTATTTGCATTTCTCTTCATAGAACTTCACGAGGTTCTTCTCTTCCCATTTCTTCAACCTGTTGAGATCCCTTTAAGTGGCAGAGTACCATCTAGTGCATCAGTCACTCTGATGTGACTGTACAGACCATATAATCTGCAAATAAGCCTGCACATTACATGATATTGTAGTCTCAGTAATTAAACTGTTAGTAGACATACAAACTTGGGTGGAAGGAGATTGACATTGCTTCATGTTAATTTACTCAAGATGAACTGTAATATTGACTAGACTGTTGTGAAGCTATAGGACCTCAGGTTCCCCTCACCAGTTGGAAAAAAAAATGCCCTGCTTCAATTTCAGTACAGACTGTAGTAGAAGAGAGAAATTTTGCACTTTCTACCTTCCCCTAAGTATAGGGCTTCACTTATAAATACATTACAAAGCTCTGGTTTCATAAGCTTAGCAGTACTGAAACCAGGGACTTTGTCTTCAAAATTCTATTGAATATGACACAGAAGGTTATCACAGATGTGCATCAACTCTGTCATAAGGCATTTTCCCATTGCCTGATACTTGCCAACTGATCGGGACCTTTTATGAAGGGAGACTCCACTCCATAGTCAACACATAGCATTTCCAGTTTGCAGACTGATTCTAAGGCCTCTTTGCTGCCTCAAAGTGCACAGCAAGGTGCAAATTCTCCAAGAGAATTCTTGTCCATTCCTTAGTTGGTAACTAAGGAAAGAAATTTGAAAGGAGAAATCTTGAAGTAAGGCTACAAGGAAGAAGAAATAATAAAGTATTATTGGTGACTGAAATCTGGCTCAGCCCTTCAGTGCTACTTTGGTATTTTATCCCAAGAGTCTTTCAGCCATGTATTCCAGAATTGCTACCTATCAGAACTCAAAAACATGACTTCAGTGACCATCTTCAGGCATTTCAGGGACTGCCCTGAAAAACACAGAAATTCTGATGTAGGATATTCAGTTTAGACTCAGAAGCCATTTATCTTTTCAAAATGCAAATGGAATATCAGAAGATCTGAACCTGCCTTCTTTTCTAAGGTGCACTAATTTCTCACTAAAAAGTATGAAATAAAGGAAACCTAAGCTTTATCAAAGATGTTTTATACACCTTCAGAATGCTACATACTCGCACAGTATCTGTGGGCAAGCAAACATTGCTGTGTTTGGCTCCCTTAAAACAGCAGAGCCTTTCAAGTAAAGTTTTCTTGTCAAAGCCTGGTTTCACCCAGCATTTTACCTTCATTGCATAGGCAGATCTTCAAATCCTTCAATTTTCCCATTCTGTTGGTTATACCAACATAGCCCATTCATCCTTGCTTAGAAACATACTCTATATCAGGAAATGTTTTTAGCTAGTTGCAAATGTTGAGTTACAACATAAAAAATTTAATGCTCTGAACATTATAAAACAAATTGTTTCACAGTTAAGCAGAGACTGAATACAAAAGAAAGATGCTTCACAAACTGAAGTGTCTTTGGTGTTCTGTGTCACACTAACTTCATTGCCAGAAAATCCCTAAGCAAAATAAACAGGGAGAAATCCCTTACCTAAATATTTCTAAGCAAAGGAAAACTGGTAATATAGAATAAGAATGTGTATTGTATAACATCACAGACTAAGGTTTAGTGCACTTATCTGGACCGTAGAAAATCCCAGTGCAAATCTCTGCTTCACACCTCACAGTGCAGTTTTGACCCTTAATGAAACCACAGGCTCACCCGATCATGAATATCATAGCGTTAACAGGTAATAATGTTATGCTACTTGTGTGGCAGAGCATTCAGAGCTCAAGAGTTCCACTTCAGAGAACCTCAGGCTCTGGTCTGAGCTACGAATCTGAGTAATATGGTACCTGAAGGCCCCTTCAGCTCCCCAGGCACCAAATCCTTCAGCACAACTGACAGCAGAAACGCAAGGACCCAAAGGGTAGGATGGCAGGTGAGCAATATTATCTAAATGATTGACTTATGACTAAATGCACCCTTGGAGACCTAGCATTTCCAACCCATTTCAGAAAGATATTTCATCACATACTAACCTATGATTTCAGTGAGATGGTCAAAGACAGCTTCCAGTATAGTCTTCTCTGAAAAGAACCTAGTTTGTGCATACCTCAACTGCTCTGCAAACCCAAACCACCACAGTAAGCAGGAACAGTTAGATGATCCACTTCGTAAGTCACGCTACCCCTCAAAAATAAAGATATAGACAGCCTATTCAAACTAGCTCCTAGATTTGCTGGACTTACTATTTATCCACAGATAAAATGGGGATGACCAATCTTCCAGACTGTGAAGAAAGATTAACTAATGCTTGTGACACTATGAAAGTAGAAGACACAAACATCTCGGTAGAAAACAAAACAATATGCAGAAAAAAGGAGCAAATTTTGCAAAACCAAGTCTAGATTTTAAAATACACAACTTATTGTCCTATGAAGAGGCAAATTAGCTTCTGTGTTTGTAGGAGACACACATGAAGTGCTCTGAGGCACTTTTCTGGCCTATGGTGTCGTTATCCTAAAGGCACTGCAAGTGGCAGGCTTGAGAACCACCCAATATGGGTATGGACACACTGAAGGCAGTTCAGAACAGCTACTGTTAACCAGGGACATACAGAATCCAGTGAGTTTACACCACTACAGTCCCTAAGGCTCATCAGGAACACATTATTTCTCTTGTATTATCAGCCTCCCTTGTTCATTAGGAACCTATCGATTTTTGAATCACAAATGGCTTAGAAGTACAAAAGAAATGGATCTTCATTGGCATTACTAGAAAACTTGACATTTCTTTCAGCCATAGACAAGAGACATTTCTAGTCTCATACATTCTCCTTTCATTACTCATCAGCTATGAAGTAGCAATACTCTTCAATAAGCATGATGTTTGTGACTGTTTCAGTACTATCAGCTATAGTTTCAGTAGCAACAGTTACAGCACTTCTCAAAAAAAACAGTTGCTTTTCGAAAACTAAGTAATCATTTTTCCTCCTGTATAGCCTATCACTACCATAAAACAAGCGAGCCTGGGAGCAGCACCACTGAAGATATCTGTTTCTTCCATAAATTTGTCTCATGGCTGATTGATTTAATTGCATTATATCAACGAAAGGTAAGGTTTACATGGAAGGATAATATCTTAGAACAACTGATAACAAAAAGCAGAAAAGCTTTGGGTACACAGGCCTTTTTCAGGTCTCCACTGTTTTAAGAAATCTAAGTTATTATACGTTAGAGAATCTAAACAGGAAAGCATGCCATAACAGGTTCTCTGCTTCCTAATATTGAACAAAAAATCTAAAGATACTCCTGATATTAGGTCAAAAACTCTTTCCTTTGAAAATTCATTGGTAATTAACGGGGTTGAATTTGCATCACAAACTTTTACTTTTCTGGAACATAAAAGAATTCACTTGGCTACTTGCTTTTACAAAACTGGAAAGAAATCATTATCTTGTGGCTCTTTGTGCTGCCACACAGCAGACCTTAGGCCTCAAGGTCAAAAAAGAATCCCAAACTATTTCCAGACAGAAAAAAGTACTCAAGTCAGGATTTACTGCAATAATAGGAACGTAGTGCCAATAGAATTAACTGTGGAATTAAAATCCATATCTAAAAAAAAATTCAGCTCTCCAAATGCCATTTAGATATTTATAAACATGTGCATATATATTAAAAATACACTATAATTAGGCAGCAATATTCTCTACCAAATTGTAGCAGCTAACGGGCGTCCTTGGAACAAAAGAATTCTGGCCACGGTTGAATTGGATTTTGCAGTGTTAAACCACCAGTAGGATTTTTTGGCTGCATAAGAACTGCAGGATTCAGTTCTTTGCCACTAAAAGCGGCATTTTGAAAAATGATGTTAGTTTGGTTTGCACCCTCAGCTGACATAAGGAAAATGCTAAGATGAATTGCTAACATTTCTGCATGAGCTCAGGACAGCATGATGTAATATGCTGACACAGCCCAAATAACAGGATATAGCACAGGAGCAAACAAACTGCAAAGAAAGGCCCAGTAGTCCTGAGTGATTAACTGCCCACTGGAATTAAATGAGTTAACCTTTTCAGTGCCAGGTAGCTACAAAATTTTAGAAACTGATTCTGAAAAATCCAAAAATAGTCTCAAGAGGGTCTGCCTACAGGGTCCTCATTACTGCCCTCTATAAGAACAGGTGTCTCCGAGACACTATGCTAGATAAACGGGGAAGCTCAAACCATCATTCAAGCAAACACAGCACACAAAGCTATTTCCAGTGCTGCCACCAAATCACAAACAAGCCCAATTCACAGCAGTACGCCGGTGGATTGCTCCTTAAAAGGATGTTGTTAGGGAGGTACACTGGAAAAACATTTTGTTTCATTCCATCTCTCCATGCTAGAGATCTAACTACCACTGATAAACACTAGGATAAACACAACCACCCTTCTGCCGGATCGCAAACATGGAGAACGGTCTTGAAGCAACAAGAGGATTTAGACAGAGGAACAGAATGAATAAAAGCAAAAGGAAAGAGTTAATGTGACTTGATACTTCACAGTTAAAAGCAAAACCAAAGCTCTGGCACAAAAGAGGTACATTCAGATTAACTTACAGATATCTAATAATATCTAGAAAACTAATAACTTAGATTTATACAGACTTTAGTTCAACCAGTAGGAAGCTAAAAATGTTTATCCAATACCTGTTTCTAGCGGTCAGATTAATTGTACCTTCACCTAACCACAGTAAGTGAAAAAATAGTTCACCAAACTTTCCAAGGAGCACTGGAAATCTTAGAATCGTGAGATGTGGCACACCCTTCCTAGTAATGATTTAAACGTAAATTTTGTTGGTAAGTGTAGTGAACCGTATGTCATCTGTGCTTGCCAAGCATTTAATTATTCTGTAGTGAAAAAAACACTTAGCCTGGACTTATCTCACATAAATTAAAGAGACAATTTGGATTTTGATTTGCTCTTAGGTGCCTAATGAAATAAAAGCAAGTGAAAGGAAAACAAAAGGAGGCTTTTTTAAACTATGTGAAATACAATCTGCAGTTCTTCCATTTATATTTCAGCTATAAAAAACAAAATTGCTGGTGTATTATGATAGTGAACATTCTGCTACTAGATATAAATGTATACAAATATCTCCATGTATTGAAATAGGACTGTGTTGTACCTCCAGTGGTCTACCACAGAAAAAAGCAGGAAAATAAGAAATGTTGGACCCAGAATGCAAAGACATTTATCACTCAGTGGCAACAAAAGTTTCCCATAGTACGACTTACAAAGTCCCAAAGTGAGACACCAGGACAATATAAAAGGGGGGAGAGGGGGAGCTAGGAAGCTTTATTTTGAGTTCTTTGCCTTGCCATGATGGCAGGTATACAATTTCAGTGATCCCTCTTCCCTCACAGACTACCCTTTGCACTGTCATGTTCTTTACAGACCTGTCATTTAGCCAAGGAATATTTTGACCATTTCTGCAGGCATCTGGTAACTGCAGTTGCTCAGTACATTTGGAATGTGTAGTAAGAAGTTTACATCTCTGCTTGACCTTGTCATTTCAAATGTTGCAAACTATAAATGCTACTTTAGAGAAGAAGTCTTACAGTATTAGGAGGAAGGAGATGTATTTTCAATAGCACACCAAAAAAGCCACCTATAACATTTTTTGTTTTCTTTTTCCCTGTCATTACAAGGAAGAGAGTCAGTAAGGCAGCATACAAACAGACAAAAAAAGCACAAGTGGAAAAAAAACTTTCTGGCCTTCTGCACGCATTCCAGGATTACAGACATTTCGGGTCACTTTTCAAGGCCACGTTTAGTGGTGACAATGGCAATAAACAGTCTTGGGCATCCTCTCCTTATCAGAGATCAGTTGTGTGCAAGTAACCAGGAGGCAGGTGTCCCATGTCCTCAAAGAGTAATGTTTCAACTGAATGAGCTGGTAAGTGAGTAGAGACTGAAGCAGCTCTGACAATCAACAAGCTAGAAACCCGACTGTCTGAGGCCTCCTCGTTGGTTTTATCTCAAGACAAGCACAACACAGTGTTATCACTACCAGCCAGCTCTGGCTAAATGGATACTAAAGGGCAGCTCTACTCCACTGAAGACTTGATTTCCTTCATCACTCAGCGGGTGGGTCAATCCAAAAAACTCACTTGTAAGCCATGTACTCAGCTTCCTTGCTCAGGAAGTATTCCCACATGCAAAAGATGTAGCCTCTGAAAGTACAGCACCCTTACCAACAAGGTAAAAAGCTCCAGCTAATATATCTGTTTCCAACCCTGTTATGCATTCTTGTATTTTATTCCGCTGCTTATCCACCCACACAACACTGCCATTTCACTACTGCTCCCCTCTTACGCTGCTCTTGGGCATTTCCATTGCCTAATATCTCTGCACTTTGAATTGCTATAGATTATTCTTTTCCCCTCCCCCTTTATACTACTGTCCTATCTGGCCAAGATCTCCCAGCTTTCCTAATATTGCTCCTTTTCTGTTCATTTACCTAAAATGGATCAACTACAGTAAAGACAATGGTAACTGGGAACAACAACAAAAAAAATCATTTTACAATCATGGGACCGCTAGTCCCATAATTGCTCAGGCATTTTCAGGATACAGCTTTAGAAAACACATTACCTGGATGCTGTGTGGACCTTAGCTGTGGGAGTCATCTAACAAGCCAATCTGTTTTAGATCTTGCCAAATCACAGAAGGCCTGATGACTTAGAACCCTTTTTCCCACCTAGTCCTAGATTAACTACTCAGCTGAGCCTGTGCTATACAGCTTAACGAGTCACAGAGCATATTTCTTTAGAGTGTCCAGGCAGAAGAGGAAAACAGAGAGAGAGAAGGAACAATTACAGTGGCAAATGGAGGGAACTGAGGCTTACAAGTTGAACAGCATCAGTTTTAAGTGGCTCAGGGGATTCCCATTATTTATCTTCACCACCTACAACTTTCAGAGCCCATCTGCTAGAAGTGCAGCAGTGGACCCGAATAGCAAACTGCATCCAGATCCAAGTCTCACAGTATTGCTTGACCAACCAGAAGGCTGCAGTCCTTAGACTGCGCTTCAAAAAGATAAACAGTTTATCTGAACCCCTGGGAAATACCCACTGATGAAAATAAAATGATTCATCTTTTGGTGTCTCAATGCAATTTGAAATACACCATTCCTAAAAGTCAATCACAAATACATCCCTACAGATACAGAAAGCCTTATTTTGAGTATTATTTCTAATACTCTATCATTCTCAAAAAAAGTTGTTTTCCTATAAGGATATGGCAGATAAAGTGAAATCTATGTTATCAGTAACAGGTTTCTACCACAAATAATTCTAAAAAGTGTACATCTCATGGAAGAATGTATTTAAAAACTCATGAATATCCAGAAAGTATCTTCTCTTAGGAAATGCAGCCTTAGCATTGGGTGAATATATTGTAAGCATACAGTCAGTGAACTATATGGCTAGCAGAGGTCCACTGCTCAGGAAGCACACTCCTGGAATCTCACCTTGCATTATGCAACATGACAGGCCTAAGAATCAGATCCAAAGAGAAGTTCATAATTTAGCTAATCAGGACTGAGGAGCATTAAAAACATGAAGGGAAACATCCTATCTGACAAGTAAGATAAGGGGAATAGTCACATAATCTTCTGTATTAACTTTTAGAAAGGCACACCAAAGCACCAAGCTTGTCCTGGAGCAGATGCATCTCAGTGTGAAACAGCTGGGAGCAGCTTTATTTGGTAGCATGCTAGACAAGAGGAATAAAATAAAAAAGAAAATGAATGCTTCAAAATCAATCCAGAATGACAGCTAGCTTCTGGACAAACTGTTTTCGTTGTCCTGAACCTATCCCAACACCAGCAACCAGCATATAGTGATGGGAGCTCTGGAAGCTCTTATTTGTAGGCAGAGCACTGCGCAGCAACAGCACGCCCCAGACACTGCAGTCCTGCAGAAGGGGTTGACTAGAGCTCCCTGTCTGCAGGATGTCCCACCCCACGGCAGATCTTTACCATTTAGTTGTAACTCTGCTGCAAAGATCAGAGCAAAACATCTTTCAGCCACAGGGCACATGAGTCTCCCTAGAGAGCAGCACAACCAGAGGAGGGATTGAAGAGGAGGACTCAATTGCAACATGAATATTTAAAATAGAGCATATCTCTGCTTCCTCTGAACCCTGCATCTCTCAATTAGTGAGCTATGAATGAGGCACTAGTTGAAAGTCAACTATCCTATGACAGCAAAGATCCAGGGTCACAAACCCAAATTCACAAAGTCACAGAAAATTAAGCATAAAACATTTAATCAGTTCTCTGCTACGGCTTCCTTACTTGAAAGGACTTTTATGGAAGTTAAAATCTATTCATTGATACAGTATTGAGAACCTTCAGGATCAAAAGAGATGGGGAGAATCTCTATGGCAATTATCACAGATGTTACTGTCTCTGTAGAAGCCACTTTATTTATACCATATTAAAAATTTTTTACATTTTTCTGACAGAGATACAGTTCTGAATCTTTTCATATAACTTTCCTTTTTTTAAAAAAAATCCAACAATATCTCTGTAATGGAACTTCTAAGCATCAGAATGACTTTTGCCATTTCTCAAAGCTGCATGATAACAAAAGGTCACAGGCTGGCTCCAGTTCCCTTGTATTTAGCAAAATAATGTGGTTCAGAACAGAAAAGCTCAACTTAAAGGTCAAAACAAAATCTATTTTCTCCACTGCATAACAGAATATTTCATTAGAATCATATCCCATCCTAGAGAAGAGCAAGCAAGTTTTAGAGCACACCTAGGTAACACATCATGCATGCCATTTTATAAATACTGTCAAATATATTTTGAGGAGGAGGCAAAAAAATCATTCCATTAAAAATATTTAAGTTAAATATCAAACCACTTATGGATCCTAAATGCTATAGCAAATTGAATTGACCCTAGCTAGAAAGTCAGTTGCTATGAATTCAAAAGCTTTAAGGAGCCCTTTCTTACATCCCTGTTTGGGCTATTTTCCATAACGACATTCAGTTGTGTTAACAGGTTATTACAGCATCTGCTTCCAAGCCTAAATGTATTCTCCAGAAAAATGCAAATCCTATACCAGACAAAAAAAGGCTTTCGGGGGATTTCTGGCTTACCTTCTCACATAAGCAATGCATCGGAGGTGAATAGTGTCTATTCCTTTCTTTTGCTTTTGTTTCTTTGGGTTCAACTCCAAATGATAAAAGTCAACAGGAGAATCATTAGAGCAAGATTGTCTGAATGCCATCATTTTAAAGGTTGTCTGCTGAGGGAGTTAGCATAGGAAGCTTAAGAGAGCAAGGGTACTAGCTATGGATATTGAAGATGGAAAGATGGAATAAATCTGAATACACCACTTCTTCACAGTGCTTTTGAAAAGGTTGCCACACCAGAATGCTATCACAATGGAACTTAGCAAATATTGGAGCTACAGCTAGATTTCAGGCAAGGAAAATGGGCAGAGAACCTCTTTGAATTCATTCATTTTATAGACACTCTGTTTTCTTTCCTTCTGTTTATTTCCCCAAGCTGCAGATATGTTATAAATCACTGTCAATAACACCAAAAAAATAGCTGAGAAGGAATGTGTGGAAACTCATTTGTCATTTTCATTTGTATAGATGCTTCTTCCTCCTCAAGCCCCTCTAACATAGATCTGATAGGGACTTATGATTTAGCACCTGCATCTTGTGAAACTCCCCCTGCCCCCAAAAGAAGAGCAACCTTGGTACTAGTTACTGCCTGAAAAAGTAACAAGTGCCCTGAATATATGTTGTACATATGCACAACCTGGAAGATCCATCATCGCACAAGAATGATATAAAGAGCAAAGAACGATACACCCTGAGGATTCAGATAAAGCACTCTACTTCCTTTTTATTTAATTTCCTGGAAAGATAAAACACTTATTAAGCAGCAGTGACCTTCACAAGCATTGAGCTTGTTAGCAAAATATTTCAGGCAATTTTAATCATCAACAAAACTGTGAGAAGTTTAGCCAGCAAAAAGCCTGCTATTCAAGGAGGTAGTTTTAGTACAAAAGAACCAAGGTATGTTTCTCTGAATTTTGGCCTGCCTTACCCAAGATTAAAAAAAAATACATGATTTGTAGCTCTGGCTATTACCATGGAATATATTATAAACTTGCACCAAAGGGTGAAGGCACTGATGCACAGAAATACTGCATGCGCAAGCCTGCAAAATACAAACCTCATGACTAGCTTAACTGAATAAGAATGCCTTTTTTTTTTTTTTTTTCTCTCCTTTTTAAATCCTCAGTATGGCTAGAAGCCATAATCTAGAGTTTTCTCAGAAATCAATTTTAGCTCCATATAAGACATTTCAGCTTAGTTCGGTTTCTCTTCTAGTTTTGCTGAAGGAAACTATACTGACAGAAACAGAAAAAGATATTGTCACTTTAAAGGCAATAAACATCACAGCTTTTTATTCTTGATTCTTTTTGCAGTCTTCATATAGGTACCAACATTTCTCATTCATTGTAGTAACCTCTTGTAGTAACCTAACTAGAAACATGCATGAAATAATTTTGTCATATTTGCCCCTTTCCAGTGGAATTATCCAGCCTACTCAATGCATTTAATTACTTCTCACTCACTTAAATGATTTAACAAATCAAGAGTAATTATTATATTTGTGATCCACAGTTCTTTTTTCCATCTTTAGAAGGCTTATCTTTGCTTATGATCTTAACCTTCCAAATCACAGCCAGTTTTAAAACATGATGGAAAAACTGAGAACTAATAAAACTAATGACAAAATTGCCAGCTAAAAACTCTACAACTTCATGGCCGGAAGCTTGTTACGCAGGTTTCTGTCGGGCTATAACACATACATAGCTTGGGTCTCTTTAAGGAAGAGGAATTCAAAGCAAGTATTTTTCTTCCTCATACTTTTATAAAGAATCAGCAAAAGTTGATTTTACATGCACATTTTGTACTCAGCTCTATATAGTATCATGCCATCTGGACCTTTTTTTTTTTTTTTTTTTTCTCCTTTTGACATCGGCAAGCTGCACAATGCAAAGCAAATTTCTTTTAATGCTAAGGCTAAATCAGGAAGAAAGAGCAGGCTGGCATGTTTTTCCACATTTAGACAGCCAAATAAACTCCTACTCATCTTTGCCACATGCTACTGAAGAGTCAAGAGTTTTCTTGCAGAGGCTCAGTGCCTTACAGGGAAATCTGATGCAATAGTTGGGCATCATTACACTGTTAACAGGTGGGAATTTTCAAATTCAGCAGCTGCCAGCAAGTGGACCATCTCAGCACCCTGGATAATTACAGAAAATAAGCTATTCCTTTCGACGATTTTTTTTTTTAACTAGTAAATGAGAAAATCTGGATCAAGCCGCACCTATACATCAGTGCACTGACACTGATTTAAGACCTCTTCGACCCTGTCGCCTAATCAGCATTCCTTACCAGCATTTATGCAAGTATCTGAAGAAAAAAGGTCCCAGGGGAAGAAGAAAAGGACAAAAAAACCACCACACATTCACTTACCAAGAGCTTCTGGTAAAGCTGAGCCAGCACCCTAGACAACATTGTCCTTGATGGAGTGCAGTCTGTTTTCACACTCAGAATAGACTTTCACAGATCTTTTTCTTCTTCATAAGATCATTTTCAGTGGCTTAAAATTTTGAACAGATTTTAACAACTGCTCAGGCCAGAGTCTTCAATTTTGGTTGAATAGGTAAATGGTGTTTTTTGAAAAACCAAACAATGCATCCATTTTAGAAGCTAGAATGACTTCCCATTGCCATAAAAACTCTTACAAGCCAGCGCTCAAAAATCTCAAGCACTCCCATGATCTGGAGCCAAGACTTGGCTCCAGAACACAGCATAAGAACACAGCAACCAGCCACTCTAACAAAGATATAGATGTTGTCTCTTATCATGGCACAATTTGTACATATTAAAGAGAAAAGTTTGCCAAAGATTCAGTGCCAAGCTTCTCCAGATACCACTTGTGCTGATCATATACATATTGCAGTATGCACCCGATGAGGAATTTCTGTAACAACCATGGCTGCAACAAAGCCAAGAATCAGGACCAACTTCAACGTCACACTTATAGACACTGAGCCAGCAATTCCAAAAATATCTTCATACCTTCTTCCGTGGAAGGGAGTGTGAGCTAAGGGTTTACCATCTCTAAAGCAACAACAAAACATCCTTGGCACACTAAAAGCATGCCTGAAAGTGTCTGGTAGTACACTGGAAGCTTCCAAATACAGGGACTCTTCAGAGCTCTCTCCCAGTGCGCACTCAGTGACTGCTATGCGTGAAATATGAGACAGCCTAGAGCAAATATTAGTATGCTGCTATATTTGATTCCAAGTTAAAGTTTCTACCCTTCTAAGCAACTTTTTCAAGGTCATCTCCTTAACTGATAGTGAACTTCACTGCAATATAATTCGGACAGTTTGGCCCTTCCCTTTCCTCATCTACCTAAATGTTGTTCTTTTTAACTTTGGACAATAGGCATCCTAAGTAGGGTAGTTTAAATAAGTGGAGTAGTTTAAAAAGCGAAAATAAAGCAGCACAGCAGTGCTGTTCTACTCAACCCTGATAGCTGCTTCCACAAAACCAGTTGAAAACCAATACATGTGTTAGTGCATAAGTACTGATGCATACGGTAAGGAACAGCACTGCAACACTCACTTCTCAGCTGCTGGAATTTAAACCTCTGAAACCAAGATAGTTTACTAACCTTGTTATGGGGTTTACAAGTTTAATCTCATCTCTCTGCATGCACATGTCTAGTTTCAGCAGCATAAGTTTTCAAAAAAAAAAAATGCCCTGAAGTTGTATTCAGATAGGAATTTTAATGTATGATTAACATGCATTATCTTATATTGTATCAACATGCACAGATTGCCTAGGAAGATTTATGGAATCCAGGTAACTTTATAAACTAACAAAAATCAAAGCACACCAATGTAAAAATCAAGCTCACCAGAAGGAGACAAAACAAAACTTCATTTTGAACATACTTGTCAACTTCAAACCCCTAAGTTGCACAGTGATACCAAAAGAAGGCTCTATACACCTAATATTGACACAGGCTGAAACCAGTGGAAAGCCTATTAGACCCAGCTTGTAACTGATGGCCAGCATAGGTATCACGCAAACAGTTAGTAGAACAAAACTGCAATAGATGTAAAAGACATAAACGGGCTAAAATTTAATGTCCTGTAAAATAAATTTGTAAGACCTGTTGCTGTGGCAGGTTAATCAAGCGAGTAATTTCGTAAAATTCAAGAAAAATCCTTATGAATGAGTAAATAGCTTAAATCAATAGGTTCTCTTGTTGTCTATATAGACTTTACCCTCTATAAAACCTGTTACAGATAAAGATGGCCTTGTCTGTACTTATAGCTGATGAAATAAAATCACAAGAATTAAGCCAGATATTTTCAGGCCTTAGATTAAAGGCTTATTTATTATGAATTGCATTATTTTAAGTATCACACTACTTCTCCAATAAATGAACTATTGGAAGCAGAGCCCTTCTCAGATTTCAGCTATAACCATTTGTTAAGCAGTCTTTCAGACTTGGTGCACTACTTTATTTTCTGATGTGCTCATTCTTGATAGCTGTTTTACAAAGAACAACAAAAGGCAAAACAATGCAGACATCATCTAACCCACTGTTAATGTGATATGGGAAGGAAGGGGGGGAAATACAGTAGCTTAATTATTGTATTTTTCCAGATATCTAAATGACATGGGGAAGGCAAGTTGTATTTCAATAAAATTGGTTGCATTTAAATGGTTGTAAAATGGTTGTAAAACCATTTAAAACTTTCTAGTAAAATTTCTTCATGCATTTTTCCTAAAGGTTTAGAAAAATCATTGTGAGCATCTCAGTATCCAATCTGCCCAGGGAAAGAGAGCACAAAGAGCAAAGTAGATCTCTGCTTTTATTTATTCTGCATGGATTAGGTCATTCGCACAGTGCGCAATCTGTTCAGAGAGGGAAAAAGCAGGAGAAGCAGCATCAAATACGGCCTTGGCTAAACCTAATGGGTTTGGAGAACAGCAGGTCAGGAGGTTTATTGAACTATAACAGGCTTTAAAAATCTACCTTGTATGTCAATCTATCTGCAAACTAAATAATGTTCAGATCTAATTTCATATTAGGCAAAATAGTTATACTGTCACAAGGGCCCAAATGCAGTGTTCCAGGCTCATCCAGTGGAACTGGGTACCTTTCCCACTCCTTGCCAAAAAGGCTTTTCCTTCCAAGACTGAAGCTATTGATAAATAAGATATAAGCTATAAACCCAATAGCTTGCATACAAGAGTCCCATTATGAATCTTACAATATCCTTCACATAACACAATGTTGACTGTATCTAGGAATGTTAACAGCATATTTCAAAAATACCCAGTAAATCACTGATGTCACACAACGTCATCACTGAAATTCTTAATCATAACAGGAACAGCATTTTAAACATCACCAAAATAATGAATTCATTTCATTAAAAGCACATTAAAAGCTCTGTTACCCAAATTCATCACAAGATATTTCAGCTCTAGAGTACTAACCTGCACGGGTAAGTAATTTTGTTGAATAGTAACAGATTGCATTATGTTAGAAAGATCTTCCACTGACTGCTTTTTTAGGGGCGTTTAAGATGTCTTCACAGTTAGCTGAGTGGTATAAGATACTGTTATTCTCATAGCTCTAGGAGTCAGGGGAACACTAATTAGCCCAAGGTAAAGAACCAGATATGGATCTTTAGACGCTGATGGATCCTACATTACCTATTGGCCCAGCTTGCCTCCCTGTAATGCAAAACTTGTCAATTTTTTATTCAACTATTTGATTTTTAACCATCTCATTTTCAATGGGAAGAGCAAAACCACGTCATTATCCCTCTGTTTACTAAAAGGAATTGTGGAAAAAAAGTCACAATTGTGACAACTGCAAGTTCAAATACATTTTTCAGAGAAAATCATAACCATTACTTAAATCACATCAAAAGTTTAATGCATGACATTCTTATTTCTGTAGAGTTCAAAAAGTAAAATAAAATCTGTAAGAACTGCAAAATGCATAAAATAATCCTTTTCCCAATCAAGTAAATAAATACGAGCATAATACTGAGTGTATAAATAGAACTGTATGCAGTTCCTATGTAAACAGAATTGTACTCACTGGAAGCTTCAGTCGTACACTGTGTGTTCCACTACAAAAGACAAGGCTGCTCCATCCTAGCCAGGTACCATTTTGGAAACTATTTGTCTGGAGAAATTTCAGCCGCTGTCTTAAGTCTGATAACAATTTTCAGGAAATGCAATCCTACAGCACAAAGCCAAATTAAAAGAAATACCAAGGAGAAAGACCTTAGAAACTACCATTTGTAATTTGAATATTAAAGGGAGATGCATGCTGACATTTTAATTTCAATAACATGCAAGAGGCTCATCTGACAGTGGTTAGTGACAAGGACAATGTTCTGCACAAAAATACTCTTAAGACAATGGAATAGAGATGAGAATTAGTTTCAAGAGGGCATTGCAGCTGAGCTCCAGCAGTCAGGTGGCCTGTGTTACAGTCCATTCTAGACAAAAACACCCACCACACACTAGTTAAAGGACCAAAACAGCTAACAGCTGCTTGCTTAACAGATAGGGCACAAGTAGCTATGGGTCCAACACATACCTGCATAACACAAACATTATGAGCTTTGACAAAATTCTAAAACTTTGAATTCCTATCATATTCTATTTAGAATTTTGTCATTTGATACTGAAGCATCCTAAATAATACATTTGAGAATTTTTTAATCTGTGCCTAGGTTCAACTGCCTAACTTAATTTCATCCAAAACAGACCCACCTGTGAATCCATAACAGTTATCCATGTGGATCTAGCTCTTCTTGAAGTACTGACTCCTCAGCTATGTCCTATACAATCTACATGTGACATAAAAAATGACTCATTTCATAGTACTTTATAACCAATAATGCATAAAAATAAACAACATAAGCTGAAATCAGATGAATATGCTTCACTTTCTAGTACAGAAATATACTTATATCTTCTCAGCACTGCATATGTAGAAAAGATTGAGAGCAAGACGCATAGATTTAGTAAAAACAGAGAATGTAAAAATGTTACCTATACTTTCAGCAAAATATGCATCTTCATTAGCATATGAAGTTCTGCAATTTTTTCAGTTACATTCAAAATTTTAATACATTAGAAAAAGTTTCTGCATTTTTCATGTGTCAGATGTCCTCGCCCTTAAGACTTTACAGTTTTTATACATATAATTATATACATGCATGAAAAGTACACATTAAGAAATACCTGGCATCAAAAACCTCAAATTCAGTTAAAACTAACCAGTGAATTCAGTTTCATATAACAATTTCTTTTTTTTCCTGACTTGCTCGAGCTTTTGAGGAAAGTTGCCATTCAATCTAAATATCTTCCTACACATCGAGTTCCAAAACCCAGTGATTCACACAGTCATGCTATCACTTCTAATATTACTCCCCTAATAAGGCAGATATTCTTGAAAACAAAGTTCAGACTTTGGACGCTAAGCTACATGACCCCTCGAAGCCCAAGTTTTTAAAGTGCTTTGCTTGGAAAGAAAGTAGAGTATTTACAAATATTCATACCACTGCCCCACTTACAGACACAAGCATCCTTCACTGGGAGTCAATTCAGAACAGAACTTAAGTTCACACCCTTTGAAACATTACCAGAAGAAATTTGTCTCTCTGGTGGCTACTGAAAATTAGTAAAAACTGAATTAATAAAGACAAGAATTAATAAAGATATGTTTTACTTAGGTTTTTGTACTGAGGACTTAAGGTATCAGGGGGGGAAAAAATCAAGGTACCATTTTCTAAACTCAAAAATCTGACACCTGCTAAATCATCAGTCTTCTTGTAAACCACAGCAATGCAACTGCAGCTGTGAGCAAGCCATATGTCATTTCTGGGAGAAATGTGATCCTCAGAATGGTTTATTGACTTGTCCCTGACTTTTCTTTACTTCCATTATCTGTGGAAAATATTTTCTTATAGTTTAGTGGTAAAATGAGTTTTTGAATAATGAGGAGTAGTGAAAAGGTAAGGGAGAAAACATAGAGGGGGAATAATTGAATATTCTCATAATACAGGCAACATAAAACAGTTTTCACCCTGAAATAGTATTTGCTGAATGTACTGTCTTCTGTGCTGGTAAAAATAAACTAAATCCCTTTGTGTAGTGTTATAATACATGTAGCAAAGCAGCTGCTACCCTCATTACACAGTAATGAGCTCCAAATAGATTGCAAATTGTCCTGCTCCATGTTGATTTTGTTTCTTCATTCCTGTCTTAATTTTGTGACACAAAGAGTGCAGGAAATAGCCACCACAGGAGATGGGGAAACAGACCTGACTAAACTCAGTCTGCTTTATTTCATATTTTGCAGAAAACATTCTCTGAAGGACAAAAAACCCCTCTAGTGTTTTCATGCCCACCCAGCATTTACTCCTCTAAGGTACTAATTTTTTTTCCTGCAGCAGCCTGCATTATACCTCAAAAGAAAGCTCACACGAGGGTTTTTTTGTTGCTGCCCCATTACATTAGACAGAAGAGTTATTGGTTTAGATATTTAGTGTACTGGGAATCTGACCATCTTGTTTTGGAAGGGAAGAAAAAATAACTACAAAAAATGCATTAAAACTGTGACATAAAGAAATCTTTCCAAATCAGAAGTATATTCTTCCAAAGGTATGAGACAGAGAGAGAGACCACACCGAGTGGTTTTGATGTAAGCCAGCTCCTATCAGTGTCAGTGGAGCCAGGATTTTACCACAAATACAGCATTCAGATATACATGGAAGATTGAGAAAGGAAAAAAAGTTGAATGGTGGGCATGTGACTGCTATTCAAACGCTATCGAGCAGCATGTGATTGTAGGAATAAACTCCATGTGCAGCATAGGAAGTGGCAGTCATTGGGATTCAAAGAACAGCAAGAGCACTGGACTGTTAGCAGCCTTCATGTAAAACTCATATCAATGTCACAAACCGTTTGCAACAGAGACTTGCAGCCATCTCTAAGGAACATGCTGACAGCCACACTGAGTATATCTGTGCAGAGCACGGCTAATGGGAAAAGGATGAACAGCTTGGCTGTTTCTAAGGAGAAAACAAAAATCTTCAGACTTAAGTGCCATGTGCATTGAACCAAAGCTTTTCTGGGGCTATACACAAAAGAGTAATCTGAGTACTTGGTATTTACAGGGGACCTAGACACAGCAATATTCAGGACTGTGAGGCTCAGCTTTGAAGTACTTTAAAACTGCAATGAACACCACAAACCCCATAGTCCTGATGGCTTTGTCTCTCTCTCCCTTAATAACATACAAGATAATTAAGAATATATTGGAAGTCTCCAAGTTTTGGATGGCATATCTGTGAGTACCTAAAACAGGTCAATTAAAGCACCTGGTGTAACAAAGGGACTGTTGGACAAAAATAGCAATGTTTGCTGACATCAGCATGAATGGACTTGTAGATACATTACAGAATGCAAGAATCACAACTACAGTACAACTCTGGCTCCAGATCAGGTTTTAACTCATTATCAAGGTGTAAGTATATACATGAGTTCCTTAGATATCAGATAAAACCAGATTCCAGGTTTTCCATAAAGCATTAAGAGTCTCTCTCTCGCCGAACAAGCCCTTGTTTATACACCGTTTCACATGAACAAAGGATGAGTTGCATTTTTGAAAAAGAAGGGATAATTTAGTTATGGATGACATGAATCTGGGCAATGAGAAATCTTATGAAATTCAACAAAGACAAGTGCAAGGTCCTGCACCTGGGGAAAAATAACCCCGGCCACCAGTACAGGCTGGGGACCGACCTGCTGGAGAGCAGCACTGCAGGGAGGGACCTGGGCGTCATGGTGGGTGACAAGTTGACCATGAGGGAGCAGTTGCCCATGGGATCCTGGGGTGCATTAGGGAGAGCGTCTGCAGCAGGTCGAGGGAGGGGATCCTGCCCCTGTACTCAGCCCTGGGGAGGCCACACCTGCAGTACTGGGTCCAGTTCTGGGCTCCCCAGTACAAGGGGGATGTGGAGCTGCTGGAGAGAGTCCAGCGCAGGGCTACGAGGATGATCCGGGGCCTGGAACATCTGCCCTGTGAGGAAAGGCTGAGAGAGCTGGGCCTGTTCAGCCTGGAGAAGAGAAGGCTGAGAGGAGACCTGAGCAGTGTCTATAAGGACCTCAAGGGAGGCAGTGAGGAGGATGGGGCGGCCTCTTCTCAGGGGTGGCCACTGACAGGACTAGAGGAAACGGTCACAAGCTGAAGCACCAAAAGTTCCACAGAAACTTTAGGAAAAAATTCTTGCCAGTGAGGGTGACAGAGCCCTGGCACAGGCTGCCCAGAGAGGCTGTGGAGTCTCCTTCTCTGGAGATCTTCCAAGCCTGCTTGGACATAGTCCTGAGCTACCTGCTCTAGGTGACCCTGTGTGTGCAGGGGGGTTGGACTAGATGATCTCTAGAGGTCCCTTCCAACCTTAAGCATTCTAGGATTCTATGAATGAACTATCTGAAAGAACAGCTGCATCTTGAGATGACAGAAAGAAGCATGGGCTGAATGTAATATTTAACAGGAGAAGGCTTTCTTCTTCATTTGCCATTTTTGTCAAGGTTTTCTACCTGAGAAATTTCTTAACAACTGTTTACAAAAGTATGCTTTTTGCATAGCTGGAATTAAAAACAAAATGGTAGGGAGAAAGCATTTGTGTAAGGAAAAAGCATTTACATGCAAGCATGGCCTCTATTAATCTGTTTAAAAGATTACCCTTAAAAGAATTTTTTTTTTTTTCTGTTCACTGAACCATGCTGCTTCATAGAAGTCCATGATGAGAGAACTCTATGTTAAATAACTCTGATTTCACAAGTGTGAAAATTGAGCCTTCTCATTTGATGCTGCATAATTGGAAGCAAACATTTGAGTCCAAACAGTAAAATTCAGGTTTGAACACAGGCATACTCCTAATTATTCTTGTACAACTATTATTCATGTCTTTATGAGAGACCTCAAAGGAGGCCTCAAAGAAGAAAAGGAGGGGGTGGGCAGGGAGCAGGGGAAAAGAAAGAAAGCAAGTCCAGAGAAGATTTGGACAGAAAATGAATTACAAAGCATGAATTACATAGACACTGTACAAGAACTGACATCTGGCCTTTGACATGCCGTCATCAATAGTTATCACTGCTTGGCACTTCAGATACCACAACAAACACAAAATAAGATGTATAGGATGCATTCTAACTAAACTTTTGTACTCTGTGTGCTCATTGTTAATCTATTTTCTACAGACAGCATTCACTCCAAGAAAGAGAACAAACAGAACATCTGAAGCGATGGTCTTTAAGAGTTCTGAGAATTGAAGTAGCTTACAGGATCTTTTAGATTTATTCCTTCATGAACAACAGGTCAATTTACAAAACAGCCCAAGAGGTTCAAACCTTAACACTCAGCACTTCCAGTGTAGTCTAGTCTGAGAGCTGACAAATTTCACATCTACGACCACAGTATAGCCAACAATTACCCGGTGACTGAAAGCACTGTAAACCAGACTAGAGGGACGAAAAAGAACATTACTCAAATTGTGTTCAGTCTAAACTACCAGCTACAGTGAAGCAGAAAAGGAGGGGGAAAACCGATGACAGACAATTCCAACTTTATCAGAACAGCAGCTTCTTGGATGACTTTTCCTCAACAAAGAGCTTGTTAGGAAAGTCAGAGAGCCCAGAAAGCAGACAAATGCAACAGAGGTAGCAAAATTGAGAGGGTTTTGTCAGAAAAGGCAGTTTTATCAAAATCAAAGTATCACTGAATAACATCAGTTTTGTCAACTGTATATTGCTGAGGGAAAAAAGAAACATGAATTACTTCTGGAGGAGCTATGGAGGAGTTGTAAAATGAATTATAAAAATTTCAATCAAGATGGAGCTTGTCCTCTCACTGTAAAAAACTTTCAAAATCCTCTCCTACTTGACTCAAATTCCAAAATCTTTCATTAAATATAATGTAGCTTTCCCCACATAGCAACAGACATTAACGAAGCAATCATTTTAACAATTTTATTTACCGCAAGCTTACTGACAGTTTTTCACAGACTAGTAAACCAAAGTTATCTTTAGATATAGCGAAGTCATTTGACTATGCGGCAAAGTATTTTCTCTGTATAAAGTATATAAGATTATAGCTGGATTATAGTACATCTTTTAGGGTCACTGAAGACAGAGAAACAGTAAGCAACTGACAGCACAAGAGTGGAAATTCACTTTCTACCATGCTGTGTAAGATCTTGTCTAAAATGTTCAAAATAAAACCATTTTTTTAAATCTAGATCATGTTATGCAAGTTCTTTCTTTGAGTCTTAATCAGGTTACAAGTGTTTTACTATTTAACCTAGAAAAAGAAATGATTCTCACAATCTGTATGCATCATTTCTACTATCTTCATGAGTTATCAGATTGAATTTTCAAAGTGGCTTCTTTTTAAGACAATTAATATTTCACCTGCAATTTATTTTCCAACAGAAATCTTGAACATCCCTTTCCATCTGTGCATTCATATGAGCAATATGGACAGCCAGGAGGCTTGTATTTGCACTTGCAAATTCTGCTGGTACGATGAAGTGCTGTGCATGTAAATAGCAGGGAGGGAAATGGGTAATTTAGACCTCAGGTCCCTGAGGTCTATGTACATTATTTGCAGGTTAGGGAAAGAAGTTTCTACCTGTATTTCTACCTGAGGAAGACTAACCTAAGGAAGGGCTATTGGAACATTACCAACCAATTCCACCATGACTATTTTACCAGTTCATGGAAGTCAGCAGGAAAATATTAGGTGACTCATACCAGTTTCAAAAGGTATCCTGTGAAGTTGAGGAAAGACCTCTCAAGAGACCAACTAATCAAGTAAAACCAAAACATACCAAAATGAGTTTGCAGTCCTCTAATATGAAACTATAGAAATCCCTCCTTAAGCCAGTATTATTGTATTACTGTGTTTGTTAAGACTTACGGCTTCATGTTCATATTTATCATATTAGCTTCATGTTCATACTTACAGCCCCCAAGTGAGGCTAAGCTGCAAAGTCTTCTCAGTTCAAGAGTTCTGACTGCTTTAGCATTAAGTGACTAATGTCAAAAGTCAGTCAGAACTGACCGGTAGTTGAAGGCTACATCTGTCATAAGATTCTCAAAATACATCTAACATACCTCAGAATCTGCCTCAAAATGCAAATCAAGATAGCAAAACTATGAAAAATTTGTTTTTTTGTTTTAAAATCAAGCATGACAAGTCTATAAGATCCAACTCCACACAGCTAGGCCAACACCTTAACAGTTTCTCTCAAGGCCAAAAAGCTGATGCACGGCTCTCTTCGGGAAATATCCTGTTTCTCAAAAACATGAGGCTTCAAAGCTCTCTGCCACAGAGTTTTAGTTTTTATATTGTTTACAAATCATAATTTCTTAAACTTCATAAGCAACACATTGTACTTTGAAATACAAGAGATGTTAAAAAAAATTGAAGCATTATGAAAGATTTAAACTTCACATCATGCTAAAGCAAGTGCTTAGGATCCTAAATAACATTTTTAAGTGTTTATATCACCCTCACATCAGTCTATGGTAGTTGGAATTAGAGCAAAACTGGGAGCTGGTTAGAAGTTAGACACTGGGTATGAGTTAGGCATACTTACATGAGTACAACTCTCAAAAGTTACAAATTGCAGCCTGAATTATCTGCATGGTCATCTGCAGTTATCCTAAAAACAAGACCATATAGATTTATTTCCCAACCCCAGCTTCTTCAGTGAATCCCAGGGCAGGAAATAATCTTTCCAACAAGCTATCAGGTTCATATTTACATGACAATTCTTCCTAAAAACTGCATGCTGCAGAAGAGAGGAACTTCTGGAAGATCTTACATGGCATGGTATTAGTGATTCACAGGTGCTGCAGTCTCAAGGACACTCTCATAAATGCAGTTAATCAGTTACAAGAGTACCACAGCACCAAGTCATCTACCTCAAAGCATCTGCAACAGACTTTTCCTCTAGCTCTTTCTACCCCAGCTCTAAGCTTTCCTTAGTTCTCAAAACCAAACAACAAACTCTTCCTTAGGAACATGTCACACTGAAGTTAACTAGAAGACAACCAAGAGCCACTTTTCAACTACCACAGAAACACAGAAATAAGTACAAGAAATACCACATCTACACTGAAAACAGAACCCATAAGCAATGATGAGCATGTTTTGGTGGAATATTTTAGCATTAAAGCTAATTGGGATCAAGTTAAAAATTGTGCTTATATGTTAAGACAAGTTAGTATCATCACTGATATGCCCCTCTGGGCTTTGATTAATGTGGAAAGCTGAAATCTCAGTTACTACAGCATTTACCTTCTGCAGCCAAAGCTCATATTGGCTAAGTGACAACACCGAGATTCACCATAGAATGCACATATATTTTAGAATCATAAATTCTAACACATTTTTCTATGATCTTCTAAATATTTTCCCACAACTAGAAAAATATCTATAATGTTAACTTTATTCATATTGCACCAAGAACACATCTTTTCAATGCTTAAGTGGGCATTCATCTTGCATAATAAGGTGAACTCCAATAGATATTGCTTCAGTTTCTAGTTTGTAAAGAGTTTTAAACACGCAGACACATCTTCCATTTTGCGATGGATAAGACTGTCAACCTAGTTCATGAAATGAAATCAGTTCATGAAAGATCTGCCAAAGAAGACACATAAGGTCCTAATATGCCAGTATCAGAGTCCTTCTGGGTACCCACAGAAAGCGCTTCTTTCTCTTCTGTTCAAATAGAAATGAGAACACCAGTTCCTTTCCACAGATCTCTTGAGGAAAGAATTCAGGACTTGTTAAACACATAAAAACTTCCGTGGAGTCTAAAGATTTAAAGACACACATGAACAGCAGACAGAGCCTAATGCAAAAGATGACAAATCCATTATATCAGTCCTTAACATATCCCCAGAAAGAGACCACCAAAATACTAAATGGAAAAAATGCTGCACTGCCTATTCAAGCAGAGCAGAACTTTCACTGAAGAGCTCTTCCAAGGCAGCCAATTGGATTGCTAGCATGAATGACTGCTCATGTCAGATTTTCAGTATGGCCCTAAGAGATCGCTATTTGATCTACATGTTATTCTACCATGCACCATTTAGCAGGATCAAGAAAAACTGAACTTCAGAATTCTTTGGGAAAAATCCATAGAGATTGTAGAAGAAACTCACAGAATGCTAGAAAATGAATCTCAGAAGAACAGTAATTCCTGTATCCACATTGAACACCACTCACTCTTACTGAAATAATTGAGCCCATAATGAGAAGGCATTAAGAGCATGAGGATATACACTTCCCCATTCCTTTGCAATTTTTATTAGTGGCAAATGTAGTAAAAGTACCTTTATATCTGTATTAATCATCCTGCTGGATTTAATTTCCTCCCCTATATTTCATTTTGTGTAAAGAACAGGTTTAAATAACGTTTTAAGTATGAGCCCTTAGAAAATTTATTTGAAATGCTTCTCTCATCAACTTGAGTAAGATGTTCACAGGACACCTATACTCCATCAACCCATGCTCTACTGAAGACACAAACTTCCCTGTAATAAGGCCCATGACATGTCCAGTTTGGAATTACAACTAACAATTGTTTATACTTGATGCTGCAGAGAGAGATGCAGGAAATTCACCCCTATTCAGTGATGGAAGATGAATTGTTTTATCATGCCACCTACAGAATCTGCCTTGCAAATACTTTTATTTCATGTACTTATTTCTATAGGTCACCTTGCTTCTACCAATCTTTGCTTTACTAGTTTTACTAATTAATCCAATTTATATACTTTAATAACATCCCAAGGAACTAAGTTTCATAGATTAATAGCTAACTGCATTAAAAAAGCACTTTCTAAAACTAAATTCAAAGCAGTGACATGGACACAAACAGAGAGCAAAAGAGTAACTGCAGAGTTAAGAACTTCTGATGAACACTAATATGTCACTAAAATGCCATTCATAGTCTATAGATACAGGCTGTTTCATCATTCTTTCTGTGGATGCAATCGCTTCCTCTAAATAGGCTGACAGAGAGGTATGAGTCTATATATTTTTGGTGCTTACAGGACTGTTTATCATGCTTTAAATTTAGTGATGTACAAATACAGAAAGCCAGTATGCTTTACAGATCTAGATCATAAAAATGAACTTGGATGAGGTCATCTCTGAGAAATTTGAAGCTGTTCTCAGATAAACCAGAGGGGAAATGCACGTCAAACTTGCCTAGGACATAAATGCTGAAGTACAAAGTAAAGCAAGCAACGATAGCAGAACTGAGACTAACCTGACACAGGAATAAAGCTGCTTTACAAAGTGAGAGGGAGATGTTCAGAGACTGACTCTGCTATTTTAAAAACATGATAAACTTAAATCTCACAGAACTTTCTTTTTATGATTTGGTGATCTATTACCATATTCCTGTTTAATCTGAATCCACTTCCATTCAGAGCACTCCCAAGAAGTACCAGACCTGTAAAATTCATGTTTTTGCTTCCATCTGTCTTGTTACTCCAACAAATAATACATCATTTTGATTGTCCTATGGAAGTTATATTACACACTGCAGTATTAGACATAGTAGCAACACAGTTGTAGTCAATGTCTCAGGAAGGCTGCAGTTTAGAAAAAAATCACGTTTAGCACAAAGGAACACATAGTCAACAAAACATTCCCTGGTTTTAACAGAGGTGGTTGAAACCTAAAAGGATGGTTAAGGACATCCCCTGAAATAAGAGCAAGAAAGCTTGATTTGTTTTAACTGGGAAGTATTCCCACATAACATAAAAGTGAAATGTAAAGAAGTATAAAGAATTAAGGAGAGAGCTACAGTTGCAAGACAGAGAAACCACCAAGGAATTAAAAGTTTTAATGGAAGAAAACTGAGAGGTGCAAACAAAAAAAATCATTCAGTATTGCTAAATTCAGGAAGGCAGGAATTCGTTTCATAAAAAAGGTTACCTCGACTGCTTAGAAGGATAGAATCATAAAAATCTGAGCAACAATGAATATTTTTTCACTCCCACAATTGCAGGACTCTACATATATTTCTGGACAAAAAAAATATGGAGAATGATGCTAATTAAAAGAAGAGTTTGCTGCAGTCTGGAATGACAGATCAACATCCTCATTATAACAATAACATTGTAACAATTTTTTATATAAAAAGGAGGACTCCACAACTTCCGCAGTTTCTCACCTATTTTGGGTTAGGATCTCAAACGCATTGGCAAGCAGTGAGGTAGGCATATGCCAACAGGATAATACAGTACAGTAAAGCAAACAGGATAAAACAATAGCCATTAATGCAGTCAAACAAAAGGTGGAGCTAGCCCACTATGTCTAGAAACATAAAGTACGTTTTTCAACTTTTCCCAAAATGTTTCAAAGTCTTCAGTAACATGCAATAAAAGTAAAGCATGTCTAAGAATGGGTACTAGTAGGTACATAATTCAGGAGTGAATTCACATCCCCTGTAATAGATTAAATGCCCAAACTGAGACAAACTTATTCTTACGACAAGAGACCTAACCCTAACCAAGAATTAGTAACAATGAAAAAGCATCTTCAACAGCCTGACAAGCAAGCACTAGATGTGAAAGTAGCACCACATCTCTAGTATGAGTTGTTACCACATCTACAAAACCTTTTCTCAAGTTAATGAGAAGAATGAAGGAGCAATTTTACTTTTGCATGATCTTACTCAGCCCTTAGGATGCATTCCATGCCACTCTTGCCTTGTTCAGACCAAAACATATGACCTTGCTAGAAAGAGAAGAGTATATAGAGCCAGGGAGAAAAAATTCCTTCACCTACTAAATGAAAATAGGCAATAAAAGCTGAGCCCAGAACATAACATATGTTGCAAATAAGACCAAGCATCCACATCTTAGAAGATTTACACAATAGAGTTCACATGTCAGCAACTGTTTCCCTATAATATAAATCCAAATTGACAAGGCTGAGGCTTTATGGAACAGTATTTATCTCAAGACTGCCAGGGGAAGTCATTCCATTTCTTATGATTCATTTCATTTATATGTTAGTGTATTAGCTGGATACATTATTGATCTTCGCTCCATCCAATTTCAGCTTCACATCATGGACAAAGTGATTTGAAAAGTATCACTTCTGGCTTATTTTTTATCACAGGTCTGTTGCATATCATTTTATTAAACATCCCATCAAACACACACGTTCTGAAACAAGCAACTGTTTTTCAGGAAAACTTCACTGAAAGTGAGCTTTTCTAGCATCTATATTATTATATCTAGTCTACAAAACTATTTCCAATTACTCTCTCTGCTTGATTGGAAAAGGGCAAAGACAGATGCAATGATGACAGCTTCTGGTACCAAAAAAAGGCAGGGAGGTATGTCAGTCCAAGAGAGACTGCTACATTTCTTGGTGCAGGAACCTTTAAGCACAGAGGGCTGCCTCAAAACCGTACCTGCCAAAACTGCCACTCTGCAGAACTACAGTAGTCTTTCCCTCCAGGACTGTGTGATCTGACATCTGCACCAAACATTGAGTGCCATGGGTGCCCTGCTACTTTCATCCAGCTAAAAGTTTCTGAAGCATCACAAGGAGCAAACAGTAAAAATGAAAAAGTTATAATGGAATGAGCACATGCAGAAGCTAGACTGATACACTAACAACACCCTCCTAACCCTGAAGGGATCAACAAGCAGAAAGAGCAGAAAGGTGCATTTAGCCTACCCTTTACCTTATCTGAATAAGCAATAACATTTGTAACTGTTTAAGAATCCTCCTTCAATGTTCTCTAAATCCCCCTCCATTTTCAGGGTATACTAAATTCTCCAAACCTAGATGAACACACTGCAAGTTTTACTGAGGGGCTACCTTGCAAGAGAGTAGCAAGTCATAGCAATCTATTTGTTCTACAGAAGCTTTGATTAGTTGCCAGCAAAACATCCCACTGTATAGACATTACACCTCAGGAGCTTCCTCAAGAGCTTATCGTGAATACAGACAAAGGGTGAAGAAATTACTCTCGTAATTTGCAAGCCAAAGGACAGTAAGTGTCACATCTTTTCCATGAGCTCACTCTGAATACAAAGACACAACTCTCCTAGCAGTTTTAATTTCCCACAGGAGAAAAATGTACCTCTGAACTTTGTAGTAACTGTGTCAGTAGATGTCTATGTCCTAGATACAAACCCTGTTCTACACTGTAGAGGAGATCTTGGTGATCTTCCCTCCTGGTGTGCAGCTCTCCTGCTGCTGCATACCCATGATTGCTTGCTGCATGCAGGGCTTTTTGTGATCACACAAATAATGCCAAAGTCATCAATTTATCCCACAGAAGTATCCTTGATAGAAACAATTTGCATCTGTATATTAAATGGCTGCTCTCACATTTACCCATTTTCTGGTCTTGTGCGATTTTTCTCACTGGCAGCCATTCCAATTTATCATTCTAAAATTTCCACCTTCATACAGTAATGTTACACTGACAGCACCACTTTTTAAATTCTGCAAAAGACATTATTGGCTGAAATTTAACCCATTAATTGAAATGCAAATAGCAAATCAGCTCAGGTGGGACTCAATTTCAGGTTTCAGAAACTGCCTGCAATGAAGCAATTACAATAAAACGTGCCAATATGATTTTTTCAGGAAGTTTTATTGAGTTCGGCATTTCGAAATTAAGCGCATACGGCGCCACCTTACGGTCAAAGGGAGCCAGTGCGAGGCCACACACCTCGAGCCTTCTCAAAGGCAGTGGCAGGTTTCTGCTACCAGACAGGTCCTTGGTTGACAGCATCATATTTTCCACAGAATCAGAACAGCATAGACCATTCAGTCAATCAGGCACTCAAGTTTTTGTTGGAGAAAAAAAAAAAAAAAAAAAACACTTTAAAACTATAAAAGACATAGTATTTCAGGTTACACTGTGGCTTACAGATACTTATATTTTACACTAATACAAGTGTTCACTAAAAGAGCAGCTACCCTGGATTTTGATGTTTAAATATCTCAAAGGAAAGGCAGCTTTCCTCTTGACCATTTTAAATGAACGCTGCTTCGGTATTTCTGAAGTTCCTAGGAACAAAGACAATCAGGAAAGGACATCATTTACCTAAGGCCTGGTTTGTTTCATTTCAAATGTTCTGTAAGTTTTCCTGTTGTAGGAGCATGTGCACATGCATGTAACTACCTACTTTAGCAGGCAGATATTTTGCAGAGATGTAGCATACATTTTCTGAAGACAAGAAATATCACCCATTAGAAACAACCATACGTGGGGGCCTCACCAGTGCACAGCCAGTTGCTTCATGAATTATATAAGACTGGTGACAAACAGCCTTTGTTCTAACTGTCTATGTAATACAGCGAGACAGCGAGGAAATAACTATTCTCGCCACAGCAGGGAAACAGCGTGCTCGTTTTGATTTGTGGTTGCTAAGGAATATAAACAGCGATGAGTACACTGCAGAGCTCTACTGGAAGAATTCAGCAGGGATAAGCATCCAAACATTTGAACACTCTAATTTCTTTTCTAATTTGTTTCAATAGGATGACACAGTAATTGGCTAAGAGACCAAACAAAGCCCACTGAAATCAACTTTTTTCAACTTCACTGGGCTTTGGTCTGTGCTGTGAACTACAACACAAGCAACCTGGAAATGGTAAGAAAGCTGCATACAGAATAGCTCATTCAATCAATGTTTTCGCAGCCAGCTCCCTGTGGAAGTTTGATAGCTATTCATTTGCATTTGTGTAGGAAGGTATTTATATACCCGAAGGTTTTCTTTAGAGGCTACTAATATCAGAATTAATTTTTATTTATACATCTATCCTTTATTTTTGCCCTTACTGTATTATTAGAAAGGTGATTGCCTAAATTGGAACTGCCCATAAAAGTCTGTGGTATGATTTTCACTGCAATATTGCGCACACACCAATTAAGCAGCCAATACATCCTTACCTACATGGCAAAAGCCAGGGAGGAACCCCCTCTTGTCATCACTCCACTAAAAATGGAGATTTGGGCAGTGCTAGGATCTGCTGCTAAGTCATCCAAATAAAAGGTAGCTCGCCTTAGTTCCTCCTCTTTTTCTAAGGGCCATTTTGCTCAAACATCGACCCTTCTAAGGGCTATGGCTGCAGCATAGCCCACCTGCCTTCACCTCATACTCACCCTGCTCAGGTGTGCAAGAGCTTCACTTTTAAATGTCCCAGATCAGATTTTGCTCTAAATCCCCTTCCCCCTGAATCAGCAGTAGCCTTAGGAAAACCATCGAGTCCACTGGATAAGAGCATAATCTGGCTGAAAAACGGCCCCTTTTGGCTGCATTTTAATCCATGGGAGCTCCTTCATCCCATGTTGCTCCAAACAAGAAGCCATGGCAGCCAAAGGGAGGGCAGGACTGCTGCCCAGCAGCTTCGAATCTCTGGGTGCCAGGACAGCCAGACCTTCTGGCTTTTCCCTCGAAGGCGGTATACAGAAAGTGGAAAAAAGGACAGGCCCCTTGGAAAAAAATACAGGAACATTGTCAGGGAATGCAGGGAAGCAACACGGAAAGCTAAGGCATGGTTGGAATGCAATCTGGCAAGGGATGTTAAAAATAACAAGGAAAACTTCTTCAAATACATCAACAGCAAAAGGAAGATCAGGGAAAAATGTGGGTCCGCTGGTGGGTGCCCCGGTTACGAAAAACACAGAAAAAGCAGAGTTGCTGAACACCTTCTTTGCTTCGGTGTTTACCAAGGACAGCCCTTTAGAGTCCCAGGCCCTAGGGACAAGAGAGGAAGCCTGGAGAGAGGAAGACTTGTGCCAGGTTGAGGAGGACTGGGTCAGAGAGCACCTAAGGAAACTCGATACCCACAGATCTATGGGCCCTGATGGGATGCACCCCAGAGTGCTGCAGGAGCTGGCAGATGTCATAGCTAAGCCGCTCTCCATCATCTTTGAAAGGTCCTGGAGAACAGGGGAGGTGCCGGAGGACTGGAAGAAAGCCAATGTCACACCAGTCTTCAAAAAAGGCAAGAAGGAGGACCCAGGCAGGTGAGCCTCACTTCCATCCCTGGAAAAGTGATGGAACAGCTCATCCTGGCAGTTGTCTCCAGGCACATGGAGGACAAGAAGGTGCTCAAGACTAGTCAGTATGGATTCACCAAGGGGAAATCATGCTCGACTAACCTGATCGCCTTCTATGACAGAATGACCAGATGGATGGATGAGGGGAGAGCTGTGGATGTCATCTACCTTGACTTCAGCAAGGCTGTTGACACCATCCCTCACAGCATTCTCTTGGGCAAGCTCCAGAAGTGTGGGATAGATGAGTAGACAGTGAGGTGGATGAGGAACTGGCTGGATGGCAGGGCTCAGAGGGTGGTGATCAGTGGCGCGGAGTCAAGTTGGAGGCCTGTGGTTAGCAGTGTCCCCCAGGGGTCATCCTCAGTCCAGTCCTGTTCAATGTATTCATCAATGACCTGGATGAAGGGATGGAGTGCTCCCTCAGCAAGTTTGCTGATGGTACCAAACTGGGAGGAGGAGCTGACAGCCCAGAGGGCTGCACTGCCATCCAGAGGGACCTGGACAGACTGGATAACTGGGCAATGAGAAATCTTATGAAATTCAACAAAGACAACTGCAAGGTCCTGCAC
>VZSV01000028.1:5027565-5063226 GCA_013398735.1 Nothocercus julius | reverse complement strand
CCAGCGCCGCGGGTCCCCTGGCGAGCGGGTTGCTCCGGGCGCCGCCGCCGCCTCGCGCCACGCATGAAGGAAGCCTCAGATTCCCCCCGAGGCTTTCGGCCTCGCACTAGTTGCAGAAATAAGTAGAATTCAAGGAGCTATGCCTGGAATAAAGCACGCCTTTCTGTATAGAAATATCGCTGTTGCAGGCCCTCACACACAACCACTAGGCAAAATCCTCCTTAGGACAGGGGCGGGGAAAAAAAAAAAGTTAACCTTTTATTTTCTTTAAAAAGCATCTTTATTTGGAGCATCTTTGCCTGGCAAAATTCTCAATCAGTGGTAAACGCAAGCATGCTAACGTGGCTGCCAGGGAAATCTTTTGGACAAATTCAGTGAAAGCAACCTTTAAAGCAATACCCGAAATTCTCCAACCCTTCACCATGCATTTCATTCCTGTGCTGCTTCTCTGGAAAAGCATATTGCTTTTGTGTGAAAGCAAACCTTGAAGCTTCCTGCAGGAATGTTCCCCCCCAGGATTAACGGAGTCGCTTTTGACACCAGGGAAAGGGGTATGGGGGAGAAGGGAGAAATACAAGTCCAAAACACTTGGAAAGACATTCTTACTCATACTTGTTAAAAGCATCTGTCTTCTGTCCTGACAAGTGTTGTGACAACTGTGGCTTGCAATAGTTAATGCATTTTAAATGCAATATCTAGTACAGCTAAAAAAAATAGCTGGAGTGTCATTGAGAGCGCTGCCTTAGAGAGCTGATGGGTGCTTAGAAACTGTCAGATCTCCAAATTTGCAGTCTTTTTTTAAAGCTCTACAGCTTGAAAAAATAAAGGGAGAAGGCCTAGGGTTGCTTTTCTTGTTTGAAACCAGCTGAATGTGCTTTAAGAGAAACATTCAGTATACTTGATTCATTAACAGACCACATTCCCCAGATCAAAGCTACCCCGCTATCCATGTTTATCAGAACAGAAGCATTTGACCTAATTTCACTATGTTAATGTTATTGGAAAGCTGTAGCAGAACCAGTATGAAGTTCCAACCAAATCCAAAGAGCAAAATTCCTCGAAACTGATTTTAACAGCAACATTTAACATTTACTTTACAAAGCATCCTGTGGAGATGATGAATTGGAGGTGTTACTTGTGAAAGATGCACATACCAAAAGCACTGAGTCTTACTCACTTTTCCAGGTCAGTGTCCAGCTAACTGCACTTTAACCATAGATATGAATTACTCTCGGTTCATCACCTCTGTGAGTGCAGCAAGAAAAGCCTCTCCGATAAGACTTCTAAGTGAGTACACACTTGCTCTTTAAAACATCCTTTGAAGAGAACCACCCTGCCTTCTGAATCAGGCTAAATACCAGAGAAGGATCATAAGAAAGCCACACAGTAAGCTGACAAATATTTACAAAGTCAGCCTAACTGCCTTGGCTTATGTAAATTTGAGATGTCAAGCAGATACACCAGGATGAATGAAAATGAATAGCCTTGAGCCATTTCAGAAACCCATCCAGACAAAAGTAACATTGTATAGAAGTAACATTCCATGTACCTGAAAAAAATCTGTTATAGTGCCTCTGAAGCAGAGCTTTTGGTATAGTTTGCTACTGAATTTACACAGGTTGTTGACTTCAACATCAGTTCCAGTCAAATGTTTCATCCCATGTACCTTATTCACCTTACTAATGTCCGTACATTTTCCCACTCCAAAGTTACTAACACTATCTTACATAATCTTCTGAGTGACCCAGGAAGAGTTCAACTGTTTGCTTCTGTACACAAGTAAAACCTACACAGACCTGACAAAATCAGAGCATGAAACATACTACTAGTTAAACCTTTACCAGGGGACAATTTCTTCTCTCAGCAAGGGGTTGGCATTTGCTATTCTGTTTGAATGCACCATCCAGGTCATACAGGTACAGCTTAGTTGAGATTAATTCAGTCTAGGAATTCTTTATGCACTTTTTTCCCCCTCCCCAAGTGATGCATTGATATGCACTGTAACAAACTTCAACTCGGCTTATGTGCAGAAAGGCACATGGTTTTGCTGACATGGGAAGTCTTTCTACTAGATCAAGTCAGACTTGACCCACATTGCTGAACCGATATGAACTCACTCCCTATGCTCAAGCTGGCTAATAACCAGTGGAGAATCAGCTTAATACCAGGAATCTTTAAACCAGAGGTAGTATCATCTGTCCTATCATATCTAGTATAAAAGCATTAAGCCAGCATAAATTGTGAGCTCTTAGACCCAGTGCAATCAAGTGCCCTTTCCTGACTGAGCTCCATTTTGTGCCACCAGCAAAGCAAAGATTGGATCAGAAGGATTGTGAAACTGTGACATTAAAGCAAGAGTTGTCAACATTTTCTTCACGGTGCTTTATTTACACAGTGCCACTGCCACTAAAGCCGTGCTACCAGAAATGCTCCCACTCTTACAAAAAGGACTGTCATAGATGTTACTAGTTTAGGCCACACCACTGCCACATCAGCTACAGCAAGACTGAATAGAAAAAAAAAAGCCAATCATTTGAAATATCAATCTAAATGGAATATTGTTAAGATAAATTCTTGACACTTAAAGGCATAAGTTACTGAAAGTTTGTGCTAATAGAAGAGCAATCCTTACAGGTAAAACTATTTAAAATTTATTTTAAAACAAAGCTTCCTGCCTGACAAAGATGATTTTATTAACATCTATTCAAAGTAGAAAGACAACTTTAAAAGCTATCATTCTTTTCAAGTTATAACTTGGATAAATATTAAAAAGTGAAAATGGAACAAGCTACTTCTGGCTCATTTTTTTTTACTGAACTAACGAATGCACCTGTTGCAATAATCAGATTCTAATCAAAGTCTTTTTCCTTTTACTCTAGCTGAACTGATGCAAAGGTCTCCTCCGTCACTCATCTCACTGGCTGGAGGGGCCCCAAACCCTAACACTTTCCCATTTAAGGCAGCTACTGTGGCCATTGAACATGGAACTGCTGTTGAGATTGGGGAAGAGCTGATGAAGAGGGCTCTCCAGTACTCCGCCTCAGCAGGGTACCTGTCAAGGCAGCTTACACTTCAAGATACCACCAAATGATAAAATCCTTATTATTATAATTGATCCTTAACAATAGAAAGGTTTATTTTCACTCTATACCTACATTTCATTTTTAAGCAGAAAGTTCTGAGCAGATGAATAATTTTAAAATCCGAGTATTAATTTCTTATCAAGCCAGAGCATTCTGTGGCTGTTAGTATTTCAGAAGCCAGACTCCAGGATCACTAAGAAGTATCACTGTTATTAAATAAGACACTCATTAACTGATATGGCATTGCAGTACATAGATTTAGATCTTATTTGGTACAATATATTACAAAAAAATGCAGTTTGTAAGTAAACTGAGATACATATAGTATTGCCATGGTTAATACAAAGAAAATCATACATCAGTGAAGTTACTTCAGCCCTCAGCTTCTGAGCTGACAGTATTGAGTCAGCTCTATGACAGGTTGCAAAAAATATTTAGATGCACACAGTGAACTCAAGTCCTTCTTATATTTTAATAGAATACAGCCTAAGTACCCAGTCACTTCAGAACTTCCTTCAAAGTCTTACCAGCTTTAAGACTCTTGCAAAACCTGCTCCCAGATTCTTTTTTACATGCAGCCTATTGCAGCCTAAGCTGAATAGGTCCACCACATTAAGTCTGGAGAGATAATGGTAGATTCCCATCTCTTCTGCTCTTTCATAAAATAAATGCTTATCTCATTTTTTACTGTTTGATAGAGCAGTTATAAAAATCAGCACCTATGTATATTTGACAGTTCAAGAAACTCGCTTCAGATTGCACGCCATGTTTGACTGATTTAGAGGAACAGCCTAGCTTCAGCCCATACAAGATACCAGATGCACCTTAATTTATGTTTCAGGATTCCAGAACTGTTGTCTTGGCTAAGAAATTTTCAGAGGAATCTACATAATCCTCCCACAGCCAACTACAGTCCTGAGCAAGGACAAATGGAAGTGTGCATCACAACTGGCAGCCAGGAAGGCTTATGTAAGGTAAAACAAAAAAACACTTTTTTTTTTTTTTCTTGTTTGTTTGGAGAAAGGTATATTCTTCAGTCAGGTGAGTTATCCCAGCATAAATGGCACTATAACTTAGTAGTTTAAAGAGTAGTTTAAATGTCTCGGTATTATTGATAGAAGATAGTAGAATTCAAATAAAATTGTTGCATCAGTCTCATCTGTCAAGGCTACATGAATGGATAAAAATCTAAAAGCCTCTCAGAATGTATCATAGGATAACATTTCCTCTTACTCTTAGGCCACTAAGTATGTTGGTGTGTAAACTTCTTTAGAAAGTAGCCCTTTTCAATCCATTGATACTGCTGCTTGGCAAGCAACTGAAGCACTGTTTCTTTTGTATGATATTAGAGAGCTGTCTTCCTTTTCAAATTGGTATTCTGTAGCTGATTATCTAACTCCATTTAGCTTCTAAAATAGAGTTTTAATCCACTCATTGTTTTCCTAGCAGACAGCATAGTTAATTAAATGGTTATGGAAATGCTTATATGTAATAGGAATTTATAATTCCATTAGGAAGTCAGAAGCATGATGCAAGAATGGCACAGTGTTCCTAAAACACAGTTTTCTTTCATAGGTGTTTGAAATGCTCATTAATCCTGGGGACAATATCCTTTTGGATGCACCTACATATTCTGGGACACTAGCAGCTGTAAGTAATCTTGAAGAACAAAATATTGCAAATGTCATATTTGAAATAAACACAAATTGGTACATAGTCTGCAGGTTTATACATATTGCATTTACTGCAAAAATATATCCAAGAATAAAGTTTTAATATTTTTCCCATGAAATTCATAAAGATTAATTCATATAAGCTTCAGGGTTCTATAAAAGCTGTTCCTAGAACACAAGCTCCTTTTCTTATTCCCAGTTCATTCTAAGGCTAAGATCACATCTGAGATTGGAAATAGAAAGCCATCATGTCCATGTTAGGTTTGAAGCAGTTTTGTAACAAGTAGATATTTGAGCATGTCAGCATGCTCATTTGAAGCATTTTATGATCCAGTTGTACTGCACCATAACATAGGAACAGGCCTGAAACATCCAAGTGGGAGTTTTATGATGCAAGTTAGTAAGAACTATACAAAAACAGCAATGTTTACTTCTGAAAGGTAATTTAGTTATATGTAACAATTTTAAGAAGGATTACAATAGATAATGCATCACTATTTTAGTACTTTTTTTCCCCATGCAGCAAAAGCCATCTCAGTAATGTTGGCTGCTGAGTATATCTTTCACTAAAGATACTGCATTAAGAACTTTTCACTTTTCTTACTGCAGCAACTTGCATTTTACTAAAAAATGTAGACCTACCTGGTGCTAAGAGAAATTCCACAGAGGAGACTGTCTGCTTTTCTTATTTTTTTCCTATTTACGCATAGTGTCAACATGTCACTGTAATAACGCCATTTAATTCTCCTTTGTATTGCTGAACATATCTAGGGAACAGATTTTTCACCCTTTGTCAGTAAAAAGTAGCTGGCAGCTCCACTGAACAAGAGTATAAACTATCAGTAAGAAAGGAAAATGCAGGGAACTGACTCTGTTCAGAGCATAAGTCCTGGCTGAGCACAGTCCACAGATTCCTGAACTGCTTTTCCAATTGCAAAAGCACGTGCTCCTTCCTAAACAGTAGCAATTGGTCTTCAGAGTGACCCACATATTGGGCTTAACAGGGCCAACAGAAGATAGGGTGATAAACTGAACAAATTATAGAGCAAATTCAAGGAAACTTTTCCAAGCAAATCAAGATTGACACAGCAATAATAAATTACTTACTTGTATGTCTATATTTTTAGAAAAACTTTGTATCACTTAAATTTTGCCATGTTAATGACAAAATGAAGATTTTAGAATTATAGCATCGTGACAATTTTGTTCCTCTCTATCAACAGCTGAGACCTTTGGGTTGTAACATAATTAATGTTCCTAGTGACCAGCATGGCATTATTCCAAAAGCTCTGAAGGAAATTTTATCTGCTTGGAGCCCAGAAGATGTAAAAAAACGTAGCCACAATATTCCTAAATTCCTGTACACTATTCCAAATGGTTGCAACCCAACTGGAAACTCTCTGACCACAGAGCGCAAGAAGGAGATATACCAGGTAAGTAGCTGAGGCCTGATGCATCCTGTACATGGAAATGACCAAGTTTCATTTCAGCTGAGAGTACCTTACATATGTCCTTTTAGCCTGTTACTTAATCTTGCCAGTGCTTGTTTCTAGCAGAAACTTTAATGACAAGTCTTCAGAGGTAGTTTATGCATTAGATTTTTTTTTTTTTCTTGCCATAGTAGCCCATTCCTAGCTGGCATCTTTCCCATGAGCTTCAAATTTGGCTTATTGCATGTGTCCTGCAAAGTAAGAGTACTATGTGGAACAGGTCTTCACTTATATACCTGTCCTTTTAGTATAGGTACTATGTTTCCCCTTATAATTGCTTGATACCCAACTCTGGCATTTGAAAGCTTCTCTTGATATGAACTTGTGTGTAGTGAATCAGCAATATGTAGGATCAGAATATGGTCCTGGAAATGCATCCAAGATATGTGAATAATTGGATTTATAACATCTTTGCTAAGTATTATCTATATATTCTTTTTTTTTAAGCTTGCAAGAAAATATGATTTCCTTATAATAGAAGATGATCCTTACTACTTTCTTCAGTTTGAAAAGGTATTTTTTTTCCACGTCTTAATACCTTCTTTTCCAGTCCAGAAGAGAATTAGTGTTTGAGCCATGGTGTTCCTGCATGCTTCTCTTTCATTTCTTACCAAATTAATTGTAGGCCTAACAGTCATTTCATTTCTCTGCTACTTTCAGTTTTGCCCTGTGAGGCATTTTCACTTCAGTTCTGTTAAACACTACAATCACATTTCTCGAGCATTATATGGTAAAAGTTTCCTTCATTAGCCAGAAAACAACAAGGATTCTATCTGCCTCCAGAACAGAACACATGCACCACAGAAGCAGCACTTCAAAGTAGCAGCCTCCTAATGTTCCTTTCAGTTTAGTCTCTTATTCCACAGCTCCTCATCTGCCATATCCTATTTCCACCCCTTTATCTTATGGAGACCCCAAGGGAGCTCCCCCATAGTCCACAGAAAGTAGCACTGGGCAGGCAGCTTCCTTTCATTTAATTTTTCTCCAAGTGGATAATGATCTAGTGTTCAGCCATCTGCACACGTGGATCTACAGTTGCAAAGTCTGCTAAAGTATCTCTCTTTGGGAGTAAAAGCAGGTCCTATAAGGCAGTGAAGCATTATTAGAAGCTAAAACTTAATATTTTCCATTTTGAAAAAAGGACTTTGTGGGAAGAGGCAATAAAAGATGCTTTATTTATATAAACATCATTTGAAGTTTTAAAAGAATGGGAGGGGAGAAGGTGTAAAGGAGACAGAATATCTGATAAGAATGTTGATCCCCATAAGATCCTCAAAATTAAGGGATATCTTCTGTTTTCTTTAAGATAAAGCTAAAAGCCAGTGGGACTCATCTTTGTATCTTACAGTATCTTTCTGCATCAGCCATAAAAAACTCAGCAGCAAATGCATTATTTGTCTGTTCTGTTTATAGCGTCACACCAAAACTTGAACTGAGCACTTGTGTGCAGAGCAGTGAGTAAAACACCACAAAACAAGGCTGATTTTTGTTGACTCACAGAATGTTATGACATTCCAGAAAGCTAGTCTAAACCATCATCTGTCTGCAAGTTACTGCATTTGTCTTTTGAATGTTCATCTGTAAAATATTTACCATCATAAAAACTACTTTAAGAAATAATCACACCTTCATAGTAAAGAAAGTAATTCCATCATAATCCTTATTAGCAACTTGAATTTTACTTTTTTTTTTCTTCCAAGCCGTGGGCTCCAACTTTCCTTTCAATGGATGTGGATGGCCGAGTTATCAGGACTGACTCTTTCTCTAAAATTCTGTCATCAGGGTAAGGCCAGTTTCAGACTGCTCAGCATTGCCTGTTGTTTCAGGCACAAGACTTAACACTACATACAAAATGACCAGATGTGCCATACTTCTCAACTAATACCTACATATTTCTGGAAAATACTTTCAGATCTGCGGTTCTGCTTCCTTTGCATGCCATTTCCTGGCAGTCATGCAACTCCAGAGACCACTTCTCTTCTGATGCTCATTGTCAAGTAACTCTCCCCAGAGCACCCATTCTTACAGACACCATACAGGCAGGAATATTGAGATGCTGGATTCTAGCTGTGCTCCTGAAACTTTTAGAAAGTTTGCTCTGTTATTACTTCCATTATCTTTTTTCTACTTCTTTTCTTTTTTTCATTCCTGACAACTCTATTAGGCACTTTGCAGCGTAGAAGAAAAAGGATGACCTTCTCCCCCATAACCTATTCAGGGAGTTATACTGACCTCTCTTGTCTTCTAGCTTTATATTTCTTTCAAGTTGTCTCCACTTGCCTGAAAAACTCAGCTAGCTGTTTTCCACTTCATGGAAATCAACATATTTGATTTTTAACTTTCATTTGTTTATTATTCTAATAGATATGAGAAAGTAATATGAATTCTACACTGCCAGCTAGTGGATTGTAACCCCTTTCCTGAGGGAGTAAGGAAACAACGTGATGTTAAGTATAGTCGCACTTTCCGAACTGACCCTGCAGAAAAGGCATGATGCCATTTTATCTTTGACAAAGACATATGAACTTACTGGTTCTATTTTTCTTCAAATAAAAACACCAGTCAGAATCTGTGAGTAAAGATGGGTCATAACCATTGAAGCATGAATAAGATTAATCAGTATAAATTCCATTTATTCTGCAGTGCTGAAAGGGAGTAAAAACAAGTAAACCTGACTTGCAAGCTCCCATCTGCTTTTTCATAAAGCCTGAGCATCCATTATTTTTGATTATGTGAAAAATTTTCTTCCCTTTGAATCATGTAGCCTTTTTGGTTTCAGAGAAAAGCTTAGAGATGTGGGATATTTCTTGAAGTCTCAGAACTAAGAAGCAAATACAAAAACATTTTTTAAAAGTTTTAATGCTAATTTCATGATCTTGAGATTCAGCTTATAAGTTGCACAAACCCGAATATCTAAGCGAGCCTCATGATACATAGCTACTAAGTACTTGCATGTTTTCTGAGTTACAAGTTTTAACAATAAGTCACACAAAGAATTAGCACCCTGTTTCTCTACAGTAATCTTTTACTCTTCTAGGTTGAGAATAGGCTTCCTGACCGGTCCGAAGCCTCTGATCGACAGAGTTATCCTGCACATCCAAGTGTCAACGATGCACACCAGCACCTTCACGCAGGCAAGTGCCAACCACCACCTGCGCGGTACCCGGGAGAGGCCCTGGATCCCAGCTCATAGCAAACAATGCTGAGCAGCTTTTAGAGGTGCTCTGCACCTCAGGCTTGTTTTCAGTAAGGCTGCTGCTCCTAGACACCATGCATACAGTTTCTTGCCCTTGTGGAAATCTCACTAACATACATGTCCATGTAACTTCATTTAACAATTGAGGAAGTGTCTTATTTACAGTACAGTAGTGATGGTGTGTTTCATTTCTTTAGATTATGATATCACAGCTTCTTCAACAATGGGGAGAAAAGGGTTTCTTGGAGCACATAGACAGGTAGGATCATGTCGTATGCCAAATCCCCTCCCCTATTAGTTTGCATGCTTTCTGCATTTTGTTACTTATAGCAAGCCCTTTTTGCAGTAAGCAGGTCAGAGAAGCAACTTCAGTTTAGAAGAGATATCTGAGTGATATTAGACCAAATGAATTAGCAGGGTCACCAGGAGACCCAGAACACAAGATATCACTGCAGATTGTCAGTGTGCTAGTCCTGTCAGATAGTGACTATGCAGCTCCCATTTGAAAAGGGCCAAAGGGGGCCTGGCCTCACAATCTACAGCTCAGCAAGTGTAGGTTTCATCCTTCATAAAGTGTTAAAGTTAGAGCAAAGAATGTAATCACCAAACCCATTAAGTGAAATCCTGCCTCACTAACTTGGCAGGAATTTACCCTCCAACATCCCTAATGCAACAGCCATGCAAGTTGGAGAAATACAGGGAAAAAGAATTACAGAAAGCAGCCAAAATCACCTGCTGTCTCTGATCATCGCTTTTACCCACTGTCAGTCTTGCAGACTCAATCCTGGGCTAAGACTCAATCCCTACTATGCTAGTCTGACCCTGCAAGGTATTTTTTTTATATGGTGACCAACACACATTTGCATGTCATTTGCTACTCTAGAGAAGCATAGTTCCTCATGAGTATTTACAATTCATTTCTAAGGAATCACTGGAATTGCAAGCTTCTCACATTATTGGGCAGCATGTCTCACTTTGCAGAGACCTTTTATAGGAACATGACAAAAGCATAAAAAAAATATAGTATTTGAATTTAACAGTCACTTTTATCCCCAACCACCTGCCTACTGTCTCTACCATAAGCATCATTATCGGAAAGAAAAAGTCACCAGCCCTGGCTTTGGTTTGTTTTAGGTATCACAGGATATACACACAAAAAAAAAAAAAAAACAGGACTAAGGATAGATGTTGTAGAGGAGTTTAGACCACACATTAGCTCATTTCTAAGCAATTAGAGAAATACACCCTCTATGAACCTCTTAGCCTACCTTATGTTTCTTGCAGGCAAGCATCTCTACTCTCCAGTCAAAGGGACTTTCTTCCTATTGAGCACAAGGAAAACAGTGCAGCAGGGGCCTATCTCCAAGCCTTTATAACCTTCTAGGCTCCTTTGTCATGTGTCTTAGTGATTAAGCTCAACAGGTAACTACAACCAGGTGATTTCAATGATGGACAAGGTTGGTCAGCCCATCCTTCTGAGTAGGATCTAGTGTAATGTTTGGGGTATTTGCATTCCTCTGAAAGTCCTGCCTCTCTGGGACTTATGATTTCATTCTGTGGTGGCAACTGAGGAGCAGGGGCTTGCAAGCTTACTCTTCATCAGGTCCTGATTCTTCTAATTCTGGCCAGTCTGTATTTGCACGCTTCACCAGTCTCTATGCATTTATAGGAAGTACCATCAATCCTTCTGGGTCAGGGGTTGAGTTCCTAGTCAATGCATCTGCTCCTTCAGCCCAGCCTTTGATCTGTGGGCTCTTGGGTTCTTCCGCTTGGATATATTCCTTTTAGGATTGTACTAGCTGCAACTGCAGGCTTCATTTTCCCCATGGCTCTCACCTGCTACAGCTACATCATTCCATCATGAAAATAAAAGGACACCAGCAAAAGCAAAAGAAAATTACAAAGGGATTTGTGGTGAAACCATGAAAATATTTTATCATTTCATGCAGGTTGTAGAAACTGGCAGAGTAGTAGACTATATTAGCTTTTGATGGTGCTACCATTTGTCTATGAATTACTTACAATATATGCAGAAATAAAAGCATTCAGAGGATGTCCCAAAAAAAAAAAAAAAGGAAACTTGTAACTGTGAGATTAGTGAGACTATCCAACTTGCTAAAGATTGTATCTCTATAGAGAACACTTTTGCATGAAATAGAGTTGTCAAGTCCATCCCAGGCACTTCTGAACTGGCTGCACTTTCCTTGACACTGCATAATCCAAGCTGTATCCATCAATGTGAACACAAGTAGTCACTGCACAAGATTTGCTCCTGTTCACACTTGGGCTACACTCCCTTCTTTCTGCTAGTAGGACATTGAATTATTTGGAAGTTTTGCTTAAATTGTGAGGGAGATGATAGGTTCAAAGGTTTAGAACAGAGGAAGCTGTCAGATGGGCATGACAAGTTTATCAAATTCATTTACTTTGTTAAATACCTTTTCTACATAGCCCTATTACACAATTTCAGTCCAAGTACATAAATACTGAGTATGTGCTTTTGCACACTTGTAAGTCCTTCATCTTCTTCTGTATGCCTGTTCTGATTCGTATGTTCTGATAGCAAGGCTTGTATCCATTGATAAGACAGACAGAAAGAAGAAAAAGTATGTAGAGTTAATAGTGTGCTTCCCATTGCATATGGAAGGCTTAGAAAAACACATGCAAAAGCAGTTGCTCCCTCTGGTTGATCCATGCTTCACTGGAGACACAGTGAAGCATTCAGGACTTACTGGATACATATAAATTTTCATATACCCAGTAAATTGTATTGTGCCCATCTTGGATATGCTCTGCTTTCCACTGAATGTTCACCGTGGTTGTTCAAGTACAACAGTTTTGCTCCTGCCTTTGGAAACAAGGGAAACCTCTAGTGCTATGGGACTGTGACTTTGAACATTTGCCTTCAGGGTGGTGGAGTTCTACAGAACCCAGCGGGATGCCATGCTCATTGCTGCTGACAAGTGGCTAAAAGGTCAGTGTCTGCAACACAGCTAATTCCTTACTTTTTTTCCTTGCTGTTTGTCATCTTCATATTAAAAAAAAATCACTGTAAATTTCATCTCCTGGCTAAAGTGATAGCTAAGCACTATAAGCAAACCAATGGCATCAAATGTTAAGCTTAGGACAAATTGTTTTCACGCTTATCTGAAACAGAACAAGGAGACAGCAATGAGAAAAAGTCTGTTACACTACTGTATAAAGCAGTTTTTACAAAGGACATATATTCTGATCCTCTATGTTTTCATACTTGTTTTGTTTAAAATCTCTGGCTTTAAAATTTTTGTCTGAAATAGCCAGTTTTAGTGTACTCAATTTAAAAGAATATATAAATTATATGTATAATAGCAATGAACATCTTTTTTTTTTTTTGTGATAAATTTATTTCAGATGTCCCCGTTCATGGTTAATCGTAGAGCACTGAAAGAATCTAATGAACCGTTGTTGGTGTCCCTCCTTTTAGTTAGTCTAAGGTGGAATCAAAAATAACTATTTACGACCTGACCACCTACCTATTGGGGTAGGAGTACTTGTGCACCACACAATCTTTAGTGTACTTAGTTTTGCTAATTCCATATTTTTGTGTAAGAAATATTTCCTGTTTTTCTACATGATTCTAAGTGACTAGTGATTTAGGCTGTCTTTGCCTCAGTTCCCCAAGCATGAAAAGAATATAATAGCACTGGTCTATCTTAAGGTGAGTTGTGAGACTATATTGTGAGTTCATTTGAGCAACAAATTTACAAGCTCACTGAATCTGTGATGCACTGATTACTCCAGTCCCGCCAGATGGGACTGGAGGTTTTTTTTTTCTTGATTCCCCTCTTCTCTCTCTCCCCAGGCTTGGCAGAATGGTATCCCCCTGCTGCAGGAATGTTCTTATGGATCAAAATTAAGGGAATTTCTGACACACAGCAGCTGATCATGGAAAAAGCTTTGCAGAAAGAAGTATGAACTATGACTTAATGGCTTGTGATGTTAAAATGGAATGAGGAAAAAATTACCTAGCTCTGATCCCATATATGTGCAATTATGAAAAAGGGGGAGCTTGCTATGCATAATCACTAAGTCTGCTAGTTTTTTTTCAGACATTGCCACATAGTGTGGTTACTCACTAATGAAATACTTTCATGCCTGTATTCAAAGGTTGATATTTGCTTAAGTTAATCCCATTAGATGTAATATATAGTATAATGTATATGATTTACACACACACAACCAATGAAGGCTGTCCACTGTATCTCTTTAGTAGGATAAATTAAATGTGATTTTATTTTCACAGTTTGTAAGAGTCCACACTGTCTACTGCAAAAACTACATCGCACCTCAGGGATGCATTGTGGTGATAAGCTAGAGCTAGAGCTATCCTGTGGTTTTTACAGACTCCTTTGGTTTTGTTATGAGAAGTCTTGATTCCAGGCTTTATATTTTTGGCTTCTCTTTTTGAGTAGACAAAATATTCTAAAAAAAAAAAAAAAATGTCAGCAGTAAGTCTTCTCAGATTTAATTTAACATTGTATAAAGGAATGCTTATAACTGAATGATTAATCATTTTTTCTTAGGTGTTACTGGTTCCCGGAGGAGCATTCAATATTGATATTTCAGAGCCTAGTTCTTATGTCAGAGCCTCCTTCTCTCTGTCTTCTCCAGCCCAGATGGATCAAGTAAGTGAGATGAGGATTTTCTACATTCTTGTGAAGAACAGTTTCTCACATAACAATGCTCCCATATTTTCATGTACTTCTCATTATGTGATTTTAGTCTGTTAATGTACAGTGCTTGGTAATCTTGGGCAATAAGCAGTACTCTTGAAGCAATAATAGCTGCTGCTTAGGCAAGATACTCATATTCAATTAACCTGAAAGGAACCACATTTTTAGGACCACATAATATTGTGTGTCCCATATTTGCTGATTTTCTGACACTTACCTATGACAGACATTATTCCAAACACTTTACTGAAAGCAAGAGCAGATACCATTTATCTTTCTTTTCCAAACTTTCCATTCCTGAAATGGGACAACTTGTTTTTCTTTTTGTGTGTGTGTCTTGCCAGTCCTTATTAAAAAGGAATATTGTTTTTTTTTTTCCACTGGGAAAAACCCTATGAGACAGTTATCTGTGCAGATAGTGTACCCCTTTGATTCAGACTCTTAAAAATAGTCACTATTTTTAGCTGTACTTTCATTCAGTTGTGAAGGTTTGTAACAGATGTGTGTTTCTGTTGCCTATTTCTTCTATAATTACTGAAATAAATTTATAACTATACTATTGACATTCAAACTGTATCTTGCTGGAATGGTGCTTTTTTATGTTCCCTCCCTCAACTATTCTTCCTTTCGCCTTTGAAAATTCCAGCCTCTTATATTGATGTACAGTTATAAGAGATACTCTTCCAGAGCTCATTAATTGTATTAAAAATACAGCTCTTTTGTTGCCTCTGAACTCTGGATAACCTCTGAATATTCTGTCTACCTCTGATAATATATTTTGTTTCAGAAAACTCTACCTTTTAATTTTTATTAGAGGAGCTGAAGCTCAATCTGTATGCAGAGTTATTAAAAGCCCGTACAAGTTGTTAAAAACAACTAAATAAACCAGCAAACACCAGCAGAATTTAAAATATTGGGTTCATCTATGTTTAGGGTAGTTTTAGTAGTTTTATAGATTAAGTATATTGCCTATTTAAGTAATGCTGGGATATAAATGCGAACCATCTTTGTGTCATTGCAGGCTTTCAAGAGACTGGCTGACCTTATAAAAGAAGCTATATGAAAAGGCTTTTTCAGCAATCCAAATCATTTCCAGAGAACATTTATTAACATTAGATTTCATCAGAATACTAAAAAGCAAGCACGATACAGTGGACGTTCCCTTAGGTTGTACCAGTGCTTTGTTTCCAAACTTAGATAATCATCATCCAAAAAAAGGTTTGTAGAGTACGTAGGCATGGATATTTTAATGATTACCATATACAACTTTTTGTGACAGTAATACCATATAAAAAAAAAGAAAAAAAAACAGAGAGAGCACTCTCAAGATGTCAGTGCCAGTACTGAATATTTTAAGAACCACACAGTGAGAAATAGCCAACATTGAGGTGTGGCTTCCACAGTTTATTTTTCCAAAACATCTTTCAGATTATTTGTTATGAGAAAATCTTGAGTGGATTTTTAAAAATATCCCAAATTTTAACAAAGTTTTTAAAAAATCTTACAAATTTTACAAAAAATCTCTCTTTTTAAATTACGTGTGTAGGAAAATCCAATTTTGTTCTGACCTGGTGTGAATCACCACATACAGTCATTTTTAATTGTGAATGGGAAGATATTTTGAATTCAAACAGTGAATGTATAGAAGTAGTTTCTTTTCACTTTGGGATCAGTAGATTTTTTTCATGAAGAAAAGACACTACTTTTATACATTAGCTGCATTCAAGTAATGTTATGCATTGATCTTAAGTATTTAATTAAGCTAAGAGAAGTCTCTCGGGATCACAGTTAGAATCATTTGATTTGGCTGTAAGTTGTAGCAAATTTATTTAAACTTACACATATTTGCATTAAGAGTGAAAAACTATTTGCTTTAGTTTTTTGACAGGAGTTTGCATTACTAGATTTATTCCAATTCAAAAGCTTCAAGAATATTCAAAAGCAAAATGATGTTTCCAGTTAATCTGTGGTTTTGTTTGAATTGATCTTTTGCTGTGTCTTTGGCTTTTGTTTTGTTTCCTGTTTTGGCCAGGAAGGAGGGGAGTCAGGTACTTAGGGAGCTGTGTCTGAGGTCATCTGAGCCACCGTTTTTCAATCCGAAGTGATATATTCCTCTGGCACCTTATGCTGGAATTGTTTTTTTTGTGTGTGTGTGTCACTTTCCTTCTTGTCCTAGTGCCTTTTTGGCCTCTGGGTTTGAAGATCTGAAGATCAATATTTAGTTTTACTAAAGTTTACTTTAGTTTTACTAACTTTGTAAGGTCAAACTGATGCAAGGACATGAAAAATCTGAACCTGATCCAGCAAAAGTAGTCTGTGAGCACAGCTAAAATTATTTGACCTAAGATTCCTTGCAGTTTGCATGGGTTTTGCAGCTTATTTCCTAGTTTTTAAAAGGTTTTCTGGTTGCTGGCTTCCATTTCAGTCTGTGAATAATTATTCTGTGCCCGTGTTAGAAAACCTCTGGAATGCAAAGGCATGCCTATGTGCTAGTAGAACTGCTCGCTGCTCTCTTAGCTAAGCATAGACTCCTTGGGAATGGGAAGCCCGACTAATTGAACAGAGGATGTAGTGCAGAGGACAATGACACTCTCGAATGTACAAAGCAAGCAAAAAATAAAACAAAAAATAATGTTCCGATCTCTAAGCCCTTGTTTTTATTGTCCCAAGCACCAGACGCTTGCCTCGGGCACCAAGCCCCCAGCAGGCGCAGCGGGGCAGGCCAGGCCTCCCGTGGCCCTTTCTCCCGCTCCGTCCCCCCGCCGAGCACGGTGCTTGCACCGACTCTCCCAAGGTCCTTGAGAAAAAAGAAAACGGACATTTTTTTACACTTTGCGATGGTGCCAATAGAGCCCAAACATCGGGCCCTCCCTACACTGATGCTTAGCAGCTAATTTGCCACTTTTCAAACTTGTTTCTTAATTATATGTAGTAATTTTGAAAGCTCAGATTTTGCTATCAGTAAAAACATGAATTTTTATTTCACGCTCAATTCAGAAAACAAGCATATAACAGAATGAGTTGACATAACTGTTTAATTAAAATAATACAGTTCTTATGCTTTACAGAGGAATAAATGTATTATACAAGACTGATCTCTGTTCTTGGGCAAATACTGTCATCATTGTTAAACCAGACTTAGAATTAGAAAAATATAATCAAAACATCATCATTAAGCGAGCTTTATGATGCTGATGTGTTGAATAATACGCTTCTGTTGAATAATACACTTAGCTTTCAAACATCTAAATGTTAATTTAGCTGAATGTAAGCAAAATGCAGTTCCGCTTGCTGCACATTGGATCCTCTTACAATCTGGTAATTTAATTCAGAGAAAGTTAGATTTTTTTTTCCCCTGACTGTTGTGAAACATCTGAAATTAATTTCCTGAACAATACCAATCGAACAATGACAGCAGAATCTCATTGCACATACGTTTCCCCTGAATGTTTTAAAATGCAGTTTTAATCGCCTGCGCCAGGGTGTTTGTTGAAGTTAAACGTTGCTGCAGGAAGCTGTCTGGAGACAAAAGGAAAATGCCAAACAACAGGGCCAGGTAGATAAGAAATGATGGACAGAGAGCCATTTTCCCCTCTTTTTTTGAGCTCTCCCAAATCAAAAAGCCTCTTTCATTCATAGTCATGTGAGGCAAGTGCCACAATCTCCGCCTGGGGAGGAGAGGGAGGAAAGGAGAGGTCTCCGGGAGCGGCTCTTCCAGAGCTGCCTTCGTTGTGGCAGCAGCCGCTACAGAAGGGTTTTCAGCAGTGAGTGCTACGGGGAGCAGCAGCATCCACACACTCACTTCTGCGTGGCCCAGGACTTTATTCTATAATAATTGCTCACTCTATGTGAAAACTTGTGCTTTAAATGTTGTGGTTTACAGATGTGTGTTGTTTTCAATTTTGCCATTGAAATCTGGATCCTGCTACAGAGGGTAAATATCAGAACTGCACTGAACTGTGAGCGCTCATGTTCCAGTATCTGTGTGGCTACATAAAGCTCACATATTACTATGGAAGTAGGATAAAAATCTTGCTGATTCTCTTTCAGAATTAAGAGCCCAGAAATTTGTTGACAAATCTGACTGGCCAGAAGATCCCATTAGCTGTACAGAATTGTGAGGGTACTTTCAAAATTATATGTGTTATACTTTTTTTTTCAACATACATTAATGCAATTGATATTGCAAATGAAAGTGCCCTGATGTGACCTGGAAAATATTAATGTGAAGATATCTCCATTTCTTGACTTATGAATAACTTTGTACATTATCTTTCTCTATGTTTGGCTAGTGCTGAACGTTTAAGGTAAAGGATTTATCAGAGTTGTTTGTATTTTCCCCCCAGACGAATCACTCATTAACAGAGGCAGTGCCTGGCCCAGGAGTTCAGCTCCCACATTTGGGTTGTGGAAACTTTTAACCAGGTCCAGCTTGGCACACCAGCCCTAAAACCCCTCTCCTATCCAGACGTGTCAGGAGACAGGAAACGCCGTGTTCTCTGCGCGCATCGCAACAGTCTGCATGTTCCCACGCTGCAGCGGGAACCGGCGGAAGACGAGGGGGGACATGTCCTGATATAGGGGTGGGCAGGACACCATGTCCTGATATAGGGGTGGTCACTCCTTCCCATGGAGAAGGGAGCATCTCTCCTGGGAAAGAGAATTACAACTGCCTAGAATCTGAGTCTGTAAAAACTAGCTGTATTTTTTGCAGAAAGGAGAAGTCTTCCTTGTCTTTTTTTTTGTGCATGTGTGGTTTTGGCAATCTCACAGCAGAGTTTTCACCCAGAAATAGACAGAAAAAGGACTGATGAGATGAACATAAACCAATTTACAGAACCAGGATATAACTCGAAGAGAAGAATACTGATTTTGGACGTTGCAGGTGTTAGAAAACATTGCAATCTCTTCAGCCTGTAGCCATTTCTCAGTTTCCCCAGTGACTGTGTACAGAGAGAGCAGTAAAACAGAAACAGCCCCAGGAGCAATAAGCTTGAATAGCGCCGGTTCTTGTTCCACTGTCACTGGTGGTGCTACCGCCTCCTCACCAGTGGGTTAAGGGGATATGAAAAAAACAAAAACAAAAAAAAACAAAGCCTAGAAAAACAGTTCCTTATCAGAAAGTTTCCTTTTTGCTTTGCAAGATCTGGATTTTCTTAGGATAGACAATGACCTGTATTATTTTCTTCAGTGTGAATAGTAAGTATTTGCTGGTATTTTTTAATATTCCTGTCACGAACACTTTCTTTCACAAGGAGCAATATATTTTCCATCTGTCCCAGTTTAAATATGTAAATAGTCAGACATATTGAAAGAATGATTTGTTTTTAATACTTTTTTGGCAGATAGAGGCCATCCAGGCTGTCATTCACCAGTGTTAGAATTTAAGCTCACAAAACCCTTTTTTGCAAGACTGAAACTCTTTGTTTTTAATTGCATGCATGTAAACTCAAGAGCTGCTTAAACTCATTGGTGTTTACGTGTGGAAAATACAAATGCTGGCTGGAGCTGTGCTGGGAAAAGCGGGTGCTGAGCCTGTCTGGCTGCCTCGACAGCTCTGCTGCTTCCTACATCCCAGGCAGTGCCCTGGCCATGGTGGTGACCCTCTGCAACTCTTTAATATTCCTGTTGCAAGAGTGTTTTAATGCCAGAATAAAGCAAACCTGCAGCTGCATAGTAGAAATCAGCAGAGGAGCAGTACTTCATTAAACGGGTTTAACAGCATCTTCCTTCTTTCTTGCGACGGGACACACTAGTGATTTGCCTTCTGCAGTGTTTCAGGGGGTGAGGCTGATTTTGACAGTGAAAAGTTCTACTGGAATCAAGTATTATTCTTTTTTTGGCTCTTCTACAAATGACTACAGAGCAACCTGTTACTGGTAATACTTTACAGAAGCCAGTCTGTAGATTTGTGCTTCCTTGGCAAGCAGGGTTTATTATTATTACTACTATTACTTAGCAGAGACAAAGACCAACGAGGCGTCACCACTTATTCTATCAGCAAGATCTTGCATCGCACATGGATGATGATTCCTTCTGTATTTAATTTTTATGTTGCATAATGCAAGTTATGTGGATGATATAGCAGATTAAGGCAAAGCTACTTCACATGCTGTGTAAGATGCATATGGCAAAACAGAAGAAATTAATTTAACCCATGAAGATCCACTCACCACAAGCACAATGACCCATGAGGTTTCTGAAATGGGATGAAATACATTTCACACATTCTAGGAAAGCAAAAAGCCTTATATAAACTGCATAAGGATATGCATTTGTTTGGATGATTTTCTGTTCCCTAAATTGAAATGAAGCTTTAACAATAGGCTCAAGTAACAGAGACTTACACAGGCTTTAGCTAAGCACAACAGCACTTCCACAGAGGCGAGTCCTTATTTGTAATTACCAAGACTGTAAAAACAAATGCACAGACAAAGCTTCTATCCCATTGGGTGCACACCAGCAGAAGAAAAAAAGGAAAAAAACACCTCAGTTTTCAGGAAAGCATGTGAGTCATGCCAACTGCATGGAGGCATGCAACGTGTTGGCAGTCTCAGAAATGCATCATCTTTCCAAGACACTTTACAAGAAGCAGTACATTTGCCTCAGAGCTTAAACAGTTTTCTGCTATAGTTTGGAACACTGAGACACAAAAAAAGGCAAGTTAACGAGGAAACCTGTGGTAGAGCTGGAAATTTTCAGTTCACCTATTGACACAAGGGTGGGGTTTTGTTTTGCTGGGTTTTTGAGGCAGGAATACAGACAAAGGAAGCTCCATCTAAGACAGCACTTAAGATTGATTTCCAATGCAATTGTAGCTGAACAGGACAGAGGGTAGTAAGGAATGATATCCCTGTGGCTGACTCATGTCTTTGCTGTTCTTTGAAATCAAGAGCATTGATTTTTATTATTTTTTTTTAAAAAAAGCACCTTTACTTGGTTTTCCTTCTAACATAGTGGGACTCTCCAGGGCCCAGAGGGATCCAACGCTTGTTGCCACAAATAAAAGGCTGAAAGGCCATTGCACTCAGCACGCACCGGGAGCACCTGTGCTGCTCCTATATTTGCCAAAATCCAAGCAAAATCAAATAAGAAAATGTAATTGAATTCAGATTCCTTAAAACTGCTCATTAGGGCAGTGGTGACTTAAATCCATACCAGTTTAATCAGACTTGCATCTAAGTTATTCCATCCTTTCTTCTAGGGCCCACCATAATTTTAAGCACAACAGTAGCTTTTTCCCAGGCCCGGCGACTCCTTCCAGCCCCACACCTGCAACACCGCAGTGACGCAGAGCGGCACTGGCTCTCAGCACAGCCTGGCCTTCTCCCTGAAACCAGCTTCTCGGCCACCCTTAGTGCTGTTAACCAAAGCAAATCCCAACCTTCTCCCCCGCTAATTTTTGCCCCAGCCTTGCATACAAGCCCCAGAGCAAAAAGTGTCTTAAAAAAAATCTAATTTGTCACTATTTCTTTACTCTGTTTGAAGCAAAACATACCCTTATTTAGCCCTTCAGTTTCTCCCCGCTCCATCCTCTCCCTGTGGCACCGCGAGGCTGCCACAGTCCTGCCGCAGGACACAGGGCAGCGGCAGTGCGCCCCATCACGGACACGGTCCTTTCCCCGCAGCTCAGGGACTCGCTCCCTGCTTTAGCTCTAACCCTCACACCGCTGCTCTTACCAGGGTCTCCTGGACACAGATTTGCCCCAGGCCTCTTCTAGGCCAGATAGAAACTAAAGCTGGGCAAAGAGTCTGAAGACTAGGGGAATACTCTGTATTCCACAATGCCATTTACATTATGGGATGAAAACACATCATGGCCTAACTTCAAAAAAATAACCAGAAAGGCTTAACAAGATTAAAGCACTATGGTCTGATAACAGGTTGCCTTTTTCTGTTGTGGTTTTCTGTCAGCATCATAGCAAGTGTCTAACGAGACTATCTAAACTGTACAGTGGAGCAGCTGGTAAGAACTGCGTTTGCCGTCAGCGAGTGGCGGCCGTGAGCCACTTGATCCGATGAGGGAAGGAGCAACGAGGCAGCAATCTGGCTGCCTTCAGTGGTGACAGACGACATATGCACAGTGGCACATGCACACACACAGGAGAGTTTCAAATCAGCACCATCAGCTCTGGCTTTAAACCTGCAAGTCACACGTGCTCTAAAGCCTCCTCACAGCACCAGTCTGGCAGAAAACCCCTCCTTGTGTGCAGCACAAGGTCGCTTCTCCTCAGAGCTCAGGAATAGGCAGACACCAAGGACTGAGTCCGTGTGGATAAGCTCCTGGTGTTTTAGGGGGCTTTCCGAACGCAAGAGTTGGGGAGAATTCAACTGAGAGCCACCTTTGAAAGTGATACCCTGCGACTCATGCTTAGTGAGCTCCTAGCTCCCCCTGAATAGAAGATGCAGAAGCAGAGAGCCGAAATCACTCAGGACATCAGCTACAACCAACAGCTGCCCTTTTGCCAGAAGCTGTGAAGCTGCAAGAGCCACCCGCTCTGCGCGCAGGAGGAGAGGCAGCTCCAGCTGCAGCACCCGTCTGTGGTACGAGCCCTTGCCCGACAACCCGTGTGTCCCACGAGAAGCGGGATGAGGCCGGGGAAGGGGATTCGCAGGCGGTGCTTGTGAGCAAGCTGGGTAGTGCAGGGCACAGCGCGATCCTTCTTCCACAGGCAGCTAAAAGGTCAACCTATTTACACTGTAGAAACAGTTATTCTCAGTGAGGCAAACAAAGCTACCCGAGCCATGGTTTGGCAGACGTATTTGCTGGTCTTGTCAGAACTTCTATAAAAGTTAAGACCTCTTTGAAAGATTTCTGACTGCACCTGACTGCAATCTTCAAGTTCATAAATGCACAGCACAAGTTGACTCAGAAGTGACCACATGAGACATACACGTTCCCAGGAATCTGCTTTTTGGTTCTGTACATTTTATTTTAAAAATAAATTGCCAACAAAATAGGCCTGATGAGCTGAACTTTCCTCAAGATTCTATTTATGTTCTTTGGTGATGGGTAGAAAACAGACAAAAATTCGAGGAAATAATCCTTACTCAAACAGCTATGCACACTGTCTACATAAACTTGGTAGCAAAAATGATTCTGTATTACGTGTCTAAAGTTCTTTCTCCACTCTCCTTGCCTTACGTTTCCTTTGAGGCTGCCAAGGAGCCGCCAGGCCACCCAGAGGCAGTTTGCTTGTGTAAAAGCAGAGGGCAACAAATGGAGTTAAGAGGCCTCTCACTGAGAGGCGCTCGCTGCAAACAGCCTGTCTGGGAGCTGCAATTTTTCAAGGGGATGTATACCTAAAAGCTGCATCTTTCACAGAAAAGGCAGAGCAAATAGGTGCCACCATTTAGAAAACAAACAGTGATTAAGTTATGTTGAACTGAGTATGTCACTGATTTGGCATGATCATCGATTGACATAACGAAACCTGACCCAGGCTCCAGAAAAAATATATGAATATAGAACTGCTTGGTCACTGCACAATATGTGGCCACAAAAGTGTATGATAGGTTATCTCCAGTCCTACAGATGAAAACTTGCTCAGCTAGAAACTGCTTCCAGTATTACAGTGTTGGAGGGTCGCAGCATCAATAAAAATATTTTGCTTAAATCCCTTCCCCCCTTTTTTTTTTTTTTTTCACCAGCCAGGCTTGGCAGCAGCACCATGCTGGTGTTAGAATGGTTTATGGATTTTATGGATTATAATATGGGTTATTTTTGTCCAAATTGTGAATTTCTGTTGTTCTGAGTATGCTGTGAGTCATGTGATGTTTCCTTTACAGGACAAAAACATTGCAAGGTGTGGGAAAGTGGAGCCACACAATTACTGCAGGAATTGGGATCTGATCCACTGTTCACATTTTATTGCCTTTAGGCCTTTAATCTAATAAGATTGCACTAAAGAACTTGTACACAGCAAATATTCACAAAGAAAAAGCACTTGAAGCTCTAGGCTACCCTGAAGAGGTAACAAGACAGCAAGTAGTGAGAGGTGTTGCTGCAGGGCTGCAGAGATAAGATTAGTAAGACTGTAGTGCTGACTTGAAGCAGGTTTACAGGTGTTAGACCAAACAAGCAAGCAAAAAACTAGAAAAAAATATAATATTATGAAGACACTATCAGCTAGGGAAGTCTTCTAAATCTGGTGAGCACCACTCAGAAATGCTGTCTCTGTTAACACTTCCACTGGCTTTTTTCAGCACCAGTAAAGCCTTATCTGATTCTTGGATATAAGCAGGAAAAATATAGTTACCAAAATTAGAGAGCCAGTAACGATTTAAGCCTGTTGACATTTAGAAAGCCAAAAATTCGTTAATTATCTTTTGTACATAAATATCTGGGAACACCGAGCAGTCATAAATGCTATCAAAAAAAAAAAAAAGGAATGAGAAAAAAAATAGAGTGAAGTTAGGAGGAAAAAAGCAGCTTTTCAAAGGTTAGGAAATATTCTTGCTTAGCTTTCTTTCCTGCTTACATTTTTGTTCTAACATCAAATACCCTTGTTACCAAGCTATTGTCCTTACTTTTTCCAGGGCAAAACTTCCTAATCCAGGAAGTACATTCTTAAGCTTTCACTCTGCAAACAGAGACTTTACAACAAATTCTAGGTCTACTAGATCTAGGTCTACCTTCACTACTGAATTGTCACAGGACAGTCATAATCATAACCCAAACAGACCTAACTTTTTCTCTGCTACTAATCAAATATGATATTTCCACAAAATAGGAAACACATCAATTACCACTGTAAAGAGTTGTATGGTCTATTTGATAGACTCTAATCCAAAAATGCTTGCAGTCACTTACTTGAATTCTCTAAGAGCAAAATAAGGTCCTCAAATGAGGAAGCATAATCTCCAAGGAATGCTGTTAGAAGAACTAAAGCCTATGACTGAATTGCTTAATTCCTAGCCTACTGAATCCTGTGAAATCCACCTCTCTTTTCTTCCTTCACATGCAAAGGATTTGTTTTAAACAACTGAGAGTTCCCAAGTCTTTTAAGCTGAATCTTAGCAGAGATTCCACTGCCCCACAGTCAAATGTTTACACCTGTTTTCCAGTTCTCTGGCAACTGCAATGCAATTAGCATCACTGTTTTATGTCCTCACTGGACATAAATGCATCCATTGAAAATGCATTCACTTACTCTAAATTTGCTCTTTGGATTTTACTCACTTTAATAAAGAAATTATACAACCTTCCCAGATTCTGAACGTACTATGACCACCCAGTTTGACAATCCTGGTCCATTGAAACCAGTTTTTATACAAGTATATGTACAGAGATATGTGTATAGGTATGTGCATGCATACAAAAATACATATTTTTTATATTTCCATATATATTTATTGTTACAATCTTAAAGCCAAACTGTTCACTGCTTCCTTTCTCTGTGTTGAGAGGAGTAGTCACACATTCAAGTTACCATTTTAAGTCAAGTGATGGCAGACTTAAATTGAGTAGGTTTGAATTCTCCAGCTTGTTTAGGCAGCTGAGACAGCATGTGTGAACACACACCTTCCTCTTCTGTCTTAGAGAGAGGCCAGTGCAGGCAGCAACACCTGAAGATACTCGCTGACTCTCATCCTGTGGGTCAGAAAGTCCAGGGGATGTTCGGGGCGAGAATCGAAGTGGGCAGTAGCAGCTGAGCCAAAGAACTGGCGATCTCAGCAGATCTAGAAGTGGCACTTACACTCACAGCCTTTGTATATGCAGCCCAGGGACACAATGAGCATATTGATGCTGGCCAGCCCCAGCTTGAGTACCAAAGAGAAGGATAATGGCATATGCACAGCTTTCTCTCTACCCTAATGTGCCCCTCTGGAAAGCTGCCCATTTTTAACCCTTCACTAATGTGTGGTTATTTTCATTATTCATAGAAAGTCTAAATCATTTTTATAATCTTAGCAAATTCACACTTGTTAATGTCTGGAGATTTTGAGTTGTGCAGATTATCATTGCAAAGTTCTCTGAGGCACGTTAATATAAAATGTAGCACGTGTCAGAAGAGCAGGCCAGACCCGGCACCAGGTTTCTGAAGTGTCAATTCCATTGCTCAGAGCTGCAGAGCAAGATCATGGAGAAAACAAATGCAAAGTGACAAATACGTGGAGTTTTTCTGATACACTTCAGTGCTCCCACATGTTTTTCTCAAGAGCTGAACCTTCTCTGTCATGCTCATATTTGTGCTGTGCTTCTCGACACTGAGCTTTCATAGATCTTATTGTTATGTTTGCTCATTTCAGAAGCTGGAGATGGTCCCAGGCTAGTAGAAATGGTGGCCATTTCTCTCCTCACCCCACAATTGGATTATACTATTCATTTCAGAACAGTGTCATCATATGCAGAAAATATTTCAGATACTAACAAGTTGCTCCATTAAAGTATAAATTCTGTAGCATGAGACACCAACCTACAGGCCATCCTAAGCAAGCAAGTCAAGGCAATCATGGCTTGAAAGGATAAAGGCTCAGGGTGCCAAGGAAGGGAACAGGATGGAGACAGCAAGATTGAAAGTTGTTTGGGGCTTTTAACATGTGATATGACATTACTGTTGCAAGTTCAGCACCATATTAAAGCTTGATATTAGTATTCAGTATATAACAAGCTGCTACTAGGATTATGTCATTCCAGCTTTTCTTCTTTCATGACACTTATTTTATCCATTTCTTCCTACCAAGAGCAGGTTTTCAGGACACTGTCAGAGATTACGAGAGAAACATTATGAAGAGATCAAAGCAAAATTCTCTTGTAAACTGCCATTTCTTAGAAACCTACATCTACTGATGCATAGAAAATGTGGCTCTAATCTCACTGAGACACCAAAAACCACAAGGATCTTACCCACAGCCACTACAAAGATTCCCACAATAGTCTAATAATACTTAACACATACATGTACACCAGACTGTTCAGCACTTACCTCCTAACAGTATCTCTGTAATTTAATTACGAATCTATTGGCCTCATTTTACTAATATATAGACCGAAGCTCAAGGCAAAGAGTTGTTCAAGGATACACCGCAGCTGACTGAAACAGAGCGTAGGAATTCCTGCCCCCCGGATGAATGGCTTCAGGCTGTAATCTCTTCCCTCCATGACCTCAACATACATGATGCTGCTGCTTCCTTTTTACTATCCTTGATTATGCTCATTGACAAGAACCCACTGACTGAAAAGCAAATGCTTCCCAGCAATGTCATTGCCATGTCAGCCCCAAGGTTTGTAATACCTAGCAAAGTGGCTGCATGCAGACAGTGGCTTTGTGTACTTAGATCCTCTAGCAATCCTCGAACCCAAAATATAAAAGGTTTATCCAGGAGGATGAATTCTGCAATTCCTGCGTAAAGTCGGAGCCTCTGCAATTTTTTGTCAGAGCATGAGAGGGGGAGGAGCCCAAACACCGTGCGGAACCAGCAGGTGCCAACAGAACCCCTGTAAACCTCCACATAGGACCCAGTAGGTCTGAGACACTTGGGGCTGGCCTTGATTTCCATTAAGAAATGTCATCAAAGTTAAATCCCTTTTGCAGTGCAGAACATCTTTTCCTCAAATTTTTGATATTTTTTAAACAGAAATGTCATTTCAGAACAAAAGGTTTAATTCTGAAAACTTCTTCATAATCCATTTCCAAACAGACAACATAAATAATAAGAAACCTCCATAAGAGTGATACTTCTTGCAATTATTGGCATTACTAGCGACGTAATCACATGTTGGTCATCTTTGATCAACTTTTCCTTGATCCTCTGAATGGTAATCAGAAATGGAAAAGGCAAGTTAAAAGAGTGAAATGTAAACTCAGTAATTAACATGGTGGCACTGATTCTGAGGTTTTTGGGTTGCTTTTAACCATATATATATATGTGAATACATATCAAATACATAGGCCAACAGAGAGAGGTTTGCTTTGTCTTTGCGAGGATGGATGACATTTAAGTGAATAATCACTTAATTGTTTTCATTTTCAAACTCTCTGTTGGCTCTGATATCAAGATATTTAACAGTTGTCTGATTAAGAATTCATTTTGTGATCAATTTGCTTTTTCCAAATAACATAATGAGGGTATTGCTTCTTAAAAAAACCTTGATTTCCTGTATAAATTGTTAATGCACTATACATACTATCAAATAATTTTACCATTTTATCACTTCTTATTATGCATCTCCTCATTACGCAGTTTATCAGGCCATTGCATTTCAGTCCTTGTCTAGGGCTTTAAAAACTAGCCATGTAAAATTGCCATCTATTATATGGTAGGAAACAATTCTCCATAAGCAGTCAGAGAGATTAAATAATCTAAAATGTTTTCCAGCTTAATTTAACTAAGCCTATGATCGTGCCATGCCTCCTTCCTTCTAACAGATGTTGAGAAAAAAATATTTTTTCAGTATTGGTGAAAACTGAGATGTTATTAACATCCACACAATGGACTCGGACCAATTACTTTTTCTTTTGATAGCTGAGAGTAATACCAACCCTATTCAAAGTCTTTCCATGAAGAAGTTAGCTATAAAATGACAATTTTAATGAAGAGTAGATATCAATTGTGGTCTCTCATACTATCTAAGTTGCCTCAATTTCTCATAATAGCAGGATCATCATCTTCTTGAGGAATATCATCTTCTTTGAAAAATTGCATCCAGAGGACAGAGAGATTTTGAGTATGGCCCTGTCATTATATAATGATCCCTGAAATTACTTGCCTATTGTAGCCTGCTTTTCCATCTAGCCTTTAAAACAAATCTGAAGTAGATGCTTAATATGTTCCATTTGCAAAGTCATTTATATTTAAAAAGCTTTCTGGAGCAACTTGTACCTGCTGAAGGGAAGCTGTCATGTCAGCAGGCCAGTCCTATCCAGGCGCAGCTGCATGGCCACGTGCTGATACGCACATCTCGACTAGTTCCTTCTGCAGGGGCCCCAGCACAGAGATAACACGCGAGGTGTTTGGACATGAGTTTGATAACCGCTATGTCCCAGTCAGCTCCTTCCAAAGGAGCTGCGAGCAGAGCAGCTTCTCGCCGCTCCTGCCCCTCCAGATGAATCCCTCAGGATCCCCAGTGTCCAGATCAACCAGAAGCCAGACCCGTGTGGGTGAAATCTCCGAGCTGCCCTGAACGCTGCCCGCCCGCTGCGCTCCCAGCCTTCCCGGCCACACAGAGAAGCACGTGGCCAGGGGACTCTCGGCCACCACCACCCCGCAGCACCAGGACACTACCCAAAAATGTCGCTGGGGAGGAGGATGACAAACCGGGGAATGTAGGCAGAGAAGTCGTCAATGGACTGGGAGGGAAAAGCTTTTTTTCCACACATTTGATCCCGTTTCCAGCAACTCCTTATTTATGCACTTCAGAAGCCCATTTCCTCTAGGCAACAGGAAATCAGCCTGTGCTTGGCAGACGAGAAGTGGCCTTTTTCTGGCGGTAAAAGCTGTTCACTCAGCCCACCCCTCGCCCCATCCAGTTTTACAGACAAAAAGACATTTCTAAGGACTTTCCAGTAGATGGCAGGGTTACCTTGCGACAGAGACAGGTCTTAGGTTGAAGGGAGAGATGGGGACGTGCTGTTTAAGTACACTTAGAGGGCACCTGCAAAGGGATAAGCACACGCCGCTCTTAACTAATCTAATCTAAGAGGGAAAACTGGAAGGTTTATTTTATGGTAATAGAACATCTTGAATCTCAATTCTATACTAAAATCAAGCCTCATTAAAAATGAGCTTCATTTAGATGACTATTTATATTATAAAACTGGAAAGACAGAAAATAGAGTGTTTCATTTAAGAAATAACTGGAGTTGTCAGCTGGAGAGGAAGAAAGTCATGGGAAAATGATAAAGGCAGATTACAAATATTACTGAAAATGATTAGCAAAAATGTCTTCCAAGAGCAAAAGCAGGTCACTGGACAGTGTACTGCCCCAAGGTTATATGGACATCTACAAGACTAGTTTACTTGGAATAGGTTCAGAGTTTCCTTCTATTTTATAAAATCCTGAAAAAATCATCATTTATTATGTTGCTTTTAAGATACTAAATCACTATGACATTTTATTCTTTAGAAAGCTTGCCCCATTCTACAGCTACCCTCCTGAGGATTCACACTTTCACTCTTATTAAGCCACAGTTTTTCTTAAGGCATTTGCTTTATGAAAAAATAAATAAATTAAAAAAAAAAATACCATAAATTCCTATTATCAGTTTACAGTTAGATAATAAAAAACAGAGGATGCCACATTCATAAAAATTTTCACTCTGGTAAGATTGTAGGAGCGAAGATAATATTCAAGTGATCATCCTGATTTTTTCCCGGAGGAGTAACATAATCTGAATTGCTCCTAGATCACATGTCTTTGCTCTCTCTCTCATGAATAATTTGGCTCATCTTTCTCAATGACAAAAATACCAAATCTTGCTGAAGGTCATGCAGTATCCCCGGTATCTTCTCATTCATGTGCAATTCAGCACAGTATTCTTTGCTTCCATATTATTTTATATTCATGATATGCCACTGTAGATTGTTTCCATGGTGGTATAATATTCACTTTATGCAGCGAATGGAAGAAAGCAGGCTTCAAAAGCTAGTCAGTAATGTGGAATTATTTTTATTGCTCTATCTAAGTTTATTCAGCTGGAGAGATACGGGCAGAGGAGGTCAGCAAAGGTGATTAGAAAAATGAACACTGTTTCACACAGTAGAAACTTGAAAAAAATAAGATTTTTTAGTGTAGAAATGAAAAGAGTTAAAGTGTGAGGCATCTGAAGATACTAAGGTAAGTATTAGCCAGTTTTTTTGACCCTTTAGGCCTTGGACTCTTCCAGGATCCAGTCCAATGCGTTTGTCATCTAGAACAAGTATTTGAAGACAAAAGCTCATTTATGCTTCAAGAGAGCATTCAGAGCCTGCTAATCCTCTTGATTTCTAGCCTAGAGTTTCATCTCATCAGGGTCCTCTGAAGCAACACCCTGCCTCCAGTTTTCAGTGGCAGGAGTAAATCGTATAAGGAGCCATGGGGCAGGGACAGTGGGGACAGGAGGACAGGAAGGGGAGAAAAAAAAAAAAAAAAACTCTCATCCACAAGAAGTGCTCTCATTCAGCCTCAACTTATGCATGGAAAGTTCCCTTAGGCACAGCTAGCAGCTCCTATCCATTCTGGTGTATCTGTGCCTTCAAGACTTGTTGTTCCAGACCTTGTGTGCATGGTAAGTCTGCTCTCCCTTGCACCAGGGAAAGAGGATTGAAACTAAATTGGAACCAGCAGGTCTCAAACTAGACTTGGGAATTGTATTAAATTAAAACAAGCCCAAGAAAATGGAAACAGGCTCAAAATCCAGTTGGAGGTTTAATATTTTCACTTGTCGCTTCAAGTTGCAGGGTGTGGGGGACAGAGGGGCTTTGAATAGCCCTTCTTTTACTTCCTCATATCCTTAAAGAGCTTGGCAACATCTGAACAACGGCACCAAGCCCTCTGAATCCAGGTTTTTGTTACTTCATCGTGGAATTTTCCCTTCGGAGCACAAGAGGTGTGGATTTCACCCTCCCCTCTGCTGCCAATAATTTATGCAGACATAACTAGCCTTGCTTTGGCATATCCTCGTGGCTAGGTTTGCTGCTGCACACATCCCTGAGGAGTGTGAGCAGGAATGGCTGTGACACAGGTACAAACTCATAGGCAAACTGTCTACATACCCATTATAGGACAGCAATGCTTCATGTCACAAGAATGTAAGCTAGATAACCCCCACCTCAAAGAGGGAATGAAAACCCCAAATATAGGCTGCTAAATTTCAAGAGGAGTCATTCTTTGCCTTTCTGTAAGATAATGTTATAGTGACCACATGATGTTTTTGTTTCATTTCCTATGAAATGTGTCTATGCCATGATAGGTGTAGACAGGTAGGTAGAGATGAGTGATGAATGCAGAGAAAGTCTTCTACAACACAACAAGAATTTTTCCCCTTCTGAGAGAAGCAAAGAGAGAGGACATAATAAAGGTATAAAAATAAGGTATTTTTATAATATAAGATACAGGAAGTAATATAAGTTAATTGGGCACTCCCATTCATATGTATATAGAGAACAAAAGAAATGACCAGCAGAACTAGAAGGTTTTTTCACAACTGCAAAAGATAAAAGAGTTACCACTACACTACTATATGGCGTATGAACAAAAAAGAACGAAAGATCAAAAACTTCATGTCTATTTCTGAATTTATTTCCAGTTATGTCAAAAGGTGTTAGTGGAAACAAAAATAAAATACTAACGATGATATAAGCAGTAATGCTTTAGGACACAGTTTAGAGTAGGCCATTTATAAAAAGGACCAATACACAGAGAGGTCCCTTCCCTATCAGTTACCAATAGAAGTGTTGTCCTTTTTCAATCACTGCAGGACTGGACACTGTTTTTAAAAAAAAAAAAAAAAGTAAAAAATCAAGAAAAGTACTCTGGAGTAGCCCCCACGGCAGTGGTCTGATCTGAGGCGAGGCCTCCTCTCCTCTCCCACGCCGCCTCTCGCCACACCAGTTTGGCACATTAGGTACAGCGGGGAGTTCCCAGGAAGACAAAATTTCTGGGTCTGCCTTGCAGCCTACATCAGCTGTAGGACAAAGCCAAGGTGTCCACATCTTTCCTAAGAAACAGAACTCCATCCAGTCTTTCAGATGGGATTGAAGTGAGTACTGTGATTAATGAAACAACCTTAGGTAAAGGGAACAAATAAAAACAAAATGCAGCCTTAGTTTCAGAAAACAGTTAAGTGGGATTAATATAACATCTTTAACACACATATCATAATAAAGAAAGGTATTAATTTCTCCTTAGCATTCATGAAAAGTCTAGTTTTACTGAGGTACAGAAACTTAAATAAGAAAAAAATCAGCATCACCATATTGAAAAAAGGCATTTCCTATGATCAACATTTTCCTTTCCATTTTATGTGAAAAGTGCCGATGTAATTACTAAGCAGAATGTCATCTCATGCCTCTGTGCTGACTGGCAAGCCAGCTAATATGGCTATTTTGGTCAACAGCTTTTGAAAACTTCTGTTTTGTTTTGGACCTTTGCCGCTGCCTTATGTCGCGCTGCAAACAAACAAGCTCTTTCTTCACCACTGCACCTAGCGGATGGAGAGGCTGCAATTAAGCAAAATGCACAATTTAATCTGTTGATCTAACAGCACAGTTTCCCTGATTACCCTGTTCAAATGCAACTTCCAGCAATACCTAGGTCCTGTTTACTCTAGGGTAATTGGCTGCTGTTTCGGTGGGGTTAAGAATGTGCTCATTGCAGTACTAACTATAAAATGCCAATGTTTATCTACAGAAGACAATACTATTAAACAGAAGAGCAACATGCTCAGTTTTACTCATGAAATCCAGGTGTATATAATAATTTAATCCCAGAGAAATCAGGCAGACTTTATAGCTACTCTGGAGCTGCAGGACTCACTCAGAAGAGCTTCAGTCCAGTCCCCACTCCATTCGGAGCAGGGTGTTCTCTGCACACCCATGGGGCAAGCACCGTCCAAAGGCGGGACAGAAAACGACACCTCCAGAAACCTGCTCACTCACTTGACAGACTGAGTGTCTGTCAACCACCAGACACCATCGCTGGCTTTCCTTATGTACCAAAGACCTGAAATTTAGACAGCAGGCTGCACGGTTACTTCAGAAAGTATCTGGATCTGTGGCGTTTGAGCTAGAAATGATACCCTGAGTGGGTTTATCTCATGCTGGATGCAAGGGACAGGCCCTGCCCTGTCTGCCCTGACATGCAAGGCAGTCCCTCTGGTCACCAGGAGTTTACTGTCAGACAGTAACCAGACAAGCAGCTCCTTCTACATACCTCAGCACTCTTTCTCGGGGCTGTTGCAAGTTCGGTACTAAGTACTACAGGCACTAAGAGGATGAGAACGGCAAGGGAAGGAGAACAACATCAAGGAAGCATCAAATATGATTCAGAGTGGGCCACTGCTTTTAGTCTCTGTGAGGTGTTAAGTGTTTCCTAGCTATTGCAGGCCCCCCTGAAGCCACAGGAGCTTTCCCATGCTAGGATGTCTGCATCTCTCTGTTGACTTGCTTGCAGTACAGCTACAGTGAGAGACGGGAGAAGCATGGGCCACACAAGGACTGGGAGACAATGAGCTCCCGGCACAGAGCACGGAGCAGTAACTAGCTGTCCTTGGTGGGCTCACTTCGAGATCACTCAGTGTTGGAAGAAGGCAAAAACTGCAGCAAAACAGTCTCTCCAACGAGTGTGTGGGCATCCAAACTACTACGGCTTTCTCCAGCAATACAGGTTTATACTCATTGAAAACATAGGAGAGGTTGAAGGGACAGTAATTTTCAAGGGTCTTAGGAAAAAGTTTACGACACTTCCAAATACCCAAATTCAGCACTGTCTCGAGCAGATGTGCTATGCCCTCAAGGAGTGACAGAGCGTGGTTTGACTTAAAGGAGCTTCTAAGGTGGGGGACTCTGTCACTGGCTGCTCTGGGATTGTCTTATGAATACAAAGGTTTTCAAAACCAAAGGTCATCAGTGTTTAAAGGCAACACATGCCCGTGCTCTCTCCGGGTGCAAGGTGGTGCCCATGCCTTTGGCATAAAACATCCAGCCCCCTGAAGCCCGTCTCCCCCCCCCAGCATCCGCGCAGACTCCGCTCTTCCTGCTCATTCTCCTGCGCAGGCTGCAGACCTGCTCGGGCCGGCACCGGCCCGTACCTCAGATGTGCCTCCCCCTGCTATAAATAGGAACCGTATCCCACGTTTTTCCGGCAGTTTCAGCAAATGCTCTCTGATGTGATCCCTCCCCGCAGAAGCGGGGGAGGTTCAGGGGCTGCCCTGGAAGCAATCGGAGGAGGATATCGAGCAGAGCTGAGCGTGGCTGCAGGACGGACACAAGCGCCAGCACACAGACCTCTGTGGCTTGTCCCGCTGGCCCTGACGCTCGGCTGCACGTGGCCCCTCACCCCTCCCGATGCCGCAAGGTCAGTGGGGAAGTGAGGGGCAGCAGGGCAGGAGGACGCCGCGAGCGCCCCGAGCAGCGGACGGCGGCTGCTGCACAGCCGGGTCCGGTAGTGGCGGCCGCATGGGCAGATTTGCTGCGGCTGAAGGGCAGCTGTACGCGCTGGTGACCCAGAGCGTTTCGGTATCAATAGAGTGAGGCTGGGACCTCCTGCGGCGGGGCTCGGCAGCCCGGAGTCGGCTGGGCTCCAGGGGTGGCGCCAGGACAGGGAAGCCTCCGGCCAGCCCTCTGCTGCAGCCCAGCAGCGCCTTCCCCCGCACGCACCCGCAGGCACCGCGCCCCGCGGCAGCCCCGCGCCCCCGCGGGGAGCCGGGGCCGCCCCCGGCCGGGGCCCGAGCATGCTCAGTGCCGCCCTGACCTACTTTCCGCCGGCGCCGGCACGGCGGCGGGCACCGCTACGGCGCGGCACGGCACAGTATAGACCGGCACAGCACGGCACGGTATAGAGCGGCACAGCAGAGCGCGGCGCGG
>VZSV01000028.1:4970967-5021947 GCA_013398735.1 Nothocercus julius | reverse complement strand
AGAAGCCAGATCTATCAGCAGATAAAAGCCCATGAACTTTAGATTCTGACCATCTACCTGTGGAGGGAAAAAAAAAAAAAAAAAAAAAGGCAGTTCAATATTGCAGACACTCCAGATAAGTTCGAGCTTGATAAGTTCATCACTTTGCTAGGCTGGAGATAAGTTCTCTCTAAATGGTAAAAGCACCTATTTGCTATAGAAATATCATGGAGGACAGGATGTCAAAGGCAGTTTTTCAGGCTGTAGCGAACATGTTAAGCTTCTCTCCTTATGGTAAAATATTGTTACTCAAAAATAAAAGAATTATCAAGGGAATCATCAAGGCAACTTCTTAGCATTCATTGGTCACATTTTCATATTGTCTTCTCCAAGGCAATTTCTGTATTTGTTTTTATTATACATAATTTAGGTTGGAAGAAACATCTGGAAGTCAATTGGTCCAAAACCCTGCTTGAAGTAGGGCCAGCCTCGACAAGGTTGCTTCAGGCACGTCTACTCAAATTCCGAACATCTCCAAGGATGGAGATTTCACAGTCCCTCTGGGCAACCTGGTCCAGGGTTTGACTAACCTCATGATAAGAAATTTCTTCACAACAAGCAATCAATGTCCTTTGTTGCAGATTTCTGAGAACAGCCTTTATCTGTCTACTCTCTGCCCTCCCATTAGGTAGCTACAGGCAGCGAGTGTGACACTGAGTGGCTGAGCACACTTGACCACACTTGACTTCTCATCACACACGTTCGATGAGAAGTTTCTGGAAGATTCCTAGGCAGTTGAAAGTAGCTGACAGGACTGAAACATGCACAAAGTTAGGAGCTGCTGTCACAGTTGGGAGCACAGAAGAGGTACAGAAGGAAGCTTTTGATCTTGCAGATGTTACCAGTGTGTCACCTATTGAACATAGCTAGGGAAGCAGGAAGCCATGGAGCTCTGAAGAACTAAAAGTCCAAAGAACTGAATCCCCAAAGAACAGAGCAGCTCTTTCAGGATAAGATTTGTTTTTAACTAGAACTAGAAGTCAGAAAGTTGCTACTAGGTGCAAATGAGTGGACACTCTTTACCTGCCTATCTGAACCCTGATACTTTGATCTTTTCCTTAGTGGTTCTCACTCTTAGTCTATGAATTAGCAGTGAACTTACCAACTTCTCAATTCCTGTTCCAGTAAAACTTGTTAACCTGTGCCATTGTCCCTTTTGTAAAGATATTGCCCACAGAAACAGAAGCTTTGAAGAAAAAAGGTAGTGAGTAGAGGGTTAGCTTTAATTTTCTTGGTAGCATTTTTTTTATAGACTAATGAGGACTAGAATGAAATCACTTCATTTCATACTCTTGATCACTTACAAGTAAAGCAAGAGAGCACTAGGATGTTAAAACATCCTAGGATGTTTTAGGATTAAAAACATCCTATTCCTCTATTTAGGAATATAACTTATGGGTTATACAAGGAGTTGGCTTTTTGTGCTTCACTGCTGAATTGAGCAACCTCATAGTTAATAGGATGACACGTTATCCCAAGAACAAGAACAAGCCAGTCTTGCAAAAGTGAGCCAGGCAAAGGTATGCCTCATTGCCCTCCTTCTCTGTTCTCTTGTGCTAAGGCATCATGTCATTCTGCACAAGTGCAATATTTAGAAAGGCGGCCCCTTCCTCCCCATTTTTTCATTTTTCTTCAGTGGTGATAACATTGGGAAGCAAGGTCTATGACATGAAAAAACAAACAGTCAAAACATGTCTCTGCGTGACTACTTTCCCAACCACTCCATGTTGCAGCTTCTGTTCAGACCAATGCTTGGTTTTGGACAGAGAAGTATGCGATTTCAGTTTTCCCTGTTCTGCACAGTTAGGAATAATACCATTGGCCTCTATCTGCCCTTATGGAGCATATTCCAGGAAAATCATTTGAATACAAATGCACAGAGGACACTCTTGAGTTGGCTGTTATGGCATTTGGCAGTTCTAACACACTACCAGTTGTGGGTTTGTCTCCTTAGCCTTTTCTCCTTTTAGTTGGGCGGTTGAATCACAACCCATCGCACCCCTCATGTTTAACAAAGCAGCTGACTGCCAGATTGTTTTCCCTGATATCCTCAGGTTGTTATTGTGCTAATGTAAAGCAATAGGAAATAAACTCCTAAAAAGCATACTTTCTACCTATTCCCAAAACTCTATCTATCTTTCTTCTCACTTTTTTCAACCTGTCTACAGTGGTTTTGGCCCTGCCCAACAGATTAGTGAAGTCTCCAGTGCATAGTTCCTACAGCAACCACACTTGAACGTCCTTTCTTGGGGGGCTAACATATCTATGCACCATAGGATGATCTGAATGCTTTGGTTTCCTCCGCATTTTTGTTCCAGATTTGCAGTGCATAGGATGCACACCAAAGAAAAGATTCCCTATCGCTTCTTAGCTACCCTCAGAACATTTGCAGGGTTTGAGAACATTTGTCTAAACCCATATCTGTAAATCTTGTTCTTCAGAGAGGTTTGTTCCTGACTCCTTGAACATATACAGATGTCCATCAAGAGCACTACCACAAACAGTATGTGAAAGTGGGAGCTACCATTTCTGACCATTCTTGCTTTAAAGCTACTGCCTAGTTATTCTCTTTACCAGCCATCAAACTGTATTAATTTTTGGCTGAAATGCATCTATAGAGGTACTTAGCATTTCTTCAATATTCTTCATTCCAGGGGCATACACTCCCAAGATTGACAGCAGTAGACATGAATTATTAAACTCTATTTCTTAAATTTTACTGCAGCTATTTAGGATACTTTTCTGTGGTGCCAGAATAAGGGAGTCACTGCTATTTTCAGACAAGTAATGGCCCTTTGACCATGTTAAGAACCAGTCAGATTGGTTATCATAGTTTTTGCTTTCATATGCTCCCAGATAGACACAAATGTTAGCATACAGAATAAGTTCATCTTATATTCTTACTCACATCACACATTTTCTAAAACAGCCACCCATAGCATCCATATGCTGTCAAGTTCAGTGGTCTGCCAACTGAACTGAGCTTCCCAGTACGCGGCTGCTTCTTCCTCAGAGGCTTTCTATTCCACCACTCAGTGGGGTGATACTGTTTAATTTCTTTCTGAAATACAAGTTATTTTCCACACTAAACACCATTTCTGATTGCTACTGATTTTCTCCTCCATCAAAAATGTCAGGTTCTAATACAACAATAAGCCACAGCCAGTAACTAGCAATTCAACCCTGATTAATTTATGTTGTACTTTTGCCCTTCCCACTGTCTTAATCCAGCCAGTCTTTGTTCCTGCTCTCCTGCCAGGGAGTGTGACGTGGCTCTTGGCTTTTCTGTATGGCGCAATGCAGATCTATAACACTGTGCAGAAACACTCTATCAGGTGAATAGGTATAGCCATGAAGAATGACTGTCTCCAAGGTTAATGCAGTAGTAGAAACGAGATGTAAATAGTTACTGAAGTGAACAGGCAGAACTGAAGGAGTTTTAAACTGTTATTCCTAGAGCTAGGGGAAAACTTTCCAAAGTGTAGCCTGCATCTATAAAGAACTTTTAAAATACAGGCTATACATGCTTTGAAAAATTGGAAATTGCTTTCTGAAATCACTGTTTATATAGCTTTTTATGACAAATGAGATTTGCATATGAACTTTAAAATGACTCTAGCTCTTCAAGGCAAATGTTTTCATAGTTAATAATCAGAAAAACAGAAAAAAATCAGGGTAGGCTTGGGGTTGTGACAGACATCCATACCATGCATGCAGCTTTTGTGAAAGAATATGGTTTGGCATTTGTTACGATGATTCACCCTATAAAACGGAGGAAAATATTTTCTTTAATAACAGTAGTATCTATTTGTGTGAAATCAAGTTCACTGCCTTATAGAGAAGGGAGGATGGAGAGGAAAACAGGAAAACTGCCCAATCAAGATATTACCAGTGAAAGACAGTAATGCATTTTCTTTCCCTCCTAAAAGAAAGTGGGGGGGGGGAGGGGAGGGGGAAGGAAAAGAGGCATATATGTTTACTTCTAATGTTTCCTTAATAAAGGGAACCAGCCTAGTCTTGTCAGCAGTCACTTTCTCATGCCATGATGGATGAGACACCACAGTGCCAAACAGATCTTTAAATAAATTTTAAACTGCTCTGCAAGCAGAATGTTGACTTGGAGAACGTTTGTTAGATGCTTTCTGTTTCCTTTTGAATTCCAGGTAGGTCCTTCTAACTAGTAAACTTCATTAAGTTGCAAACATTTTCTTAGGAAAACATGAATAAAATCAATATAATTAGAAATTCTGAAACAATTTCAGTGTAATTTGTGACACTTATGCTCTATGTGTAATTTCTGAAGTTCTCATTTTGAGGCTAACATTGTGGCATCAGTCAGCACTGAATGCCAGCTGTGTTCAGTGGGAGCAATAACAAGGCCAATAGAGAGCCCATTTGTAACTCCCCTCCTCTGCTTGCAAACTGAAATTGCTGTTTAAAAAATAGCTCATTGTAGTTGACTAGTTGAGGGAAAATATTGTAGTCAGACTGTGCAAAAATTACAGGAAAAATGCTTAATGACATGTAAGGAATAGAAATGTGTCTCAACTGCATTTGTACTTCAATGAAACCTTAACCATAACAAATTGTGGTTAAAAAATCTAATTGTGGGAAAAAAATACTAGCAAACATTTTTCATTTTAAACCTGCTCTAAAAATGACATCAAATTACTTTATAAAATAATAAATATCCTCATTTAAGTATATTCCTCCATCTTCAGGTTTATCTTAAAGAAATTTAAAAAAAAATCAGTAACCTGAGAAAAGTGAATGGTCAGAGAGGTTTTTCTCTATGTTCTGTGGAGTTTGCTCAGAAGTGTGTGTATCAGGCGTTCCAATACCAGCTTCAAAAATCTTTCCTAGAGTAGTTCTTTCTTACACCACATTCTGCACCTCAGGTAAGAGCACACATGTGGCAGACATACTGCACTGATCTGCTAGTGATAGCTGTAGCTTTGTTTTTTGCTGTTGATTTGCAAATGTTAAAAAAAAAAATCTGTCTGTAGAACTTTTGGAATAAAACCGTAGCAGCAATTTAGCTACAGCAGCAGCTAAGTGTCTAGGTGATAAAAGCCTCTCCCACGCCTGCCACTCTGAACAATGCTATTGTCAGGAAAATGTTTGCATCTTTTTCCAGTAACAATAAGGACTATGATAACATTAGCATTTAGATAAGACACTGAGATGATTGTGAAATGCATTAATGGATGTGTCTCTATTTTAAAAGAGCACATCTAATGGATTGTTTATACATGCCATCTCATTGTAGTTACTTATTTATTTTATAGGATATTTTAAACATAAAATTGCATGGATCAAAGTAAAACTCTCCTGTGACTTCACCTCCAAGGCCTGCATTCAACAGTCACCTATCCCATTTCCCAGTCAGCTGTGTAGCCTGCTGAAGGAAAATGAACATACTGAACAGCCACCACTTTTTGTACTTTCTGCCTACCACACGCCTTGTCATCTTACTAGCAGCTCTGACAACTGCTGAAGATGTGACTAACAGCACTTTCAACCGCACTGACATGAATGTGGGATCTGCGCCTGTGGTCACCTCCCGCATCGACCATATCATAGTCAGGGAGGGGAGCAGTGCCTTGATCGATTGCAATGTCCAAGGAAATCCTAGTCCACACTACAGATGGTACAATTCCAATGGCCTCTTGCTACATGAGGAAGGGAAAAAAGGTAAGATTTTAGTATTCTTGGTGTTCGTAATGATTTCATTCAGCCTGTCAAGGAAGGTGTTTGTTTACAGCAGATTGGCAAAGATCTGGAATGTTATGACCTATGTTGTTTACCTGTGTGGAAGCAGAAAGAAAGCAACCACCGGGGATCATGGCAGCTACAAATTTCTAGAGCGCACCTTACAGGAAAACAACACAATTTTTATCATGTGTTATTTTATAGCAACACATACCAAAAAGCTGAAAACCTCAGTAGAGGGTATAGACACAAAAGGGGAAAAGCTTCTTTTCACCAGAAGCCTTCAGGTTTGATCCCATTTCTCAATCTCTCCTCTTTGTTCTTCTCTGCCAGTAAAAGAGACTGAAAAGCTATTTCCCAGCTGAAGAAAGGACTCTTGGCATATGGGAATAGTTAGTGGGCATGGATTCAACATAGCTAGCTCCCTACTAGCCTTCCTGGCTTTATTTGTAGTGCCATGGGAGTGTGAGAAACAGGAGATGCCCTGAATAGCCCACAGAAAAACCCACGTGGGGCAGCAGTTAGAAGGAGAAACTATGTTACAGCTATCCTGGCTGCACTAAGACTCCTTAGCTATATTTGCCAGAGACCTTAATTTCACATGAACTTGTTTTCTTTGAGTGGAAGATTTGGACTGGATGATAATCCTAGCTATACTTTTAGAGATCCTTTGTGGGGTTTGGAAGGTGTTTTGCTCAGACAGTTCTTTCATACTAACAGCTTTGTTCATGGCCTGATGACATAAGCTCTTAGTTATTCATATGAAGTGCAGAATAGCTTGTTTCACTAATAGCTGACCTGAGGGAGAGCTCTTGTACAACAAAGTAATATGGACCCAGCTGTATGTACTACAGTATAGCCCACCTGCACCAGCTTTCTGCATAACAGAGTGTGTTTTACATTTCAGTGTTTAGTCATTTTCTGTGTAAATGTTCTCTAGAAAGGAACTGCCTGAGCTCTCAAGGAGACTTTCACTTATAATTTCTGCAGTCATGGCAGCAGATTTCAGTTAGTGCAAGAGTGTGAGTTAGTGCAAAAGGCAGAGTATTTTAGTAGGGCTCACCTACAGAATTATTTCTATTTACCCATTTTAGGCATCTAACTTTACATCTTTGTGCAGTCAGTTGAGATAGGTAGCTACTAATACATTCAGGTAGATGAGCAAAATTACTGACCAAATCAGTAAAAATTACAGGTGTAAAAATTACACTTGGACTCAGACTTCCTCCGTTAAGAAACTGTCTCTATGAAGAATGCTTCCTAGAACAACAGTTTATTTATTTGGTTATTTAGAATATGGTGCTGAATTGTCTTCAGAGCTCAGCATTGGTACCTCTGTAATCACTGCTTTCTCGTTAGGGTTACACTATTGCTACGTTGATGCACTGGCACCAAACCAGCCACTGAGTCACAGTTCAGTGCCATTATGTCATTCCTAACAGCTGGAGCCAGGATACATCAGCAAGGCGCCTTGTCATTTTGCAATGAATAAAGACCAACATTGCCAACATTGCAGTTTAAAGAAATACCTAGCAACAATACTTCATATCTCATTCTCGGGATGGAGAAAAAGTGTCCATCTGTTTTCAAGTTTTAGGCTAGGGCAAAATATACTGTTTTAGTAAAGTTAAAAAATCTAATAAGCTTGATACCACACATTAAATGAGAAGGATAAAAAGATGTAATTAAGAACTGTGCATTCATGGACTGAGGCAGGGATCTTATGGGAAGATAAATACGTGATTACATAATCAGAGTTAATGGTGATACACAATATGTGCATTCATGGAATAGTGAAAGGCTGTGTTTGCAGCCGTAGCGTGCCCTTAATACAACATGCTTGGGGTACCTGAATTCAAACTATACTGCACTTGCTCTGTTAAGTTGCCACATCGTAATCAGATGGACTTCTTACTTAATAGCGTTCTAGGTTTGAATAAGATCTCAGATGTTAAGGCTTAAAACTTAGACATGTAGTATATACAACTGTGCTGGAAGCCTGAGCTTAGTAAAATGTGAACACACAATAACTGGTCTTATAAATAATAACCAATTTCCTAAAATAGTGCTTAATATATATTTGACACATAAGACTATCCATTGTAATTTAAGAATGTTCGCTTGCTGTGCCTTACTATTTGCACTAGCTATGGTGAACTATAACTTCAGAGTGATTGCTAGAGATCTACCATTTTCCCTAAAGGTATAGAGAAAATCACATAGACATAGATGAAAAATTTTGAGCTCCCACTCTGTAACATTTCACACTGCCTGTAGGAATCAAGACTCAGTGCCATAAAAGAGAAAACAGGAATACTGCAGTCATGTTGGTGGAAAAATAAACGGTGATTTAGGACATCCAGAAGGTCTAAATTACTTTGATCTTTTTTTTTTTTTTTTTTTTTTTTTTTTTTTTTTTTTTTTTTTTTTTTTTTTTTTTTTTTTTTTTTTTTTTTTTTTTTCCATCCATCTTACTCCTACTGTTTCATTTCCCTCTTTTTTAAAGTCATACTTCAAAATTAAATTATGAACACCTTGGGGGCTGGCAATATTAGTATATGATGTGGCATGTGCTCAGGAGGCTGTGTTAAGTAGCCAGGTTTTTAACTTAATTGACTAGAGGATTTTGATAGGTATCACACATATTAACTCTTTTTTATGAAACTTTCAGGGCATGATCAGGGCATCTGATTATTCAAAGCTGATGCCAAAGATTTGATAGTAACCTAGCTAGGATCTCAAGGAACAGACAAGCTGTTGTCATGGTAAACATTTTGTCTTCTTGTCAACATGATTGCCTTTTTCCAAAATCTGAAGCTACTTTGACAAAGCTGATGATTAAGACTGTGCTGATTATATAAACAAGATACCTCTAACTAAGCTATTCTGTCTCCTTTCCAGCAGGAAAATGGTGGTTTCTTGACAACGGGCAACTAAACATTACCAGTGTCTCTTTTGAAGACAGAGGTAAATATACATGTGTTGCATCTAACACGTTTGGCAGTGTTAATAATACTGTGACGCTGCGGGTTGTCTTTACGTCTGGAGACATGGGCATCTATTACATGATTGTCTGCCTTGTAGCTTTTACCATCGTTATGATTTTGAACATTACCCGGTTATGTATGATGAGCAGTCACCTGAAGAAAACGGAGAAAGCAATCAATGAATTTTTCAGAACAGAAGGAGCAGAGAAACTCCAGAAAGCCTTTGAGATTGCTAAGCGTATCCCAATTATCACTTCAGCCAAAACGCTTGAGCTTGCCAAAGTTACTCAGTTCAAGACCATGGAATTTGCTCGCTATATTGAGGAGCTTGCTCGCAGTGTACCTTTGCCACCTCTCATCATGAACTGCAGGACTATAATGGAAGAAATTATGGAGGTTGTGGGTCTGGAGGAGCAAGGACAGAACTTTGTACGGCAAACAGCGGAAGGCCAGGAAAGCACCGAGCCAGATGAGGTGTATATGATCCCTAACGCTCTGAAGCGCAGTGACTCCCCCACAGCTGACTCGGACGCATCATCGCTGCATGAGACACCTCAGCAGATCGCAATAAAAGTGTCAGTACATCCACTGTCCAAAAAGGACTGCATGGACGGCCAGTCACAAGAAAGCGTGCAGCTGGACACCAAGGAAGAAGCACCAGCACCTCTTCCAGAGGCCCCCGCTGAGCCTTCTGCTGAACTCAGTTCTGACGACACAGCATTGGCAAATGACAAAAGTACGTGTGTTATATATGAAAGCCATGTATGATAGTTACTCTTGAATCTATGCATAGCAGGAAAATCAGGAGCTCTTTTAAAAATACATATTGTATTTGCCGCTAAGCCTTACCTGGAGACTATCACAGCAAAAGCATGTATGTGGATTATTTGGCACTTTCCTCTCAATTTGACTTTAGTTTACCATGATGTATGGCAGAATAATTGCTATTACATAAATATTAATTGCTCTTTTGGATCAGGAATTTTTCCAAGAAATATTTACCTCAGCATTTTTTAGGTTGGTGTCACCTGTAGTGGCTGCCTGGCAGTCACTGGTAGTGTTGATGTAAGACACTTGACTTTAATAAGCATAAAACTGGTTTTAATTTTCCTCTGCTCTCATTATTTCCAGCTACTGCATTTTTGCAAATATTGTCTCATGAATTTGAAAAACTGCCCGAGAGGCAGCACTCCACTAGCCAAATAAAATCCTAATAGATCCCATTTACAAAGCCTCTTTGCTGAGCTGCATTGTGATTTAGAAAGCTATTAAAGAAAGTTAAAATGTTTCCATTTCATTTGAGACCGTGGTTCTTAGGCACAAGGGAAATAGTTTACCCTTTTCCATGGAATGAAATGCCAACATTTTTTTTTTTTTTCCATATCAAAAAACAACTTCGGTGCATATTTTGCAGACAAGAAAGCCCTTTGAATCTGAGAGAAAGCTACAGTCACAAAATTCTGAAGATTTTATGTATATATTTGACTGTCTTTGACTTTGCCAGAAGTTTATATGGAAAGCAGTTATAAACATGCAAAATGTAGTGTTTGGTAGTTGTTGAGTAGAAGTACGTATTACCTTAACAGAAGATACACATTCATTAAGAGTTCATTATTCAGAGTTATGTGAGCTCCAGTAATCAAGTGATTACTAAAGTAGCAGAAGACCCTTTATTGGACTTCTCAATTTTGTGCAGATTTAATATTCTGAAGATCAAGCTGAAAGTGTCCTGTGTATCTACAATGATGATTGCATAAACTGTTTTCTGTGTTAAGATTATTTGGGTAAGACGTTCACTGCTCGAGTACATGAGACTCAATCCTGGTGAAGCTTTAATGATCAGGGCAACTGTGGCATTAAGAAGATCAATACTTATCCCAGGAAACACCTAAAGCAGAAGGGAAGTGACAATGTCTATTGTAGACAGACAATGGAAAGAACCCCTCCTAAGTAAGTCTGGAAAGAAAGGAGGACTTTGTTCAGGATTAATAACTCCTTCATTATCGGACACACACACTCAGTTTGAAGCTGGTGAACAAGTTCTCACCTGGTGGTTTCTAAGAAGGACTAGGGTATATATAGAGAGATACTCAAAGTAAATCTGGAATCTGGTGTATTGAGAAAAAAGAAGTCAGGTAGGTCTGTGGGAAGTGATGGATGGCCAGCTATCCAGACATTTTCTTGAATTAGTCACATCTACACAAGATATCCTTCGGAGGTGATCGGTTATATTAACTGCACAGGTTAACTGAGACAAGATAAAATGATTATAGTTGCAGCTGTCTATAATCCGTTGATAATGAACAGGAGCTCTGTGTGGTCTTCTTTGTGGTTAAGTACAGAGCTTCACTAGCATTGGAATAATACAGACAATCTGTGACTTATGCAGGTGATGCAAAGAAGGCTTCATATGTACCTTTCTGTGATTACTTTAAAAAGTAAGTGTTTGACAACTGACTCCAGAATTTGTAGTGAGGCTACGAATTTGTGAAAATTACAGCATCTAGCTGCCCAACATCTGATTGTGCTCACCACTGTGGCAGATATCCGAACAAACCATTTTTGCACATGTCCAAAAGGAAAAATGCAAAGCAAAGGCTCTTTAAGACCGTGGCTGAAAGTTAGAGTAAAGCAATATAAATCTAGAACACAGGGTAGACTATGAGAACGCCATGAAGAGCCTCGCTCGTGACCAGCGTGAATGAAAATACTACTGATCCAAACTGTGAATTCCTTCTTTGAGTCCAAAGCACTTTTCTATTTAGTGTTCACATCATTTTTGTCTTCAAATCACTGAATTTGCTTTTGGTATGCAAAAGGATGAGGGCAGAAACAGCAGGAACTTGCATTAAATTCTTCCAGTTTGCCTTAATCTACTGTAAAGAGGCATCTCGATTTTCCTGTCTGTCCAGCATTTACAAACATGGGTCATTTTAAAGTTACCTGCCTGATGGCCAACCATCAGATTGCTTAGATAAGCAAGTATATTCTCTGTCAAAGCAGAAGAATAACTTTAAAACTACTTTAAAATTTAAAGAAAACTTAATGCTTTAAAATTATTTCATGATATTATAATACAGTATTTTAGTTTTTACTATTATTATTATTTACAGTAGAGACCAGTGTTCTTCATGTATTTGTACAGTGATTGACATGAGGCATTCAGTCAGGTCTGAACCTGACTGCTGCTCTCAGGCTGCTCTCCAGCTGTTTATCATTTATTTATTGATAAACATTTGGGAGCAAACAATTCCCATAGTTTTATTTAGTATCTCTATGTAAATCTTGTAACGTAATCTCCATCTTCCTTCAAGATACAGATTATGTTTTTTTCAAAGGGCTGGCCCCAAGAAACATGTGTGTAAGGTACTCCAAGAAGTATGTTGCAAACTATTTCTGAACTACAGTTATTTGGATTGGATGCTTGTAATAGTGTGCATAGGCATAGTGTGAAACCACTGGCCTCACAAAGTCAAGGGAAACTTCTCCTTTGATTTTACTGAAGCTAGAGTCCCTCAAAATTTAGATTTTACAGGTAAAACTGGTCTAGCTTGTCCAATATAAAGACTTTTTCTAGTAATCTGCACTATGTTCCTAAAAACGGATATGGTTTTGTGCATTTAGCTTTGTGGTACTTAATGGAATAAAAACTGACCAGCACTGTACCTAAAACAAAAATAGAGTGTAATGGTTCTGCTTTATATATTTATTCTATTTTCCTTTATGCTGCTCAGTCTTCAATATCTTTATGCATTTGTTATATCACACATCTAAGTATAAAGCTTCTTACATATTTTCTGTCATCGCTTTTGCAGGAGTTATGCAAAAGAGTTGGCAAACAAGATCCAAATCCATCTTTTCTCTTCCTTTGCTGGCTGTGTGCTCATGAAGTAAATAATTTTGTCTTGCAGTACTTCTCAAACAGTGCCAGAACTTTCGTGGTGCAAGAACACAGTAAGCAAATATAAAATTAATTATGGTTCTAAGGAAATGTTAATATTTGCATTGTGGTGGATTTTCATGCACCTTAAGCACTTCAGGGACATTAGAGTAATAAGTTCCCATATTTGAACTATGCACAGCTTTTGTTATACTGCTTTATTGTGTGGTCAAAGAGTAATAGTTCATAAAAGACTTTGAATATGGAAAATCCTGTCCAGATGAATTTGCCTAAAGAAGACCAAGCCAGCTTTAGGAAGAAAAAGAGATTTGCAAGGTATAGTTAGGTTATATAATATACTTTTGTCGAATGTTCATGAAATGGGACTTGATTTCTGCAACACAAGAAATCGGTACCAGATTTTTTTTACATATATATATATATATATAAACATTTGCTGTTCTTTTTGCACTAAATCTAGGACAATATTAATCACAGCACTTGAATGTAGTACTATCTATTGACTCACCATTTTCTTTTTGAGCAGCACTTACTGCTGATCTTTTTCTTTATCTGATTTAAGCATGCTTGTGATTAAATCTACCATTCAGTCATTTTGGAGATTGTATTTTTAAATTTAAACAAAACATAGATCAGTGTTTTAATGCAGGTTCATTGGTATTAGGTTGCCCTGGTAGCTGTTGGCTCCTGCATTTTAAAAATTATCTTTAAAAATTAATAATCACAAGCAAAGTATGATATTTATGGGCAAATGATGATATTTTTCTTCAATCAATGGCTGTTTTATTCATATGTACATACCATGTCAGTTCCTCAACTTGCAGTTACCTTTTGACCTAAGTACTGTATCAGTAACATATAATCAGGGCTATCTGACCTTCAATTTGATTCAGAGCAACTAATTATGAAAAGCATTAATAATCAGTGTTGAATTTTAAAAGTTTTCATGTAATAATGTGGCTGTGCACTATTTTAAAGTGTTGGCCTCTTAAGTATGTCACACTTTTTAGGACAACTGAAAGCTTCTTAGATGCAAAGAAAATGCTTGCACTACAGTATCTTTAGTTTTATTTCATTAATTATGAAATCTCTTTTTAATTTCACAAGAAATGTAAGACAAATATGAATGTGTTCTTTGGGGAAGCATAGTTACTGTATTTTGATCTGAGTAACTATTATGTTTTCACAGCCATAGACCACAGAGACCAGTTCATGCTCAAGTGGCAAAATGAAATGTGATCCAGCTTGTAAATTGATCATTGTTTCAATAAAGAATTTGCACAGTATATACTGAGTTTGTACACACTAAAAAATGATAATTTCTGAGTAAGAGTATGCCATGGCTCCATTTCAGGTGGTAGTAAACTGTCTTTCATTGTCTGTTTGCTAATATTCTAGAAATTTTGAACAGAAAAAGCAACTATTTACCTAGAAAAGAGAGTATAATAAAGCTTTAAAAAGGGAGCTGTTGTCTTTTTTCAGAATATAGACCCTGTTGTTAGTCACTGCTGTTATTAAGAGTCTCACATATGCAATTGCACATATATCTAGCATCATCTCATTGGAAGAGTATGAGCACTTCTGCATATGATCCAAAGAATCTGCCAGCTGCTTTTTCTCTGACCACTGCCATAGAGCTTGTAAAAAAGAGTTGCTACTGCTTCAAGGTGGAGCCAACAAAATAAGTTTCTCCTCTTCTAGGCACCTATGAAACAGAAGTTTGAATTGCCCCTCCTGTCCCCACTCCTTAATTCATCTTGAAAGGATTGGAGAAACAGCTCTCCTTTTCAACAGCAGTTAGAATATATCACTCTGCAACAGTCTTCAGCAGGATTTAGTAGAAGCAGAAACTGGACTATTTAGTGCTGGCTCTGCTAGTGCTACAAAAGTAAGAAGCCAGTAACAGCCACTGGCAGAGGCAGAGGTAGGAGGACGTGACATTTGCTCTTTCACATGTGAAGGAGTCACTCTTGCCAGCTGCCTATTCACCTAGGCTGAAAAACACAACTGGTAGCAGGAGACCAACAACTATTTAATGTGTTTTTTTAATCTGGTGTTTTGTGTTTTCATTTTGCTCCAATTCTGAAAAATATTTTCAGAATATATTTTGCTTCAGCTTTTTCAGTTGAGTTAACAGTATTGAAAGACATCCACAATTTATCTACAAGTATTTATGAAATATAGTGAAGGAGTCTCAAACCAACCATAAATGTGAAATGCATAATGTATATAGCTGTATTCTATCAATAATACACATGGCCAGAGCTATATTTTATCACTCTCTCAGAGTGGGACCCCATTTGCAACTGTGGAAGTTTGAGAAGCTGTGACTTTTTTCTAATATGGAACGAGTGCCTTCCAGGTGCTCCAGGTCCTGAACACCTCCAGCAGTGGCGTCAGAGTGGTTTCCAGACCAGCAGTTTCCAGGGTAGAGGACCAGCAAGCAGTTGTCGCTCTCAGGCTGGTGACTTATGCTAAGCTCCTGAACAGAGGGAATCTCTCACCAGGCCCAGTGCTTCCTGCACAGAGGAAATATTTGTCCTGGGAAGGAGATTACCTCACAGGAACTGGCACAGACACACTGCAAAATTAATATAAAAAAGTAAAGCAAATATAGATCAATGTTTTAATGCACGTTCATTGGTATTTGGTTGGCCTGATAGCTGTGTGCTCCTGTGCTTTAACAATTAATGAAGAGTATGGTATTCATGGGCCTTTTTTTTTTTTTTTTTAATCCATGCCTGTTTTATTCAAATGTATGCACCACATCAATTCCTCCACTTGCAGTTACCCTTTGATATAAGTACTGTAACAGATAATCAGGACTTATATAATCATTGTATATATAACATATAATAACATATAATAACATATAATCAGCCAATCAGGCTGACTCGACTGATTGGTAGCATCTTAAAAGAGATGCTCTCTCTACTCTCCTGGACTCCGGCAAAGCTGGTGCATAACCCAAGTAATGTGCAGTGCTACAGCTCCACTTTCCCACACGAGTGGATATTTACTGGCTCACATCCTGCACCAGAGCCAAGAATAGCTTGCTCAGAGACCTCAGATTCAGTTCTTTTTCAGTGTCTATTTCTTCCGTTTTCTTCTTCTTCTGTCTCACCTTCCTGTTTTCTCTTTGTCTCCATCAATTCCCTTGTGCTACCTCAGGGATAAAGAGTCTAAAAACGTAATGAAGTCAGTGCCTGAGACAAGCCTTTCAGTACTCAATACCTCTCTTCCGAACTGACCTTTCAGAAGTCCTCAAATGGATTTTTTTTTCCAGCTGTACCAGGCTCTGATGCCACACACTATATTTAGCTCTCTGGCTCCCAAGCCCAAACTGAGTCATTGTCCTTTTACAGTAAAGGCTGACCATGGTATCATGAATAACTCCAAGAATTGGTTCAAGGCAGTGCCATAAATTGAAGCTAAGTTATAGATTTCTTTTTCAAATCATAATATATGACATCAGGCAATAAATGTGCCAGACTTTGCTTCATTCTGTATAAGTTGAATATCCTATTTCATATCACAGCAGGACAGCAACGAGAAAAACTACCAGACAGCCTTCTACAGAATGGGTAATATAAAAGCTTGCTTTTGATTTAATACAAATTTAAAGCATCAGTATCAAAACAATTTGCCATTCCATTAGCCACCACCTGTTATGAGAACAGCTACCCATTACCTGACCAGAACTTTCCTATGTGGACAAGCAAATACTCAAAGAATTATCAGAAAGGGCTTTGAATTTCTCCCGTTTTGAACCTCCTTTCAGGACTACTTAACTAGGCACCTAGGGGAGTCCCGGGCTGTCCCCCTGTCCTGTCAAGGACCCGCAGAGCGAGGAGCTCTCATGGTTGGTGTACAAGTTTGCCTTTTTCAAATATCTTAGTCTTCTCCTCTGGAAAGGAACAGGATTTGGTCATACCACCCCAGAACACACATTTGTTAAAACCCCACACCTAGTTATTCTCAACTGATTATTGCAGAGAAACAAAATAAATTCCACCAGGACCTTCCCTCTTTGTGAAGCTGATGACCGCCTCTTACCTCTCTCACCTGAAAGATGAGCCCTCCTAGACACATACCCAGCTCCTAGGTTGTTTTGGTAACTGCTCTGTGCTGCCTGGTGAACTCTACCTAGCCAGAAAGCAGGGCTCAAAAAAAAAAAAAAAACAGCAGCCAAAAACAGGAGGTCCCTAATGAGGGGACAAATATGGATCCTGCCTCTTTACAATGCCTCCTTCATTATCGTTATCCTTACCTGTGTAGAGTAAAATAAACAACCCTAGGAAAAGATTATAAAGAGTAGAAATTTAAGGGGATTAAAATGGACAATTTTTTGTCCTTACTAAAAACCATCCACAGCTGACTGAATATATTCAAAATGTATTTTTAAATTATCGGACAACACTAACTCACTTAATCATTTGTTCATTTGTTTTTAAACATATTCAAATGGAAGAAAAAGGGATTCTTGCAGTCAAGAATTTTCTCACCCCACTCAATCACTATAAAAGTATGAGACATATTGCCCAGCCTATCTCAGCATAGCCTACCTCAGGGAGGAGATTTCTAGTCCTTTTTTACAATTCTGCTTAGGTGATTGGAGCTTCCATAGGGGATTGGTGGAAGTGCATTTATTTTTCTGCCATCTTTTGGTTAAATATTCTCTATCCAGCATAATCTCTTCTTTGTGTTTAAAAATCAATATTCCACTGAAGGGTATTAACCTTCTTACTTTCTCTTCCACAAACTTCATATCACACGGCTTTCCATTTTGATACCTTTGGGGCAGGAGGGATGTATTACTGCTTGGAATTCGTTTGCCCTAAATTCCTCCTTCCTTAAAATAAACCAGAGGAGCCTTTTTTTTTTTTTTTTTCCCAGTTGGTTGTTTTAGGGCAAAATCACTTACCCCCATCTATACAGTTCGATTTAAATTGTGCAGATGTACCGATTACTACTCGCAGGTTGGTGAATGCTGAGCTAATCAATAGGCTGAAGCAAGCTACTTTTGCAGAACAACATCAATAGAACAGATAAAAACGTAATTCCCAAGGCACAAGTGAAATTAAAAGTGTCCTTGGTCACATATGGCTCTGTGAATATTTTATGTTCTTTTCTTTGTTCACTTCAAAAAAGTAACGTTGATTTATCCTTTACGAGACATCCCCCGCCTTAAATGCATGGGTTTCTTTCTGCATAGCCTTCCATCAGGAATGGCCTAATACACTTACATAGCTCCTGCACTGGTACATCAGCTTTCCATTATCTATATTGGTTTATCTTGCTCAGTGGAGAGCCTGTCAAGGGCAAGAGACTTCCCTACATTAGATATTTTTATAGACACTGCAGACAACTTGGTAGCACACACATCAAATGTATCAATAAAGGTATTTTTTCACATATTTTAACCAAGGTGCTATATTTCTACATAGACCAATATCTACATTTTAAACATATATATTTTTTCTGTATTCTTTTAAATAGACACTCCATTTCCCATAAGTATGTGGTAAAATGACAATCATCTGCTGCTGAATAAAACTGCTTTTCAGATCTATAGTTTCTATATTTTGTAATCCCTCTGTAATCTCTATTAGGAACAGAGCTCAGTCTTTAATATATATGCTGCAAGTGAGGTAAGAGGCTCCAGATCTCCATTATTCATGTAGCCTGTATCAGACTATTAGTTATTTTATTAGAACACTTAACACATGACCTGAATGCTGTAACTCATATTGCACTACTAGAAACAGCCTCAGGACACTAGCCAAATACTTTTACATGGTACAGTACCACAAGAAGTGAATTCTGTTCCTACTGCACACCAATTTCAGAGAAAAACTCCAGCAAAAACTGATCCCTTCTCCACAGGGAAGCAAGGACTGAAAGCCTCTCAAGTACTTATATTTCACTTGTTTTTCAGGGGAAAAAATAAATAAATAAATAAAAGGAAAAAAAAAAGAAAAAGAAAAAAAGCAGCTAGGTAATTACTGCAGATGTTCCATGTAAAATTGATGTAAGAGTTCAAGCATCAAAGACTGTTCTTTGCTTCATGGAAGCTCCTAATTCCCATTTGCTATTCAGTTGACAAAAGGCAGCCAAAGACAAATCTTGGGGAAGTGCTGGGGAAGTATCCCCTTGGTGAAGAGAATATTCTAAGGAGGCTAATGTCACACTTTGTCATATAATTTTGCAGTGTACAAGGGCCTACAGATGCCTTTGCAAGATGCAGGGTGATGGCTCTGCATCCAAAGCTGCCGCCTACTTCCTGACTAGCCAAGGGCAGTGGGAGCACGACCAGCAGCTCAGCACGGGCTGCTGAAGTGAGACCATCCACTCAGAAAGCTCACTAGAACTCGCTTTCTTCCTTTTGGCCTGAGAGTGTGACCAAAGTACCCCTCTTCTTCCTTTGCTCTGGCATACTTTATAGTTCTTGGTGGAAGACTAAACTTGAGTTCTTGGGCAAGTCAGCTAAGCCCTGATTCCTGAAGAGCATGCAAGTACACACAGGAATGGGCAACTCGGCAGTCCTGGGGAATGCAAGTTTGCTTTACTACTGTGCCAAATACAGATTAACACTCAAGGAAAAGTGTTCTTAGGATGTGAATCTGGGTGGGCCCGGAGCAGACAAGGACAGGGAGGAGTGAGCTGCAGAAAGATTGCTCCCGTTCACTAGAGATGGAATTAAGGTGACAGCTTCATACTCAGTATTAAACAACACCTGTGGCAAAATTGGCTCCCGCCTCTGCCACCTCTTCTCCAGAGGGCAATGACACTCACTTTCAGGTCAGCAACAGCACGCTGTCTTTCTGCCTCCTCAAAATCTGCACAGGCAATTTCTGCTTCTTAAAGAGCTATGAGATGGTCAAACTCTAAAGGAGAATTAGGCAGTTAATTGTGGCTCCCCTCAGCCTGCCTCAGCTCACTGTTTGCTCACAAGAAGGGATGGGATTCCCTTGCCAGCACACAGCTAGCTCAGAAACCTGACAGACCAAGGAATCTGTGCTAAAAGGGCATGTATGGAAGCAAGGCACGTCAAGATAAATTAATAGATTTAAAGCCTCTGCCTGGCATGCTTAATGAGCAGCTGAATCTGTAATGGCTGTATCTGGTGACAGGCCAGTGGGCTAGATTAAATAAAGCACAACCTGACCCATTGCTGGTTGTATAAAGGATTTTTTTTTTCTTAACTTGTGGAAATTAAGCAATGAAAGGCTTAGAGAACACAAATTTCAGATTTAATAAAACTACCTTCTTCACAAAATGGTTTAATAGGTCTATTTGCAAGTTGCAGAATGAACACAGGCTACTCCCCCCCCAAAAAAAAAAAAAAAAACAGTATTTTCTCAATCATGGCAGCTGTCCTCTGCTTTAGTCCAAGTAGCAGCAAAGCTGGTTTTGAGGCCCTGTCAATTACCAGCATTGACAGGAAAACGGCAAGTGCTTTTTACCGGGTAAGCTATCATGTTTGGAAAACCACCCTGGCAATTCTACAATTCTGTAAGTTAGGTCTGTTTACTACCAGGTAGTACTACCATGTAGTAGACTACCATGATCAACTTTACTGGAGAAGAATTACATAGTCTTTTATGAGTCTGACTACTGCTGCACATTGTGTCTGCTGCAGGCTATGTCATGTACTAGAATATTTGCACACTCCACCTATGCAAATAGGGTTTTTATTCAAACAGAGAATCAGAAAACTTGTCTTCTGTCATATTGTTTCTTTGAAAAGTTATCACAGATAAGTATCTATCTCATTTGCCCCATTTTGAAGCCACAAAAACTGAGACAGATGCTGGTAATATTTCCATCAATCTCAGCCCAGGCCACACCACTTCATTAGAGAGCTGAGAATTTGCTGGCATGAGAGAAGCCGGAGCATGGACTCTCAAGGTACTGAAAGGAAATGTTCCACAAATGCCAAGCTGGAACTTGGCACTGTGGTCATTCAACAAATGAATGGTGCTGCACATAATAAACAAGCAGAGACGGAGCTTAAATTCTAAAAACTCTCTTGAGAAAAGACGGAACATAGCTCCTAGGAACAGTGAACAAAAGCTGTCAGAAAACTAAGATCATTGATTTCTGTCACAGATGAGTTATGATTATGGCTATGTGGTTGGAATAGGAATGGAAGGCTCTGCAGTACAAAGCACTGCATTCTCTAATAAGTGGCAAGAGATTTCATCTATACTTATTAGATAAAGCACTAGATCTATTGGGCTAAAATATTATCTTTTACACCTTAACTCAATTATCTCTCTGTTTTCCTAAATCCATAGATGACATTAATGCTCCATCACTTAATAAAAGCTGCATCTCCTTCCATGTACATCTGTGTAAAAGAAAATTTAGGTTTAGAATAGCCATGCTTTTCTGCTCAAATGGTTAATCCATGTCTAAATAGAAGTGACAAAACTGAAATTTTATTTCTTTACCTCACATGTTTTTATTGTGCAACATGCAAACGTTAAAAATAAATAAATATATGGCAGAGAGCTTAGGCTGTGAACTGGCTACCTGACAAAAGAGCAGGCTAACCAAGGCAGCAGGATCTGGGATCCTGCCATGCTCTGCCTTCTGCAGATAAACCCTCGTCAGATTGAAAGGGAATCTGCCATGACCCGCCTGCACTTTAGCCTTACACTGCTCAGCACTCAGCATGTTCCCTGACCATTATCCCACCTGACACTCCTGGCATCATCCACACTCACCATCCACTAATAATTCGTAGTTTCATAATGCTCCCTGAGGCAAACTTTCCTCCACATAGGAAAAGCAGTGACCTCCTCAGAGATTAAACTTTAGCTTAGCTCATTATCTCAGAAGGGCTTTAGTTCACAATTAGTCTGCCCAGTATTTTTTTTTTTTTAATAAAACCAAAGATTAACAGAAAATGGAAAATGAGCTTAAAATTCACCAAAAGTATCTATCAATCCTAAATACTAATAGTAAACCACAGATGGGCAAAGTCACTTTCTCCTTGCTGCAATTTTCCAGGTATTTTTCAGCTCTCTTTAAGGTCTTTCAACCAACTTTCAACAGAAGCCTGAAATGCAGCCTCCACCAGAGGTATCTAAGTTTGTCTTCTGCATTTTTGTGCCACGTGAAAAAGATCTAGGTGCAGTTAGCCTCAGATGCAGAAAAACACACATCCCCATGATTTAAGTAAGAGAGCAGTACCACTGTGAAGGGTGCAGACATTTTCCTGTTATTTGTCCTCACTCTTTTCTCCTCCACTGTATTTTTTTTACTCCTTGTTATAGCATATTTCTTCCAAGATTTGTTTGTAAATTCAAAATTGGCTACAGGTTACTAAGATGATCATCCCCATGCCCCAGAGGAGAGGGATCTTAGAACAGGGTATAGTACACACATAAACTGTATTACAAATAAGATATCATAAATTTCTCTGCAGTGCTTTTCTTCCCAAGCAAATAACTGTATCAGAACAAGTATTCAGCTAGCTTCAATTTTTAAGGCAAGTCGGTAGCTCATTTAATTAGGGAAATATCACTGTGTATCTCTGCAGAAGTAGTGAATGTATATGAGTTACAATATAGTTGGGACTTCAGGCCCACCTGTTAGAAATTATTTGAGAATAAACTTCCTCAGAACTGGGCTAACTTTCAATTATGTGTCTGACAATCTAGTATACTTCAAGCTGCTCACATTAAGTAGGGATCTTTGCGGCATATGATGCTGGACTATTAACTATTAAGTAGTGTGGAATCTATGGCACAATGAACCTGTTACTGCTCCTTCATCTTTGAACAGCAGTGCATATTTGGAAGAAGGAGGTCAGCATGTTGCTGACAGTCCCATAAGTAAAATAAACATATACAGATAGTTATTAATAGAGCCATTAACAGGAATTCTCCCAGAGAAGAAAATCAAATCATTCAAAATCAAATCATTCTAATTATCCTACTCTAGGCCTAGGAATTTCTGTTGGAGATTACCACATATTAAACTAGACATCTAAAAGTACCGATGCGACATCTACTCTAATGCCAGACATGGGCACTTTGCACGTGCCCCATACAGTTTTTTTGTGCTTCTTCACCTTGAGTGACTTGAGTCTTGCGGTCAGTGCTACAGAAGTGCGATGCTGAGGAGACAAAGCTCCATTAATCTTCACAAACTCTAAAGGGAGAGCATCAAGTCTCAGGCAAGTGCTCCAAAGCTCTCAGAGTCTGAGCTGTAGAGATGCTCTTCTGCTAAGTCATATCTTAGATGTGTTAGGTTTATTAAATCCACATTTAATTAGTGACATGTAATACATGCAAAAGCATCAGTTTGGCTCTCAGAAAAAGGGATATCTGTTTTGGGGAGAAATCTTGCCTCACCAACAGGCCTACAGGCTAAGGAGGAGAAGCTGACCTTGCTGCAAAAGTAGCTTTAATGCAGCTGTCCTACTAATAGTAATTTCTAGTTGCTTAAAACCTGACAAAGCAAGAAAACTTTTAATTCAGTATTCCTGGCGTGTTTAAAAGAAAACCAGACTACGTGCTTTTTCATTAAAGCTCATTCTAGCTGAATCTTGTGGAGTATATAGTGCTGACAACTTACAAAATGTTTCCAAGCAACATGAAGAAAATAGCAAAAGGAAACAATTCACATAAGGTAATAAAGAACAAAGTGATACAAAAGTAAAACCTACTCCTCTACACAGCTCTCTACCTCTAAGCAACATTATCTCCTTCGATCTGTCACGCAAAAAGGAAAAGTTCAGAATTTCCAGAAATTTCATAAAGTCTCTGTGGCAGTTTCTGAGATTTCCATGGGCTGAGCTCTCCACTGCCATGCGTGCAAGGTTAAGTGTCTCCGTTTCAATGCTCCCGTGCGGTCTGCAGGCTTTCAGCCTCGGGGCTGAAGGTTAGGGGGGTTTCCTGCTTCTGCAAAGCTACAGGTGCTGAGATTGTGGCTCATGCCAGCGCGGCGCATGCAGAGTGCAAGGGTGGTCTCCGTCCACTGCTGACCGCCAGGAGCATGGCCGCAGTGACCCGTCCCAGCAGTCCCCTTCCCCTCCAGGCTCCGAGAATGCCAGCTCTCCACGCATGGGGAATCCAGACTCTGGGAATGCCAGCTCTTCACCTGCATGATGCATCCAGACCCCGGGAATGCCAGCTCTCCACCCGCACAGAACATCCAGACTCTGGAAATGCCAGCTCTCTGCCCACACGGTGCATCCAGACTCTGGGAATACCAGCTCTCCACCTGCACAGCCCTGGCTTTGAACCCAGGCACTTGTTCAAACGCCCCTGATGCACTGGTTTATGGATGTGATGACACAGAGATACTATAGTTTTGAGTGTGGAATTTTTCCATATCATCCAGCTACTCTGAAATCATTCTTAATACATAACTAGGTCAAATAAGATGCACATAAAAGCATCTCTCTAGCTACAGTGAATGTAAATCAGAAAGGTTTCTCTCTTGCTGTCACAGCATGAATGAGTAGCAGCATATTTTCCTCACAAAAGGGGCCCACTTTCAGCAACCCACAGGTTATGCTCATGCTCAGCCTTATCCAGCTGGAGGGGGAAAACTTCCTTAAGTCACCTCCCATTTAAAATCCTCTCATGGGTCTGTGCAACTTATTTTATTTTGTCCTTATGCAATACATGAGCTACCTATTTCATTTTGTAAAATAAGTGCTGTTTCTCTTCTCTGGTGTTGAAAACACCTCTTGGCTAGACAAGGCATTAGGCCCTGTTCTTCATCAGCTTCCTCCTTTTAGGCATCCTGTGAACTGATAACACTAATAACAGGCACAGTCCATGAAAGCATTTTTCAGGAGCCTGTATCTAAATTTTTCTTCCCAAACAGCAGAATTCTTGCTCAAATTAATGCACTTTGAAAATTAGTTAAACTGAAAGTGAGAAAGTCATGTTGATTCTGGAATACCATCAACATAAAGAGTTACTCAGGAATAGCTGTGCTTCACTAACATCATAGAAACAAGTCTGGGGCATATTTGTAAGTTGCTGCATTTTCTTGGGTTTTCTGTTTGTTTGTTTGTTTGCTTTCTTTTGGGGGGGTGGGATTTGTTTTGTTCTTTTTTTAATTCAATTTTCTGTGGTACAAAAGTTGCCTGAGTAAAGTTGTTCAGAAAAAGTGCATCAGTACTAGTACCCCTGAGTTTGACTCTAAATTCCTGTCAAAAGATTCCAGTCATAAGGCAACTAGAAACTTTGAGTAATTTTTCATGTTTCTAAATGAAGAGAAAGCAACACGATTCCAAAGGTAGCATAGGAAGTCCCGATTCAGCACACAGCAGGAACACTTTGCTCTTCCCTGATGCTAGTTAGCTTGGTGACTCAGGCACCATAGCAGGATTTCCTTTCCTCTAAAAATGCTTTAATTGGAATGCATGCTAAGTTATCTGCTCCCTCTCCTATGGACTCAACTCTATGGAAAAAAATAACTGTTTTGGGAAACGGATAATGGAAAATCTTTTTGCCAAAGTACAAAAGACCAATAAAAAGTGGAGCCAAATCCATTCCTCATATCCTTGGCTAATTTCAGTGGCACTGTAGCAGAGATGATTATCACCCACGCGCTAGATGCTCTGCTACAAATGAAAAGTGCTGGAGTAATTTTGCAAACCTAATTCACAGAAACAACTCATACGATGCCTGCCTGGAGTTAACACTCCACTTGTGCTAGGGAAATGCTACAGTTTTCTTAAGACGTTAATCTTTGAGCCTGGCCTCCTCCTTCCCCTAGCTCTTCAGAAAATCTGCATGGGTATTGACAGCCCAGAATTATATTGCTGCAATGGGAAAGCAGGCAAGACACTCAGAGAAAGATGACTTGCAGTGGAGAGCAAACAGTTCTCACCATATCCTCTGCATCTCTCTCCATGTGCAGGTAGAAGGACAGGGCAGAGGGCAGGACAGGTGTCTTAGAAAGCAGTGAGGAGCACTGAAGCAATTCCAACACATGGTTAATGCCTGTTTCTTAACATTTTTATTAAAGGCAGACAGCCTTGCAACTTCCATGCATTCATATTCAAGTGTTGAACTAACAAATCTAAGGCGCAAGGGTTTTGCGTGTATATATTAGATATAAATATAAAAACACACACACACTCACAGAAGAGGGGACTGGTTGTGAGGGAAGAATGTATGCCAAATCACAATACATATCTGCTGTAAAAGCTGCCTTCCATTACTTCTAACATGCTGCAGTCCTTATTGTGCTAGGAACTGATGCGGCAGCCCATTTATTAGCTCAGGAATAACTGAACTATTGTTTTGCTGAGGACTCAAAAGTGATTTAAGGAGAGGTAAGATGCTGCCATTCTCTCAGGTAATCAAGAATTCATGTAAACACGAGGCTACCTGTCAGAGACTACTAATCATCTTGGGATGGTCAGAGGTGAATGTGTCCATAGTAAAGGCTATACTGCAGCCTAGTACTAAAATATGTGCGTATCTTGTACAAACGTACGTATCCTAGTCAAATCTTGCACTGAAACATCACACTATAAAAAGTGGAGTCTTTTAAGACACACTTACAGATAGATTTGTTCCATATCAACTTTGTTAATAGCAATACTGTCTGGAAATTGTATTAAAATGAATTCAGTAAGAAAAGACTTGGTACTCTCCAGGATTAATTGGGCACACAAAACAGAGCAGAACTATACATATTGCTCAGAGTACTGAATATGTAATCTTGAGGATAAATCTTTCTGTCAATTCATCTTTAGTCATCTTTCCAATAAAAAGAGAAACAGAAAGCAAAATAGTAGGAGTAAGAAGCGAGCTACGCATATTTTTACAACAAACATGCAGAGGGATTGGACTGCATGGGATTTCAAGCAGGAGAGGATCTCCACAGTACTGTCCTCCTCAGGCCCCATTAGCAACTAATGAGGCCTCAAGAAGCATTAACTTTTCCAAGATCTGGTCCTGATGCTGCTTCACAGCCCAGCATCACCCAGCTCCTGCCCAGCCCCTGCTACTACAGGAAGGGATCTGCAACAGAAACAGGGAGGCATCAATTCCCCGGAGACATCTTGCTGATCTGCACATTGCTGGGCTCCATTAACTGCATATCTGGCATTTCCAGACATTCCCACAGAGTGCTCCATCTTCCCTAAACTCTGAGGGGACAGCAAATGCCAGCCGAGCCTCCTGAAACCTCTTCCTGGTTTGTTTCCCTTGCTGTGGGATGGTTTTTCAGGGATCAGTGATATATATCTTTGCCTACATCTTTAATTGGACTTAGATTCAATCTGTCAGCAAAATATTAAGTTTATCAAAATATACAGGTGAAAAAACCTTGCAGAATTAATGGAAGTGCTCAACCTCTTCTAACTATACACCGCATTAAACTTTTATGAGAGGAAACAATACAAAAATGCTTTGCTTAGAGCATATTCTTAAAGCAAGTAATTTAGTTTGGTCAGTTAACTGCTCAGCTTAATCGAACAAAGTCAAAATAAATACTCATGGAAGGGTGGAATCCCACATTAATTTCTCAGCAAAACAAAAGCTGATTCCTGGCTCCAAGAGGTAATAAAGAATATACTGCTATATCATAAGAAGGTCTTCTAATTCTAAAGCATAAGGCAATACTGCCAAGCATGCATGTCCTTTGCTCATTTTATATATTTGCCTTTGATACATAAGCAAATGATAACGATTCTTAATTTATATCTCTCCATTTTTTGATGCAACCCCAACTCAGATCCTTGTTCATGCTCTGCAGTACAAGCACATACATAATAAACTACCAACTCTATTCCAGACAGCAAAGAACTTGGGCGCTAAAGAGATGAGACAACAAAATTGCCAGAGAAAAGGAAGAACCAGAATACTCATTTCACAGGTGGGGAACTGAGACATAAGACTATACAGGGCATGACTGTGCACAGCTAAGTTTGAGGGATGCTTCTCACAGATTCCCCTATGGCTAGGATTGCACTCTGCATGGCTTGCCCAAAGAGGTACGGAACATGTGTGGCAGAAGAGAGGACTGAGCCCCAGTCTTTTGCATGGCAAAAAAGAGCTCCTTCCCTTACTGCAAGCTCGGCTGTATTGAGCATCGCCTGGATTCAGCTTTGCTGGAACATGCGTAACTCCACTGAAGACAAACAAATGGTGCCACTTGGCAATTCCTTGTTGCAGGCTTTACCCATCAGCTTTGGCAGCCTCTTTGTACAGCCTAAAGCTCCTGGCAATGCAGCTACTAAGAAGCTAAGCTGTTCGCTTGTTCCACGCCCTGCAGAAAAGAGCTTTGCCTGGTTTGCCCACATGCTCAAGCTCCGGGTCCCTCTAGATCATAGTGCCCCACAGTTATTGGCTTCAGCAGCAACTGTGACTACAGATATACGCTAACCTTGCTGAAGAAGAAAGGCTAGATATTACCAGCTTATGAATGTTTGTAGCTGAAGCAGGCCAGGCAAGACTAAATGGAGCTGTAGCAGGTGAGAAGCATGTGGAAAATGAAGCCCACAGCTGCAGCTAGTACAACCCTGAAAAGAAGATATCAGGGCAGAAGAACACAAGAACAGGCAGATCAAAGGCTGGGCTGAAGGAACAGATGCACTGACTAGCAATGCAGACCCAGGAGGAGTCATGGAACATCCTATAAATGCATGTAGACTGGTGAAGTGCGCAAATATGGACTGGCTGGAATTAGAAAAATCAGGACTCGATAAAGAGTAAGCTTGCTAGCCCCTGCTCCTCAATTGCCACCACAAATGGCACCCGAACAGGGACACCTGAGGGTCCAAGGAAAGAACAGATGATTGGGGAAGATTGTACAGTGGGGCAAGCCCGGCAGGATGGATGGGGAATGTCCTTTAGTGGTCGCACAAAAAAGAAGTTCTAGTAACTGCGGGGGGAATGTGCCTGCAGGAGCCAGGCTGCCGAGAACCATGGGGGGAACCATGATAAAGGAGCAGGACATTTGATAAAGACTCTTAAAAGGGCGAGTAGAGAAAATGTGTTAAGTGTAACCAACCAGGGAACTGAGAAGACATTGGGGGTCAGGCCATTAATTGGGAAAAACAAAAAGGAGGCTAATGTAGCTGAAGCAGGCCAGGCAAGACTAAATGGAGCTGTAGCAGGTGAGTGCTATGTGGAAAATGAAGCCCACAGCTGCAGCTAGTACAACCCTGAAAGGAAGATATCAGGGCAGAAGAACCTAAGAACAGGCAGATCAAAGGCAGGGCTGAAGGAACAGATGCACTGACTAGCAGCTCAGCCCCAGACCCAGAAGGAGCCATGGAACATCCTATAAACGCATGTAAACTGTTGAAGTGCACAAATACAGACTGGTCAGAATTAGAAAAATCAGGACCTGATGAAGAGTGATCTTGATAGCACCTGCTCCTCAATTGCCACCACAAATGTTTACATTTTAATAATCAGTTCAGAGTTTTCCAGTGCTAGTTGAATACACACAAACACTCAAATGAAATAGCAGAGCACTGAACTGGAATTCAGAACACCTGAGCTCTGTAACCAGCTGAGCTAAGAGCCTGAGAAGTCACTAACTTCTCTGTGCCTTGCAGTCACCAGCCATAAAACAAGCAAAAGATAATCACCTTGGTGGTGGTTCATCAGTGAAAAGTGTCATTTAAAAGCAGATGTAGTATTATTATCGTTGTTACTACTTAGAAGACTTTCAATTTCTATTAATAACTCTAAGCAACAAAGCTTCAATCCAAACATTCAGTTTGCAGGTCAATTTTTGCCTAATATCAAGGCTTAAAATACCCTGAGTTCAGGATTTTAGGGGTGTATGGTAACAAACATATTCTTTTTCTTTAAAGGTTGGTAACATTTTCTTTTAAGATCGAAGTAACACTTCTTCCTGTTTTAGCTAAAGCGGGCTAAATTTTCACTTCTAGCATTTTTGTGACTGTGGCCCATTCCTGTAGAACTTGCCAGTGCCAGGAACTGGAATTTACAATACAGCAAAACATACTATAGAGAAATCAGTGGTAAAAGTAGATGAACTTGTTCTGAAGGGAGTTTTGGTATGTACCCTTTGAAAATTATATGCCCAACCATTTACAGCTGCAGTGAGTCAGAGATGAGAACAGGGCAAGGCAGAATCCTCAGACTGAAAAATGACTCATCAGAATCTGCTCAGACTGGAACTCCCTGGTCCTGCTCTCCTTGTAATAAAAAAGAAAAATATGGGAGATTTGGAGGTGCTTGGATGAAGAAATATTTGCTCCAGTATGCCCATTCTTTCCTGCTCCTTCATCATCCACTGTAGTTGATGATTTCTTTTTCATGTGTGGAATTTCAACCTGAAGATTTCTGATCTCACTGAAAGCATGAAAAGCGTTTTGTATTTAAAATGCATGGAAAGAAAATGCTGATAAAATGCATGACAAAGTTCACTAATGATATTAGAAACTGTTGCAATGTTATTAGCAACGATATTAGCAATTACTCAATGGCCTGTATTAATATTATTAGAGAGAACAGTTTCTAATATATGGCTTCCATTTCCATTAAGCAATGTTATATTCTACATGTAGTCCCTTGACTCAGAAATGCCAGGACCCCACACACACAGTGTGCTGCAATCACAGATATACAAGGTTGGGCTTAGGTTTCTGACCCCAACTCAGCAGAGATTACGTCAAAAAGTTAATTAACTTTGGAAGTATATGTATTTTTCTACAGATTCACTCGAGGACAGGAGCACTTTAAAGCACTTATCAAAGCATACAGATTGAAGGAAGGACTTCATAGCGTGATCTTACCACAATCAGAGTGGGACTGGGGGGTGGACTATTATGTAGAGAATCATCATCATTCACTACTCCATGAAGCAATGCACAGTAACATTCATAAAATAATATCCCCAAGTTTCACTATTTTAATCTTGGTGCAATCTCATTCATTCTAAATACTTTCCTTGCACTCCCACCTATTTCTTTCCAAGGATTTTACCAGTGGAACTAAGCTCCTTCTTGTCAATAACAATCTGAGAGTAACTAGAAGTGGGACTAACTCCCCTCCATTTTATAAGAGGGAATCAAAGCAACACTATCACTTAGATTAGTGGCTAAATTTAGTACGGTGCTTCCGTGCCCCTGAATTCTTGTTCTGCAATGAAATCCAATTTAATCTCATATGACCCCAGCCATCTTCAGAAATAGTGCACATTTCAAGCTGACACTCAGCCCTAGCTAAAATCCCGCACCTTTCAAGACACTTGTTTTTTTTTTTATAAATACTTTTTTTTTTCTTTTTTAAGTAGTCAGAAGTTATTTATGCATTGTTTGCAGGGTTGATAGGCAGTTTATTGCATTACCAGTATTAACCATGCTGCTTGAGTTTCCTGTTGTTTAACAGCATCCTGACAGATTAAAAAGGAGAAAAGAAAACACCAAGTGCCTCTGCAGGAGGCTGCCTGCCCTGAGTGAAATTAATGCCAGAGATCTGCTGAATCTCAATAATTCTCTCAAAGAGGTTCACACACATTATGCCTGAGCAGAACAGAGCTCAGAAATGAAAAACAGTTCTCATCTTTCAGACTAGTTCCCTCAGCATTTCTCCCCTTGCTCAGAGATCCCAGCCACCTACATATTATGCTTTTTGAAGTCACAATTAAAAATGGTTATTATTTCTCAGCAAACATTCAAGTAGAAATTGTGAGTCAGTGACAGAACTATGAAACTAAGCAAGATACGCATTTTTTAAATTTTATTTCCTCAGAATATATGCTGACCTTTACAACCTAATTGTTTGTCCCATCATTAAAAACATGGACAAATATATCAAAGAGTACAAATATGACACCTGAATTAACCTACATACTACATTAATTCATTTTAACTCGAAGCAAGCCTTTAACAGTTGTTTTACGTGTAACAATACCAATGAGATACCAGTGAAGTCTTTCAGAAAGTAGTATTTTTAAGGAGACAGTTTGAAGCAATCTTTTGTGTGTATGTGTGATTTAAGTAAGCTTCTAATACTTAACCACAAATTTCTCATAGATACTATAGTCATTAATATTTATTTCTTATTTCTTTCACTATAATATTTAGGAAGCATAGAAAAGCACCCCATCTCCATTATGCAAGGAGCTGTACAAACACTGTATCAGAAGTCCTCAAAGAGTCAACATCTGAAACTACAGTCACCAGCTTAACCTGAGCCAAAAACAGAACTGGCAGACAAGCAAATTCATATGAAAGACAGCAGTAGGCTTTAGACGTAAGAAATTCAGCTGTTAGAGAATCAGATGTATTTGGAAAAGAAGTGCAACTTGAATTGATTTGGTACTACGCAGATTCTTAAAGGGCCTCTTTTTGAGCCCATACCCTCCTACTAATTTTCCTGTTTTCTCAGCCTTCTGAAAGTAATGAGTAAATCACTTATTTTGCATTGCTACTATACAACAAATCATTGCTCCCGTATCTCTACACCCTACAAAGGCCATAGAGGAAGCTTTTCGCTAGTGCTGTCAAACTGTTTATCTGTTTATTTGTTAGCTGCAGAGAAAAAAAAAAAAAAAAAAAAAAAAAAAAAAAGGAACATGGCCACGTGAAGTGTCTATTCACTCTTTTTCTAGTTAAACAAAGAAGGACCCTGTAAACTGTTCTCCTACCTTGGAAGGGCTATACTTTCTTCCTACTACAACTAAATGTATTTAGATGTAAAATGTTCTAAACTGGAAATCTGAAGTACTTAATGAAGAAAAAAAAAAAAAAAATCCAGCCTCCCTCCTTTCCTCTCTCTCAAGCTCACCATTTCTCTCTGGCAATTAAAATTCAAGTTGTTACCATTCACATCCTGTATAGAGTGGCCTATTCCTATACATACCTGCCAGAAGTTAGGACTCATGTCCACATAGTTTATCTCTTTGTTGCCAGGTCTCTAAAATGATGTTAGAAAAGTGAGGAAAAATATAAACTGAGAAATAAAATAGTCACTGATGGGAATATTAATTCAGGGTCAAGGGTTGGAGCTGAGAGGTCCTAGGGAGCTCACTATGTTGAGAGTGGAAGTTATTTTGTTTTAAATGGAAACAGATAAAGGATTCCCCTTTGTGCCAGAAGATGGAAAATTACTTTGTTCCCTTCACAGAAAGGGAGAAGTGTAAAATAAATGTATCCATGCCTTGTAACTATAAAACTGTTTCATTTTATTATCGTTTAACATTCAGTGGCAGGAGTGCCTTGTGGGATAAGCCCTCACTGCCCTCCAGAAGCTGGGTGTTTCTGGCCGCGAGCTACCCATCTTCGCTAGCCTCAAAAGAGGATTGCGGGTGGATCCGAGAACTGTCACTTCAGGCTCAGTGTGGTGAGGCAGATAACAGGGCACTAGTCTTCAGCACTATTAGAATTACAGTGTATACCATGAATAGCTCCTAGAGCAGCCCAAGGTTTAAAGGCCAAATTGAAGTCCCCTTTCCCTTCCTTGTCGTACAAGAGACAGCATGAGCAAGCAAATGCATTTATGCACCATTTAAGATATTCCTGAAATAGCACTGGGAAAAGCTCCAGGAATTCAATGAAATTACACGAGGGATTCATCTGCTTGACAAGCATCAGCTCTGCAAAATTTAACATGGCAAACAGAAAGACACCCTCAACAACAGTAAAAACCTATTTCTGATTAAAGCTCTAGTAAGAAAAATATTACTAGTGTCTCAAAAAAAAATTATCATGAAATCTCAAAGCTTATACCTTTTGGACACTTTCAACTGTCCTCTGAAATAAGGGCAAGTGGGTTCGCATTTTCAAGCTTTTCTTCATGGCTGCTATGACCAGGAGTTTTCTTTAATTAATGGCTAATACTCCAAGGCTACATCTAACTTCAAGAGAAGACTTTATAGTCTTGAGACCTCCACAGTGATACTGAGGCATCTGCCTGCTCCCCACAGCTGGGTTCACTTGAATTGAAGACTGCAGCAGTGAGGACAAACAGCAAACATAAGGTCTTATCCGAACACGGAGCTCAGGCAGGCTCAGGATCCATGCACAGGATCTTCTCATTTAACTGTTGCTTCTAATAACAGTTTGAAATCAATTCCAATTTCAATGTTATGAATTATTTGATTTAGAAATTCTATATGATTAAAATTTCAGTCTGTTGATAGCTTAAGCACTGCTTGTGTACCCAGATTCTGCAAAATCCCCAAAAGGGACCAGTTAAGGTGTTACAAATTCTGCTTTCCTCACCTTTGAAATAGACTTAACAATTATATTTGCAAAGACCATTCAGTCTCTTGAATCACCAACACTGTATAATCCCACTTTCTAATTTATAGGTTGACATTCTGTGTTGATATTTCCTTTAGCTTTCAAAGATAAATCAAAATCTAATGAAAATACAAAGACTGTTTAAACAAAAAGGAAATATGTCTATTTATTGCCACATGTTTTGCTGCTCTTGCAATATCCTAAAATATCAGCTTCTTGTCCTGCGCATATGAGTAAGTTATCTGGTATTACTAAAGTTGAACAAAGGGCTGTCACAATTCACCCCTAATGATCAGAATCACAATGATTTGCAAATGTCCAAAAAAACTGCATCGAATACTCCTTATCTGTATTCAGCCCCATTGCTGTGATAAAAAATAATTTTAAAAGTGAGAAAAGAAAATTAAAAGGAGAGGAGAAATGCTTTTCTTCATTGTATTGTAAGCATTCCTCCTAAAATTATTGTTGACCTCCATCACTTCCTTTACATGAAACTGCATCACTGCAGCACGTGATAACACTCAGCTCTAGCTTGGACCAGCAGCAGCACCACGTACCACACTATTTTAGACTCATCACTGTAACATTTCCTTTTCCTATACTGAATATAGAAAATATGGCTACCTATCCTTATCTGTGAACTTTGGTTTCTATTCTCGTCTTACTCTGTGGAGGGAAAATGTATTGAGTGTTTTTTGCTGCTGTTCTTGTTCTTGTTGTTGTTTTAGGTTGATTTTTTTAAGTGCTCCCAAGTATTAAAGCTAGAGAAGGTAAGTACATGAACTGCATGTTATATTTGGAGTGGAGAAGGAGGTTTGTGTCAGTCTAATTTCTACGAGCACTTATTTCTGCACCTGACCAGCCTGAAAAGCAGCTGGCATCTGAATATAGCAGTTTTACCTCTAGAGACTTGCACTCTGCCAGGCAAAAACAGCTACTGCTGATTTTTTTTTATCTCGAGGTATTTGTTTGCCTTTTAGATATATCATGGTAGATGTTGAATAACTAAAGCAGTGAGATAATTCAAAATGCAACTGGAATTTTAGCACAAATGGCGGGAAGTTCAGGATGGCCTGGTGGTCTGTGTGGCAAACGACAGTTCTCAGGACACTCCATACTGGACATGCCCAAGTGCGGCAGCGTGCATGCAGACAGACAGACAGCACTGTTGTGACCCAGTGCAGAAATGATAAAGGCGGCAAGAATTGATGCCAGATTAAGAAGGAGTCTTTTAGCTGCTCATTGATGGTGCTTACTTGCAGATGGAAACACACACCTGGTTTGCTCAAGCATCACACTATTCTGTCATACAAAAAGCATGACGAACCTGTTACTTTCCTTTACAGAGTACCCTTGACTGCCTATAGTTTGTTAGTCCAATACTGTTGTCTCTCTTGGTAGTCCTACATTTATATAAGTCCACTCACTTAAACTAAGTTATGCTTAGTTCATGTTAATGTAAAGGAGACCAGAATAAAATTCCCCTTTATATGTAAATGCACATGGACATGGGATTGAATAAAATTCTATGTACCACAATATGAGTTATAGTTGTTCAGACCAACATCTATGAACTCTTTCCCCACCCTCCAAAAGGCAAAGAAACACCTAAGGGAAATAACATTTTAACCCTCCTGGTAGTAAAACAGCAACAGATGCACATGAAGTAGGAACAACATGTTTCACTTTTGTGGCGGTGTGCCAACAGCACATCCTCCATGCCGCGAAACTAATGCTGCAAAGCCTGAACATTAGCAAGCTAGCACCGAAAAAACCCTGCTATTTAGCATGGCAACAACATGAACAAAATGTTCCATGTACTAAATGGTAAAAGCCCAGCCCAACTCTCTGTGAAGTCAACAGGAAAATTCCCATAACTAGATGTTCTGAAACCCTGAAACAAGTCACAACCATGGTAAAACCATTCTTAAGGAATAACTCATTTTCTGATGTTGACTCACTAAAAGCGAATAAAACACTACATGAAAATGAAAAATCCTATTTGAAACCAGGTCAGACAGCATAAAGCTGCATTCATATACGCTGACAAGCTGATATGGCTTTCAACATCTTTTGTCAGCTACAGTGGTAGTTAGAACAGAGGCATAAATACTTGTATAAACCTCCTTACTTCAGCACACTGATTCTGTAAAAATGCTTTGGTGGCCAAAACAAAATCTAATTCTAGGCAGATTATCTTTACTGCATTTCTATCTGGTACTTGTCTTTTCCACAGAACTGGCAGTTCTTTAGGACTCCATGCTAGTGACTCTCATATTCTCATCATTTATTGAAAATCTGCTTGAAGGCTCAACTCACATGCATGACAGGAGCACTATTTATTTACCAGCATGTTTTACTCTGCTCTTAGAATTGCAGCACTAGCAAAATCTAAACAATTTACAGAGGAAATCAAGAGTCCCACCTTTCCCCAAAAAAACATGTGACTAAAAGCAGGTAGCACAAATGGCTTATGACTTACTGGGAGGTTTTGGCGAAGTTGTGCCTCTACTACCATCCTTGGCTGGATAAAATCAGAACAGTTGGCCTTAAATATCTAGCCCAGAAGCTGCTGGTCACATTCACTATTTGATTTGACTTCCAGATGTAAGCTACTTCAGGGATTGGGGCCAGAGAAGGTCCATGTTATCTTATTTCTGAATTCGATACTACGAAATGCCTTATTTTTGCTTGTCATAAGAAGAAGATTTAAAAATGGTTTTGAAGTCCACCAGTGAATAAATAATCAGGAATACAGAAAGATTTCAGTTAACTGGGATTATAGATTATTCTTTATATCCCATTTTCTGTTTTAAAATTTGGCAGACAACAGGGAGAAATACACTCCACACAGGCAAAATCCCTCACGCCCTTTTCTTCCTTTTCCCTATTACTGGGTCTGCTCACAATCTATGGAAGTGTTCATAGATTTCCTTCACCTTCCCATTCTCATGTGCTGTCCTCCAAAGCAATCTGCAATTTGAAATTTCCAAACATTTCACTTAATTTTCTCCCCTTTCCTGTTCTATCCAGCTTCCCTACACTTTATTTTAGTCAGTTAAGCTAGCAGTGTCATTGCACCACTTCAGGGCCTCAGCTGGGCCCAAATAGCCTCCCACTTCCCAGCTAAATGAAGCTTTGGTTATCTTTCTATTAAATAAATGTGGGACTGCCTGAATAGTTTTATTAGTTAGACTTCTGTACCTGTTTCTCATTGTACCTTGGTCACTGCACTTTCTCTTCCTCTTTCATAGCTTGCTATCAATGGGATCAGGTCACAGTTTGATGGGAATGCCAATATGCTTCAGTCATCACTCCCACTCCTGCCATTCTGCTGAGCAGTTAGACTTTTGCTCATTATTGAAATCACAGACAGAAATGGACTGCATGGACAGGAAATTTAACTCATCTAAACTGGAGAAATATCTCTCCACTCAAAAATTACTTTGCATTCTGTCAAAGAGACATGCAAAACATGTCTAAGAATTACTTTCCCTGTGGGAAAGGAAAATGTTATGCCCAAAACTTACTAAGGTCAGCTCTTTTGAATACTTTACTCAGACTTGATTTTTTTTTTTTTTTCTGAATCCATTTTCAGTACAGACACATAAAACACACACACACACACACACACACACACACACACACACAAGGATTGAAATCTGCCCCCATTACAAAGTCTAAATAAGTATTTCATTTTCCTCTTAAAGAACATCTTTTAGGTTCTCACTCTCTTCAAGGCAGATGCAGACATGGTTACCAGGCAGAAAGTTTACGAATCCTGATCCAAATCCAGAGTGAAACTTCTTAGCAAATTGTTGAGGTCAAAGATTGTGGGATTTTAGCTCAGATAGAGCCTTTCTCTGAAGAAGATCTACATACAGCACTGTCTTGTGAATGGCTGCAACCAGATACCACATGCTTGAAATCACAAAGCATTTAAAATAACGACTCTCTCCACACAGCCTTCAGGCTTTTTGGGTAATAAGAGACAATGGAAGATACTTATAAAATAGCCAGAATTTCACAAGCTATAGATCAAATAGATCAAGATGAACTGATTTATTAAGCAACATTGGCTCTATTTTAATGATTTCTCATCATCATCATCTCTTCATCTTCTCCTAGTGCCCTTCTGCTTCTTTTCATTGTTGGCCAGTATCTGCCATTTCAAACACGAATATGGGTACAGAAGTGGCAGCACAGTGTAAAGGCAAAGAAAAGTGTTTTTCTCTGGTAAGAGCCTCAGTATGGAATAAAATTATTCTCCAAACATATTCTGCCTTATAGTAGTCATTACATTTTCTTGTCAGGAGCTTTCTAGGTTATTAGGTTAACAAAACTTGAACTTAAATGCATAAAGCTTTCAAAAAATAATTTACATCTTTGTAGGATATACACAGTACAAGTATATATTCTCAGGTTTAATGGAACAGTTTGAAAAGGAAAACACAGGATGACCTGGAATTATTCATACAGTAAAAAAGCTACCGGTTGTTTGCTTTTTAAAAGCAAAAGCTCTTACTATGTTTGGAGGAAAAAAGGGGTATATAATAACTGAAATGCAGCAAATTGCTGTAAAAAAAGAGAAATACTTGATCTTTAATCTGCATTCAGTAAACAAATATTCTATCTATAGCTGAAATAAATATATAACAAATAAACAATATTCACCAGTAACTATAAGAATTTAAAAGGACAGTCTGATAATGTACTCCATGGCCTCATACTAGAAAAAGCAAGTTTTACCATCACATTCAACTTTGTCCCAACTGCCATTCATGGACTAGCACACAACCCCATAACAAATACAGCTAGAGTAGGACTAGTCCTACGTTCTCCCAGAAAATCATCACTTTAGATCATTACTTCTTTGAGGTTTATACACTGTCCAAGTTGGTGGTTATGTTTTACCTTCAGGCTCACTAAACTACTGGAAAACATTAGCAGACATCTAAAAAGAGTGTCTTCCTAGCCCAACTCAAAGTTGTGGCTATCAACACTTTAAAGCATTGTGTGGGTAATCATTTTTGCTTTTTGTGATGACCGGTTATACAAATATTGGGCACACTAACACAGAATATTCTTTGACATTTTTAAAGAACTTTACCTGCTCATGTTTCTTTTCCATAGAATTCATTTCAGTCTAGTTTAGAAAAGCTTTGAGAGTTTTTTCATATAAAATGAAACATTGAGCACTGAGAAGCCTGTCTGACAAGTTTTATGTGCTGTCTTTCATAAATTCAAAACCGAGGAAACACAGCTTTGTAAACCCAGCCTTGGACATCACTAGATTATCTGCCAGAAGATACAAACTTGAATTTTGTCCCCTCCTTGTCCCAATTTTGGCATTTACCGAATTATTCAAATGTATCTGAATGATAAGAAATATCTAAAGTGCCACTAGAAAACCACTGAACTAAGACAGAAAGAATAAAGAAGAGTTAGACTCAAAAAAAAAAAAAAAAAGAAAAAGAAAAAGGTGTAGGTCGTTGAGACCTACTGTGTACACTGTATTGTGTACACTACCTATAGTGCACACTGTATCAGGAAGAAGTATATTTATTGGCATCAATATATCAAGTACATAATGAGTGGCAAAGGAAACACTGAACAACTATTGTCTCAGATTTGTGACAGGAAAATGAGGGCATATCCAATCCAGCAGAAAGGAAGGTAAATTCCCACTGATGAACTATATTTTCACACAAGATGAAATTAAACCAAGGAACTCTCTGCAAGAGGCTGTCAGGTATTTAGTAATGCCCAGAAGCCAGACAGAAAGCATACATTGCACAAGTGGTAGCATAAGATTGATAAAGATTTCAGAACGGACATTAGAGTTGCTATTTCACAGACTTGCCAGGTTCTAAATGGCTGAGATCAGAGGCTTCAGTGCAGGAGGAGACTGCCAAGCTCTTTGCCGTTCTCCAAAGGACCAGGCACTGTCTGTTTTGATGAAGAGGTAAGTGACATTGTATCTAAATCTGAGTGGCAACTCCTGTATTCTATCCAGATTTGCTAATTCTCCCCATAGGACACACCTAAAGATTTGCAGTCTGATCCAAGAGCAAGTCTAATCACGCAAGTAGTGGCAAAGCAAGAAATAGTCCCCACACAAATTGAGATTAGAGATATTTTGATCTTAGAAAAATCCTGTGTTAGGTAAACCAGTAAATCTAAAGACTGCAGGGTGAACTGAATCAGAGCTACAGATTGTATACTACAAAGATAATCATCTAATCACAACGCTGACCATACCTTTTATCTCAATATTCCTACTCAAACCAACAAGTTTTTCATCTTGCAAACATTGTAGGATCAGGTCTTCAATAATTAAGCACAAATACAATTGTGAGTACATCTGCAGTAACAGAAGTGGTTGCAACGTCTAAGAGATTCTTTCACATTGTAGCTGGCAATGGGAGCTATTGGAGGAAGGTGATAAAGAAGAAGCTGGGTCTAGTTCAGAAGATATGCATCCTCTCCTCCTGGACTACCAGCAATACTATTTGATTAACCATCCTCTTTTCTTCAGATGATTTGTATTTTGGCTTGGGATGACCTCAAGCATAAGAAATGAGCCCCACGGAAAAAGTTTTAGAACATTAGAACACTGAAACTTAGCGCATTATTTTTATTCCCTAAAGAAAGAGATTGTAGCCATTAGTTTACAGTCACATCTATCACAATGCATTTCTGCATCTCCTTCAAGTGGATCTGCATCTCCTTTCTCTAGTGGTTTTAGTGTTAATTAACAGGACAAAGCAAAGTTTTATGGCCTGTGAATAAATTTGCTTTCCTCACAGCTCTACGAGCAATTGGAACAATCTTTCTTTCAAAATGAAGTAGAGATAGAAAATCATAAACCTTTGGTGCTCAAACAAAAACTTCCCAAAAGGATAAAATATCATGTCCCTGCGAGCAGGCCAGGACTGGCAGCTTTAAGTTATAGCAGTAAATCTGCACACTAATGCATGCCCATGTGCACACAACAGATCAGTTTGTGTCCACGAGGTAACAGATTTCAGTTTCAAACTCTACAAGAATTGATATAGATGAAAATCTTTTTTAAAATATTAAAAATAAACTTTATGAGATTATTCTTTGAAACAACAAATGCCTTCACCCAATGCAGCTGTAAGAGCATGAAACATAGCTTCTACAGTAGCCTCAAATGGGCCACAAAGTGAGAAAAAGCACATCGCAGAGCAGTGAAGGAAGTAGCAGTGGATGAAAAGGCAGGGAGGAAGAAGTGATCCATCTACAGATACCAAACTCTCAGACCACCTTTAAATAAAGGTAAATAATGGAAGTCACTAAGTCACCAAGTCCTGTAGCTTTTTTTTTTGTGTTGTTAGGATTAGTCCCTACTAGAAACATTCTTGAATTTCAGTGATGGAAGCAAGAGGAGACCCACCATTAGAGGCTACCCGCATGTCTTCAAGCCTCTCTATCACACCAGTCTTGGAAAAATAATTATACTTCTCTAATTAATCAACTGATGGCATTTCATTCTTTATTCCACAGACCACTTTCCTTTTCATCACCTTTTCTAAGCAATATAATTCTTGAATACCATCACAGACCATATTAGGTATGTTTCTCTGCTTGTGCATAGGTTATTGGATGTGTATAGCCCAGGTACGTACAGATCGGTGTGATGGCTAAATGGCTAAAGCCTGCACTTTTCATGAAAGAAATCTTCACTGCAAGGTACCTAACGTATCCTTCTATTTCTGGTATTTGCTGCCGGATAAATCACAACTACCTTTTCTTACCACCACGGCAGTGGGAGATGTTAGTATTCATTTTTCATTTTCAATGTTCTGGAGAACGAAAACACCCAGTGAGCTAAGGCTCACTTCATTAAGACATAAAAGCAAATAGGGCAGTTTTTTACATATTATTGTTACTCCATTTTTGTGCTTTAAATGTCAAGTGTATAAAAGTCACTTATAGCTCCAGTGTAAATACATGAAACTAATAGAGGAGAAAAGACCTACAGTCTCCATGTGGATTACGTCAACTCAAGTTACAGGCATGGCACATGACAGCTTGAAGTCCAGCCTCATTTTTCCCCATGACAGCCACTAACCAAGGAAGGAGCAGAAGGGAAGGGAGAAGCAGAGAGCAAAGTGCATGCTGTTGGCTCAGCATCCCAAGAGGAATCCTCCTGATCTTGGGTGAGGTTTGCACTGGCTTTAGGACTGCTCTGTGCAGCATGCAGCAGTACAATATAATGCCAGGCATATAGTGAGTTTGGCTTTTCAAGGACAGGCTTTATCCTGCCATGCAGAAAAACAAGTTTTCCTGTTGTTACACAGGAATAGAGGATATATATTTCCCTGTAGATAGCACAGTAGGACTGGGAATTTCAGGTCTTCTACAATGTACAGACAGGGCCAGACTTCTAAAGATGCAAAATTAGCATAACATCCATGAAGCCACATTGACAAATACATTTTGTCTGTAAACAGAAAATTTCAAAGCAGAGTCTGTTTTCTTCTTTGATCTAAATAGTTGAAGTGTGATTTTTCCACTTTGGTATGAAGTCCATTTTTAAAACCAAATTCCTTTTTAAATGCCTTCTGATTTTGCCAGGTATGCTCTCGGTACGTTAGACACTACATGAATAAATGTTATTATCCAATATTTCATTTCATCTCATCTTTCAGGAGTGAAAGGAAAAGGGAGCCCAGCTCCATGGTTGTGAGACACTTGCATGTAGAAATTTCTTTACTCATGTCTCATCTTCCCATCTCAGCGAAGGAGATCTGCAAAAATCTCCCATCTGCATCCTGCTCTGGTACCCCAGAGACACGACTGCCAGCTACTCATAGCCTTTCCAAGAGAAACGTACTGGGACATGATCCTCATGGCAAGTTCGATCTTTGCCATCCACCTGATGTGCTAGTACCAGGCTAAGCAATCACTTATCTGCATGAGCAGATCTTATTCAGAGCACTGTGGAGATCAGACCAAAAACTCTGGGAGAATGACTACAGAAAACATTTACTACATGAAGCTACTTTTAATTCTTTTGCAAAAATAGCTATAAAGACATTTAAATTCAGACTCTTTACGTGTGGAAACACTTAAGAACTCCTGCAAAAACAGTTAAATCATTAAAATTAGTATGATTGCTTTTCCCACGTACATGTAGTGCAGGGTCCCTTATTTGAATATTTTGCTGCTTCGGATAACAAACTATTCATCTCATTTGATGCTGATGATATTAAAAAATTGGCTAATGAAATTCAAAATGTCATCCTTCCAGAGAACTGAAATAGAAAAAGATTAATTACAGGCATTCAGCTAGGAGATTTCAGATTTAACAGCTTTCTTTTGTACTATTCTTAACGCCCACATTCTGTCATTGCTGGTTTTGCTGCTTTTCTGTGCTTCTACGCATGACTCATTGTTTCTTGCAAGCTGAAGCATTTAATTTTAGACAATGTTTCTCTTCTGGGAATCAGTCATAAATGACTATAAGGAATTACAGTCTTTAAGCAAAAATGTCACCTTCCATCAGAAACAATGGGCCAGATACTCCACCCACTTAACCATGTATCACCCCATTTATTTCTGCAGTTAATCTCAATTTACATCAGCCTCAGTGAAGAATCAATTCCATAATCTTAAAACTCAGGAGAGACAGAACACTGCTTAGCAAGTAAGAATGGATCAAACTTATTTGTGCTGTAGTGTTGCTGAACTGCTATTCTAAATGTTATTTTAAGGCAATCCGCAACTCTTATAAGAGAAATGCTCTTGATTAAGAAATAGTAAATTGCAGACCAAGGAGATAAAGAAAAAAAAAAATCAGCTTTACCATTTTAAGAATAGGGGGAAAAAAAGAAAATAAAGACTTTAAAATGATTTAAATGTATTGGGTTGAATGGTCCAAATAATTGAGTATTTGTTTAGTAAATCATTTTAATTTACTTTTCCATATCATTTTCTTTCCTGTGGCTTTCTGTTTTGCTTTTTTCCTATTTTGCTATCCAGCAAATAGCCATCTAAGATACTACTGTGGAGCCCCGCCAAGTGAGTTAGCCCACACAGAACAACTTGGGTCGGTGCTGTCATATGAAACGATCTTGATGGCTTTTTTAAAAAAGTACATTTTTATCACACTGCACAAGTGCTTGCTGATGATATATATGGTCAGGCTGAATACATACATACTTGGAGAAGAAATAGAACTCCATGAAAACTGAACTCAGATAACATCTTTATTTTAGATACTCTTCACACTAGCGCAATATAGATTGATCTGGCTGCTATAATATAAATATATTTTTATCCCTTAAGGATGCAGCAATGTCCTCATAATCTTACCTATAACATAAGTAATAAAAACACCTATTGAACTATTCTGGTTTCTTCATCTGCTGATGAAACATCAGTGATTCTCTGGAAACGTTGTGACCAACTGACTTTAACCTGTCAGTTAGGAGGATTGTCTGGAACAACCAGCTCGGAGATTGAAACCTGATAAAAACAGGTGAAGCACTCACATTTGATACAAATATTTGGCTGTTGTTGTTGTCTTGATGTTGTTTATTTTTTAATAGCAAAATGAAATGTTAACCTTTGGCTGGCCTGTGCTGCTCAGGTAAATTTTACAAAAAGGAAGAAAGACAGGGATACAAATGTGGTGAAAAGCATACAGTTATCAAACCTCCAGTTTTGAAAATGCATGGTGCAATCTAACTTTCTGCCTCCTGCATTATTAAGCATCTTTAGCATCCTCCCTGAATGACTAGATGGGTCTGTCCTACTCCTTAGAGCTCTTGCAGAACTCTTGCAGAGGATGCCAGAGTGCATCCTCTCCCATTCTCTTTGTGAGTGCTTTGCAGGATTTTATCACTGTGTTACCTACAAGTCCCCACCAAGTGTCTTAATGATGTAAAAGGAAGAAATACACAACCTGATTCTATACACACCCCATGGTAACATTGTGAAGCAAGGCTGGCACAGATACAGCTGCTAAGTTAATACATCGGCATGTATTCGATCTTCAGTGAAGATGCTGAACAGAGACCCTATCTTTGCCTATACAATTATGTGTGCCTGCCAAAATGGTGCAACCCCTAGCCGGGGCATCCAGACCTAACTGCAATGCAGATACTCTCAGTGGCAGTACTGTTAGGTCTTTGAGTAGAGCATGAGACAGCAGGTTTGATTTGAGCGTGCTAAACCTTATTTCAAATTTCTTCCCCAAGCAACATCTGTATCATGCTGTGGTGGCAGCTCCGTACACAGCAGCTTGCACAACATCCTACTGTTTCTCTTAAGCAAGACTGTCTGAGAATTCTGAAAAGATGTGCTTAATGACCCGAACATACACATGGCATGGTTTGTGTGCACAGCCTAAAGAAGATGAACTCAAATGAGGGTGCAACAGTCTTCACCTGGTCCAGTTAACCAGGTTGCATGCATAGCTGCTCTAACACTTTTTTCTCCTCTTCCTTCAAACCAGCGTATCATGCTCTGTAAAGCCAGCCAGCTGCAGCAGATGAGCTAGTCAATCCATTCTCAAAACGCCAATGCTGAACTTGGGTCATTGGCAGGAAGAATTTAGGGGATAGGGGATATCATGGGAAAAATACCTTCTCCTTGCTAGTTATGGAATTATTGATGGTGCAGAAGGGTATTTAGCAATAAGTGACTTGAGAACTGTGAGAACACCAATAAAGACAAAAAGTTTAGCCTTGCAGTAAAACATTTTCTACTACCTTTCTGCTCTAACACACACCTGAAGAGTGCTACCAGATAGCTAAATATAGATGTACCTATAGTGTTCAATATCACCAAGTCAGCAGCACTAAAGCTACAGTAATATAGGAGTAACTCCAGAGGTCTGCATATATATTGTAGCCAACAGAGAATCCTGAAAACTCCAGTTTTATCACCCATATGGGCTAGATTAAAGTTATAAACGAGATGTCAACCAGTCTACAAATAATTTTGCTCAGTAGTCAGCCCCACTAAAGGCAAACTCAGGCTCAAACTTCAAGTGTCTTTTCAGCCTAACAGGAATCTTTCCATTGATTCCAGAAAAAGCTAGATAACATTGGATTGAAGATGACAAGGTTGGGTTATAGTGGAATATATTCTGACATTAAACTGAGCTGCCAAGGGATATGAGACATGAACTTCCTGATATAATACTTCGAAGACAAAAAATATTGTACACATATTGATAAGGAAGCAGAGGAGAGAGTTCAATATTGTGTAGAATAACTGAAAGTCAGATTTCTCCAAAAACAGCAGAACCAAAATATTATCTAGTCACAGCCGTATTTAGGTCTCTGACAGCAGGTAAATCTTAAAGACTCAGCAAATGCAGTATGCATGAACAGCCCACACAGCCATCTCTACCACACTCACACAGCTATGTCATAGAATAGCCAAATATTCTCAAGCAAAGAAACGAGCCCAATAAAAGCCTCTTCATATACAATAGGTTAGAATAAAAACCGTAAGTGCAGCTGTATTAACAAACAATATTCTAACAGATAGGACTAGAAACAGCTCTAACAACTTTTAACCACAGATTCATGCATGTTACCATTAAGTAGAATCACTTCTAGTGACCAGAATCCAAATAAACTTAGCTCTGACTTTTTTTTTTTTCTTTTTTATCTATTTCAGGGCTCAACTGAACCCATGATCCCAATATCCATGGAAAACATCCTTTAGTCTGCTGGAACTGGAGCTGAGCTCTAATGAACTCCTGGGCCCATGATCAGGTGCTATAGGTGGGAGTCCCAGCTCAGGCCTATTAGAGCTCTCAGGGCCAACAAATTGGGTCTACGTTTCTTGATCAGCCAAAACCAATCCAAAGATTCACAGCAGTTCACAGTTTACATGTAATAATCCTACATTAATATTTTCTAGAAACTTCTAGCCAAAGGGCTAAGAATAAGTACAACCACAGTCAGTAACAACTAAAAGAATTACCAGTATCAATTTAATTTTGATTTTAAAATGAGAGATTTAGGACCAACTTTGTGGCTCTCATTAGCTTGCTTAGGAAGTTAAAATCCAAGTTATGTTTTTCAAAGAAAGGTTGTGTTCTCTCTTGCCTATGAAACATTCTCACCTGCTACATATGATAGAATTGCAGGTTTTACAATAAATGCCTCTGTTACATGTATACAGGTATTTCTTAAATCTATATATTTATCTTTCATTACTTCAACTGCCAGACTTATAAATTTTCTATGAAATTGTGACATTGCTAAAGTTAATAAGGATTATTATTATTCCCTTTGTTAAAGTCGGATTTTCAGTTTTTCACTCCTCAACATTTTACTGGAAATTATCAGATAAAATAGGCAATTCTAACTACATTATAAATACATCTGGCTTGGGGTTTCATTGAAATATTGTTACAATATTACACAGATGGATTAACTTAGACCAAACATTAGCCCATATAAACTAACCCCAAAACTATGAAATAGTTGCCACTGAAAGCCCTCTTTCACACATGCTACTATAAAGCCTTTGTTAATAGGAATTCCACTTTTTGGATACTCAAAATGAAATATTATTCATTGCCATATGGCTTATACTAAATACAAGGAAACAACACAGTAGTTCTTAGACATTTTAATGACTACAGACCAGCTCCTACTGGAAGCTGTTCTACTGGCTGATTACACTGGCTGATTACAGTCCCTGTTAAAAACATGAACTTCTTTCTAGTCTAATTTCAGCTCCTATCTTCTTTGTGTTAATTTTGCGTTCAAATTTTGTCTTGGGAAAAGTTATTTGTATTATTGGTAGACTTTAAATACCTCATCTGAGATGACGGTCCCACAGGCATTGTATAATTGGACTATATGAGAAAGTTCTTGAATAACTTATTTTAATTTATTACACAAGAGAGAAAGAAAAAAAAATGCTGAAAATGAATGGAGATTCGAGAGCCTCCAGTTTAGGACCAGGAGTTTTCTGCTTTAAGAACAAATGTTCTTGTATAACTCAAAAAGTAAAACTTGGTCCACACAGATTAGAGGAAAACAGTAATTCAAGTCATGTGAAAATTGATGCGTGAGGCAAGAACAGTGACACAATCGTATTGCTGTTTATTGTAGTATCAGAGTGTGACTAGATGATCTCCCAGAGATCCCTTCAACCTCAACCATTCTGTGATCCTGTGACTACCTTACACTAGAAAAGATGTCCTATGTCATGAGGAAAAAAAAAAAGAGGGAGGGCAGGGGGACACAGTCCTATTTTATAGGAAAGGAAAACAATAAACCTTGATATAGACACAGACTGAGCTTGTTTATCACTGAGATAAGGGGCTGAGACTGCTAACATACCAATAGTCCTAATAGGGAAATCTATCCTTATCCTTCTCTATAACCATGCATTCAGTGGTAAATATGTACCCTCCCTCTAAGGACATTTTTCTTTCCATAAAAGTCTTACATTATTTTTAAATAAAACCAAGGAAATGCAAAAGATTACATCTTGTTTTCAGAAAACTTTTGAAAAGATAAGTATATACCTCCAAAGAACATAATTACTTTCAGACAGTGGTTTGTACAGGCATGAAATATTAGTTAACTAGAGATGCTGGAGTGAATGAACATTAAAAATGCAAAGTAGGTAAGAAACAGCCTAAATGGAATAAAATGATTTTTACTGAAAGAGGAACTACAGGGTTGGGGGAGATATTTCCAAGGATCATTTGAATGGATCTTCATGATTTATTTTAGCATGAGTCTTGACTTACTGTTTTTCATTGATGACACAGACACAAAATTTTCATTAACTAATTAATGCTTGCTGATGCTAAAAACTGGGAAGCAGCATCAGCCTGGGCAAGGACCCAAACACAAATTGCTGTTTAACTTTGAGGACTGAAATAACCAAAATTGGATACCCAAGACACACATTGGATACAACTGTGAAAAGACACATGAAATCCCATGATTCTCCAGGAATTATTCCCAGCAAAGACAAAGAAGTACTAATGCCATCACATCGAGCATTTTTGGTGCTACAGCAGAAACACAGTCTACATTTACAGCCATCTATGTTCAGAAAAGAAACATTCAAGCTGAATCAGGTGCAAAAAGTTTTGTGGGGTAATCAAGGGCACAGAAAGATTCCCTTTATTTCAAGGGGAGACTTGAAGAGACTGGCCTACTAACCCTGGGGAAGAAGAAAGTTGTCCATATGACTGCACATCAGAAAACTGAACACTAGCTGGAGAAGATCTCACTCAGCTAAACATCAATACTGGCACAAGAACAAACGGATTCACATGGGCCACAAATTAATTTAGGCCAGAATTAGGAACAGATTTGCTTGCTTTACTGTTTGGAAGAAGCAAGTAGCCTCTCCTATCACCTAAATCGCTTTGTATGTTCAAGCATCTTCTCTCCATCATAACACAGACTGTGACTAACTATATCAAAGATTTTAAATAGTTGATGTAAAATAAAGAAAAGGTAAGAGTGATAGGACACCAATCCTGCAACACTGCTTTCATCCTACCATTCTCCTCTTGTTAATGCACTTAACAAATAAACCCTAACAGTAACTGAAAAAAATGACCTTTCTGTGGCGGGGAAAAAAAAAAAAAAAAAAAGAGAGATCAGATCTTCGACGCTTTACTAGTTTATAAGTTACTGAAATGTTTCAAAAATTGGCAGATATGTATCTGGAATGTAGATGGCCCTAAGCCTAAACACAGAAAGAATGAAGAATGTACCTACAACAAACACATGCATCCATGATTACTGTATACTCTATCATAAAGGAAACGCTGTGAGACACACATGCGTGTATAAAAGCATGGTTAATTTTCTGCCAGAGTTATTCATCATCTAACTTTTGAGTAAAAGTTTGAGCAAAACAGAACAAAATTACTAGAGTTTTTTTAAAAACTATTTTCTGTAATAAAGCTTATATTTTTTGCATTCTTCCATTCCAAATATTTCTATTTTTTCTGTGTTAACCGCAAGGCCTTCACAGTTCTGTGATAAGAAGGTATCTTCTATGTTTAAATAACGAAAAGTAAGCTTATGAAGAGAATTAAATATTTATAAGTATAACAAAATAACGTAGAAATGCTAGAAAAATTTATATGGAAAGTCAGGGAAAAGAATAGCCTTGATATAGCTATAGCTCTATTTAGCCTGAAATTCTTTAAATGTAAGGAGTTTGCTCATCTAGAAAGCTATTAAATCAATCATTGCCTACACAAAAATGTCATTTCAAAGACCCAAGAAAGTCCCACAGTGCTGCCAATGAACAGTATGGAAGCGAAACACAGACAAATAATATGCAAGTGTCCATCGGAAAGCAAAATGTTGTTCTTACAGCAAATTACATAGTGTATTTTCAATAACACAAAACAAACAGTATGCATTTACATCTACACTCAGCAAATTATTGGAGAAGGGATAAAGATTGCTTCAGATCAAATGTATTTTTATTTATATTCTCTGAAAAACTATGTATGATTCCTTGAGAGTCTTTATTAATACTGCATATCTCTGTATTAGTTTCCTTTAAAAGGAAATTGAACCACAAATATCATCCTGACTGTTTTAACAGCCCAGCACATGGAGTTAGAATATTCTCTAAGTAAATTCAGTATCAGCCAAATAATTTCTTTCTCTCTTTAAAAATTATCTACTAATAGATAAGGAGGAGATACTGAAATATTAACTGAGATAAAATCACCAGTCTATGAATAACTTGGGCTTCAAACTGAAGTTTGAAGATTGGTAGAAGAGTTTTGAAGAAAACAGACTGTTAATAAAAGAAAATCTTGACTATAAAACAGTTTACCATCATTGCAGTACTAAAACAGCAGAATTTTACAGCTGCTTGAGTAGATCAGTCTTTTACATAATGATTTAAAATACTTTTCATAGCACTGTTATTAGCAAGGCTCTTTCCTTAAAAATAAAAACCTTTAAAATGTTCCCTGAATAATTCAGATTTTCCATTAAAAAAATGAAAAGGCAATTTCAGTTCTTTTTTTTTTTTCTGACCTAGATTAATATTTTGTCCCTTGACCATTTTTCATAGAATCATAGAATGCTTAAGGTTGGAAGGGACCTCTAGAGATCATCTAGTCCAACC
>VZSV01000028.1:4957592-4970432 GCA_013398735.1 Nothocercus julius | reverse complement strand
TCCACCATGACGCCCAGGTCCCTCTCTGCAGAGCTGCTCTCCAGAAGGTCAGTCCCCAGCCTGTACTGGTGACCGGGGTTATTTTTCCCCAAGTGCAGGACCTTGCACTTGTCTTTGTTGAATTTCATAAGATTTCTAAGATTTTTGACAGGATAAAGTGTGCATGGAGGCCCAAAAGCATTTCTTGTAGCAGAGGAACTACACAAGGTGACTGGTTATCAACGCCCACAAATTCACATGGGTTGAGGTTCTTGAGCATTTGAGGGAGTCACACACTGAAATTGCTTGTGCATCTTTCTAAAGAGCGGAGAAGTTGTGATTAAAATAAAAAGATCAGGGTTGACAGCACATTTCTGTGTTTGACAACTCAGATTTCTTAACAAACTTGCCTTTTTCCTTACTGTCTCCCTTGCTAGTCTCCAAATATCTACAGAACAGTTTTTTTTTACTTTGAAGTTAAGAACTAAGTTTTTCACCACAGAAAAATCCTTCCAGCCCTGTAATTTGACCTAAATTACATGGAGGTGTACATGAATTGTACATACCAAAAATAGGAATTGTAAAAATGCATAGTATTTTCTTTCTTTTTTTGACACTTCATAAAAGTGGAAGAAGTTAGAAAAAGACAAAAAGAGCATGCATTCAGTTCATAGCACCAAGTTTACATCAGAAACACTATCCTGGCAATAACATCCTAGCATGATAACAGAACAAAAACACTGTAATTTGCAAGGCCTCTTCAGCATCTCTTACAATTGCTACCAAAGGAAATAACCCATCCTTCTCAATATCCTGAAAGAAAGAATGAAAAGGAGGATGCATTCAGTCTATTTTCTATACATATTGCCAGAATATTTTTACAAATACTATTATTTCAATTTGACCTTTAGTCATGAAGATTAAAAAAAAAAACAGTTATTTGAGGAAAATGTTTTCTTGCATATTATCTGTTACAGATACAGAATATATTTTTATGAATTTAAATCTAATTTCACCATGATGGTTCTGATACCATGGGACCTGAGAATACATTAAATTCCTGGCGTTAAATGTTGACCATAAAACACAGGTACACAAACTTTTAGAAGAAGTTGCCAACAATGAACTCTAAGAACATGCAGTAGAGTATTGCATAGCCTGTCTATCATACAGTTTTGTTAAAAACACTGTAAAGATAATGTAAGTAAATTAAAGTTTTTGTTTCTGCAAGCCAGCAGCTGACTACTTAACATAAGCTAACAGATTACACTCTGTGTCTCACCAGTGTGGGAAACATTTTTATGTACTTCCTCCTTCCTACCTCTCTAATTGTCCTGGCTTGTTTTATGCAGAAGTACCACAACTGAAATATTGAAGGTATACAGTCAAATTACCTGCTTTCTGAAGTCTGTCACAACATTTAGAAAAAACAATTCTTGCTTAGTTTGCAAACAGATAAGAAACTGTGTCCATACCATCTTTGTACATGCTGCAATATTATCCAAGGCAGTTAGCACAGTTCCTTTCCTCTCACTCTGTCATAGCAATTGCGCTAGCTTATCTTCTGTTCTAGTTTTTTTTCTATTGGTACTGTAGTTTTTCACTAAGTTAATACTGGTTTAAAGAAATGATGTTTAAGTAGTCTCAGAGAGTACCCGCCACCTTACTGGATCCACTCATGAGCCTTAAGAAGGCAGATATTTGTCCAAAATTGCATAATAAGCAGTAGCTTTGCAGACCAAGAAAAGGAGTCCATCCTTTTGAAAGTCTCTTCACATCTATATATAGAGATATATAGATATATATATACACATACACGCATATATATATCTCCAAATTTTTAGTATTTTTGTTTCCAAAATACTGTGTTATGCTAATACAGTTTATGGGGGTAGAAGACATATAAAAGAGCTACAGTTCCTTCTGGGCCCCATTTGCTCTGCAGAGATTGATGTGCTCTTCATGTCATATGACAGAGGAAACACTGTGCTGTTCAATAGCACCCTTATTCACATCCTGACTGCATCCAGTCCTGATGTATAGCAGTTCTGAGTGAACAGATTGCTTTCATGACAGTTTTGAAACTCAAAAGGAGTCAGTTTGAAACACAATTTCATTTTTAACCATCCTACTAGTAACCTTTATAATCTAAATCACAACCATATCCAACATGATACTAAGCACGTCTATGCAAAAGTGCCAGTGTAAATAAGTGCAGAGTTCTGAAAGGTTACATTATAGACCTTACACAGCTCTAAAAGGCAAGCCATGACCCTGGAGAATTCAGAGGTCAAGAATTCAGTTAGCAAACAACCCTGGCATTTACTTCTTTTCAGTCCCCATCTTCTTTCTCTTGAGGGTACTACATAAAAACATGAATTTTGCAAACTCCTCCAAAAACTGCATCAAGGATACTCGAGTAGCTTGAGTCCTGGTTCTTGGATAATCAAGAATATAGTACGGCTCAGAGGACACCATAAGCTTTCCAGTCCACAGTCACAACTGCAATTCAGGTACTTTTAAAACATTTTCAACTACAATCGCATGATTATTTTAGCCCTTTGCACTTAATCTGTGAAACACCCCAATTAAACAAGACTAGTTACCCATATTCTTTTTGTACAGAATGATATTTATCTCAAGTGCTGTAAGTGGAACTTCGGTTATGTGTACACTCTGCAACGCAGTGTAACACCAAGATACCCAAGCAAAGAGGAAAGAACACCAGCATGATAATTATCCAAAGAGTGAAGACAAGATGAAAGGGAAGAGAATCTGGAGAAAAGCTCTCTTCCAGAACAAACCCTTCTTTAGCTTCCACACTCGGACCCCTCTAAATGGCGTTAGCATAGTTTTACCACAAAACAAACCACAGCACTATGCAATAACTGTTTATGAGAGACAAAAAAAAAAAATTGTTTATATCTCGTTATAGGCTCCTATTACAGCAGCTCTCCTTCAATCAACCAACTCCATACTCTTTCACTAGATAGAAGTCCAAGTTTCACAAAGTAACTGGCTACCTGATTACACAGTCTCCAGGGTGTATTACTCTGCCTGGATAGGAATTATCCCATCAAGGTTTCCATGACAACTTTCTTTGCTCATGATGGACCCCAAATAAAGCAGTTCATTTTAAGTGAGAGGAAACATTTCAATTCAAAGGTAGTTGTAATTAACTTTCACTTTCCATTTTATCCTAGCTACTCTGACAGGATTCTCACAGGGGATTTCCAGTCTTTTTAGCCATATCTTGTATTCTCCACTGAATTAAGACTTCTGTACAGTGTAATCCACCTTTCACTTGTGGAACCATTCAACAAAATCCCAATCTACTGTCATAATGCCACAGGAGTAGAGAAGAGAGCAAAAAAAAATGAATTTCATGGAAATAAGATTGTATGCATTGACTGTAAGTACCAGATAACCATGTCACCTACCTGTTTTATTCCAGAAAGCACTTGGATTCATCCACCAACTGTGCTGCATTCCATTACAGCCACTATCACAGATGGAAAGATAAACCATTCTGGAGAACAATTTCTGAAAAACACAAGGACTAAAGCAATTAGCTACGAATTGCTAATTTAATTAATGAAGAATAAAAAGAAAACAGTAAATAATCTTGAGATAATAGACTGATTTAAGGATCACTGATAAGTACGTAACCATAAATAGTTGGAAATGCTGCCAGCTCATACAGTAAGAGACTTAGTATGTCATTTGCTTCAGAAAAAATGATAGTGTATAAGGTTAATGTTCTTTTTAGCTTAAAAAATGTTAACTGCTTACCTGCTATTTACATTATAGTAGTATGATTAAATCACTATGTTTTATTTTAAAGAAAGAAATACAAGCCTTTAACTGTTCCACTTCTTAATTTTTCTCAAGCCAAAACTCTATATCTGGGGCACATATGTGGGGGGATGTTCCATACTATGAAAATCCTTGAGTCTCCATATCACACTACACATACAGTGCCTTCTAAGATTAGCACAAATTCTATAGAAGGTTGTGACAACAACTACCCACTATCCTGCTTTACAGGTGTTCTCATTATATATGCAAACCTTAAAAACAGAGATCCTGCCTGCTTAAAGTTATGTTTCTGATGGTTTCAAAGACTACTTTGTGTAGATTATTAGTTGAAAAATCAAGAAAATTCACATTAGCTGGAACACAGGGAAAGAAATAAAAGAGTATTAGTCACACCACAAAGCAAAACTACTATGGTGAACACCAGACAGAACAGTTAAAACAAGGGCTTGAAACAAAGCATAATTCTCTCATTTTCTAGAGAATGCTCAGTTCTCAGATAATTGCCTGGACAAGGGGCTTTCTGCTCTATTGGATCAATTCCAAGAAATACTGACAGTGAAGAAACTTCCTGTAAGCCGTAATCTTCTCACGCAGCCTGTTCTACAGAGTTCTCGCATTGTCTTCACTGTTTAAGTATAAATATGTAAACAACAGTCCTGCTCTACATGAGGTATCACTAAGCTAAAAGCAGTCAGGACACCCTCTTGACAAGGATGAGGACTGCAGAACAAGAATCTTCTGAAAGCTTTAATGAGGAAGAAGAGAGTATTAAGAGGAAATTTTACTCCAACTCCTATCTAAGCAACCAGGCTAAATATTTGTGTTCTAGCCTAACTAAACACTACTTTTGGCTCAATTAGGAAGTAATAGGTTGCAGTTTTTTCAGCCTTCTCACTTGCCTCTGGATTTTTCACTCTTCCTCCATGGATGTTTTATAAGAAAACGGTCCATAAAAATAAAAATTGTTGACATAGGAAAAACTTGATATGGCATTAAAAGGGCTAATCTGAAAAGAAAAAAAAAAAGGAAGCCATTTTTCTTAGGCAATGAGCCCAGTCAGACTCCTCAAATTGCCGGAACTACAAACTGCACAGTAAATTCCATAAATCTAAACTATGAGTTTGGTCGTAAAGAAATCTGATCCAGAAAGATGTCCAGTACACAGAATTCATATTGAACTGACAGCTGAGAACCAAACCTCACAGATCCAAACTATTCTAAGAAAACAGAATTTAATTTTAGGAGATCTGACATTTTTGCTAAAATTCCAATCTCTGTCCTGCATCAACACTTTGAGGGCTTAGCGCATGCTCAATCACAGAGCACCTATGAGATACCAATTATTAAAAATCAGTAATGTTTAAATGCTATATTTATGTGCTTAGACAGATGAGCACACATACAATTTAGGTTTGAGATTTTGAACAGTTTGAATTAAAAAGTGAATATATTTTTGGAATGTATTTGAATTATCCAAGATTCCCTTCTTTACTACTAATGTACTATTAATCCACTGAGTATTAAATGCACAAACAGTGGTATTTCAGTTTCCAAAAGTTCCAGAGAGTTTCCATAATTTCTATTTTCAAATTTTCTGTGTGCTGTTTTTCAGCACCTTCCCTTACCTTTCCTTAGTTCTTTTAGTTACACAAAATTATTTGAATGGTAGAATCAATATGAGAAATACTGCTATTCTTCTAAGCCAGCACTCATGCTTGCAACAAAAAGGAAGAAAGGACTTGCAGTTGTCATATTATTGAGTGCATTTTCTATGCTTCTGTAGGAAGCATAGGTGATCTAATGAGGCCCCTGCCTAGGTTGTTCCTCTTCTTTTTCAAAGGAAATTATACCTCTTTAATCTTTTCTGATACGTGATGAAGGAGAGGTGAGAAGAAAGGCTGCAATGTGCAAGGGAAAAATACGAAAATTAAGGAGGAAAAAGTAGGTATGTCGAGTTGCATTGTGGGTTTTGGGGGCACTACAAACTGATTGAGCTAATCTAAACAACTGAAAATCTCAAAGTCTTTCAAAGCTTTTTTAAATTCTTTTTTCAGTTACATTTGCCAAAACCTGGAAGCAGACATGAAGGGGTTAAAGAGCCTGAGAGCAGGTACAGTTGAGATCCTGCAACCTACCAGTCAAGGCTGATACCTATAAGAGGATACCTATGAGAGAAGAAGTTACATCAGCTTTGCCCTAGTCTGCACTGAGCTATCATATAGCTTTCTCCATAAGATTTTTGATTTAGGTACACTTCTGGATATTTATTTTTTTGTCCTGCCTGCAATGGTGAGAATTGTTTTTTGTTTTTTGTTTTTTTTTTTTCCCATCTGCTGGATGTGTAATTTAATAAGAGGCTTTATTTATTTGTGCTCTGTGAATGGTGGAAAGACAGAGACCTTCTCTGACAATAACTGGTGTGATTTTTCTGCTGAGAAGGCAACAACTTGTGTTGCAAAGAGAGGTACTTATTAGGTTGCGTTAAGATGATGCACTGCTCTAACTCCTCTATGAAGGAGAGGGTGAAAAAGATGTTTTTAAGTGAGGAAGCTGAGCAGTAAGAACTATGATTTTATCTTGTGACTAAGCTGTTCTTAATCCTGGGGTAAGAATGGACTTCTTAGTCAATGGTGAGTTCTAGCCCTTTGGCTCTAGATACAGCACAAAAATACTTGGAGCACTGAAGCCATCTTGCATATAGCATTCATAGATTTTTGTTTTTAAAGATTTAAATACAGAAAAAAATATCTCTTTCTCTACTGCATTTGCTTTTTATGTTTATACCAAGGAAAACAGGTCTTAGTTCTTCACCACTGCAGCTTGAGGATTTTTCTTTTAGTACTCTTAACAAGGTTTAAGTTGATGACTAACTTAAGATGAGACATGGACTTTCACTTGGAAGACTGGCCTCTGGACATGGAGAGCTTTATCTGAGTGACAGCCAGGTTGGATTTCTCTGTGCGCATATAGTAGTGGTGTTTGTGGGGGGAATTGTTTGGTTCTTTTTTTTTTAAAGACAACTTGACCAGCTGGTACTATCACTAATGCTGCCAATTCAGTAGCCTCTAGGAAGGGTCCTAAAACAACTTTGAAGACAGAGGCAGATATTGGGTATCTTTTGCCATCGTACTATGAAAAACTTGCATCAGAGCTTGTATTTTGTTGGTAATTAAGTTGGTGGCTTAAAAAGCTGGCATGCTACTGTGGGCAGCTGCTGAAAAGTGGTTTCAGTGTATTTGCAACATCCCTAATCTCTGAGCTGTGGGTTGTTTTTGCTTGCAGAAAACATCACCCAGCAAAGACAAAGCTTAACTTGGCATCAGTATTTACTGTGGAGACTTAGCAATTAAAGGCAAAATCCTATTGTGAAAGGACAATATAATAGGTTTGGGGACTATTAACCTAGTTTTATATAAATTTCAGTGTTGATGCTGCAGCTGTCTAAGTTGCTTTTCCACACACATGCACATCTCTCTGCAAAAAGCTGCAGGCCCTAGAGGAATGAAGCTACTGAAGCACATGCTGGTGCCAGGCAATTCTCCTGCTGCAAAGGAATGGCCTTTCAGACATACTGTGCCTGTAGCTTCCTAGTGAAATCAGAACAAGAATGAGGTTACTTCACTAGAGGCTGCCACAGCCCTGATGTGGAGGGGATGGAAAGCCCAAGGCTTCTTTGGGGCTGCAGCGAGGCCAGAGGCCGGGCTTTGCCTCCTCCCTCCAGCACCCGAGCAGAGTAAGGCAGTTTCTTGCTCTGTGAGAAACCTCCTTAGACACTGCCCCTGCTTTTGAGCAGGCTACAGATGTGGGGAACGGAAGTGCAAAGTCAAGAACACATTTGCAGCCCTGTCTTTAAGGTTTTACACTAAATCCAGCCTTGACCTTCTGCTCCTTTTTTAATGTTTTGTGGTTGTCAAGGTACATAGTAAAATGCAAGGACTGTTTCTTACAGAAGCTGCTAACTAAAATTGGATTGTTCAAACTAAATCATGTGCTATATCCGAGGATTTACTGAATCTCACAGCAGTAATTGCCACAGTACTTATTGTTTCAGAATGGTTTATCTGAAAATTACTACCTCTTGGGATGTTAAAATATAAAAATGGATTTACTTTGCTCCTAAAGGAGTCTCGCCAGCCAGTTAGAACCAATGGTTCTCTAGCTCTCCTCAGATAATATAAATATAAGTAATTCAACCATTCAGACCCTGAATAAAATGCAGAGCGGGAATTGCACTGAGTTGCTTGCCTCCTGACTCACTCTAGCTTGAGCAGAAAATGACTCAGAGCCACTATTTCCTGTCCACTCCTCCCACCATCTCTTGAGGTAGGCAGGCAGGCATGAACCAGATGAAACACGAGCATCTTCAGTCAATGCTTAGCAAATACATGTTGTTTCCTAATTCGTATTGACTGTCACCATAATCTCCAACAGCAGAATGCGAATTACCTCCTACACTAGGAAGTTGTCCCACTGAAACAGCTGGGAAAATCAAAATTGTGAGGCAAGAGGCACACTCCGCATCTAAGGTGTGCGCTATTGTACATATTAGTAAATATAAAAGACGTAACAGTCTAATTTTGAAGATCCTAATGTTAAAATAACACATGTAGGATTTGTTTTGGTGGTAGGCCTATACATGAAATCTTCTTAACCTGCACAGCATCCATAAAAGCGCAACACAACTTGAAAAAAAAATCTCGTACTGTGATAGGTGGCTTAGAAAATAATATCCTACTACAAATAAAATTGGGCTGGGCTTACTAATCCAATAGTCCTATTCCTGTTTGAGAAACAAAAGTTCTTTTTAGAGGTGTTTGTTATTAACAATCCCTTGTAGGGTCAGATTCTTAAGTGAAGACTTAGGGCTTTGTGGAAAACATGTTTAGGTGAATGGAGCTTGACGGCTGTTTTCAATGCACTTAGTCCTGCTTTCTGGTAAATTAGGTGTCTGCATAGTCTTCTGATAGACTATTGGCCTTCTGTAAATCTTAACTAGTGGATATAGTAAATAATTCTACTTAAATTTCAGTTTTACAAAATTACAGGTCTAAGAAGCAAGTTAAATATAGAATATTGTAGCTTTAGAGGTCAGTGTTCCAAGTATAGTTCCAGAATAGTTTTCCTGTATTTCAAACAGAGCCAAAAGAGAGGCTTTGGCTTACAGTAAAAGAGTACTGCCACCTCAAAAATGACAGTCCTAAATAAATAGTAGTTCAAAGTGCTGGATTACATCAGTGCCAAGCTGTGAGTTTACTTTTCTGTCAAGAGCAGTTATTACAAGGATCACTGAATCAATGCCAAACTAATACTAGCCTAAAATGAGTGAAAAGATGTATATGCAACTCTGAAATGCTCACTGCAAAGACTCCCTCCCTTATTTCTCTTGAAATATCCACAGCACACAGTAACCTGAAAGGCTTCAGAATTTCTTGGGGACTAGGTTTCCTGCAGGATCCTGATCCGCCTTTTCCCAGAGGGTGACTCTTTCCTCCTCCTTCCTGGTGCCGTGGTGACTCAGCAGCTGCACTCCCACCACGTTGTGCAGGCGGCCAGCGAGCCCCAGCCACCACGGGCAAAGTGGCCACAGCTTCGGCGCACCTGCCTCTGAGCCTGGAGACGTTGAGCTGACCTGCTAACAACCCTAGCACAACAGCATCCGTGTGAACTGGGCAATATTGGAGGCATACCCTGAGAAGGCTGCTGGTTTTGTAAGGCAACTCATTAAGAACCAAACCTTCACTTACACTGCAGCTATTTCAAGCTGGCACAGTTTGGCTGTGCTTACACCTCTTATCACAGTGCATGCTACAAGAGCGCACGCTGACATGCATGTGCTCACACCCCGCCCCCCCCTTCACAGACTGCGTATCTATTCTGGCATCACTCACAGTAAGACTAGATTATCCGGAGGTAAGCAGACTGTCTTGGAAAGGAGATGTACTGAATGGTCAGAGGACAACAACCTGGCTACCTGCGTACTAGGATGTTTTTTCTTGTCTTAGCTTTTCAGATTTCTTTCTTTAGCTTTATTTATTTATTATAACAAAAATTTAAATGGCTCCCTCTTGTGGCTTCAGAAATGCAAAACTTGCTCATTTGCAGAGAGTTTTTGAACAGAAAGTAGAATTCCTCTATAAGCATTTACGTGTGTGTATATACATACATGTATGGTGTTCATCTGTCTAGAGCAATCTAGCTATCAGTATATGGCAGTGACTGATGAGCACACATCTAGCCCTTGCAGCTTAGGTACTCTTGGAAGGACCCACTCAGGAACTTACTGACTGCTTTCAGCTGTGTATTCTTAGAGTATGGGGACAGGAGGGAAAGGATCATGAATGATGGTTCATGCCTCATCTAATTTTGTATGGCAGACTAGACTATATCTTTGTCCTGCAAATAATTCTGTCTTTAAGCTCTTCTCTAAAGTGTGAAAACAGAATATCTGCATAGCATATCTTCTTTGGGTTTGATACCTCTTTTCCTAGGTGAGCAAATCCAAACCCTCAAACAGGCAAAAGAGGGTAATTGGAACTCTAAAGGAAAGCTGTGAGCATAAATGACTCTGAATGGTAGGAAGCATAAACTGTATTTTGATAATCCTTCACCTCTTTCCTTTTTCCTGGCATCCACTAGCTCCTAAAACTTTGGCTCAGACTTCTAAGTCATGAAGGTTTTCTTCCCAATGACTAATGTCTATAAAATTACAAAATGAAGTGAGAGTCTGCCATGAAATAGTGGCACGCTCTAGTAGCTTTGGATATTGAGCAATAGTCTTGGAAACAGACTTGGGAGAGGAAAGGTCCTTGTATAAGACATACTGAGGTATTGGTGACCTCATTAGGGTAATTAAACATATACACAGGAAATCTCTACTAAAGCTTATGAGAAAGCACGTCTGAAAGGTTTTTTTCCAGGACTACTGACTCCAGTTCTGTGGCTTTTCACAAAAGTTTTCAGTGAATATTTATTTATTTTCCTTTAAGGTCGAGGCTTGCTGTAGGGAACTAATAATGCAAAGGGCTTTACGGCTTGATAAAGCTACTTTCTCAACTAATCTCTTGGCTGAGAATTAAGTTCTTACTGCTTACGCTGATTCAGAAGTCTGATGGTACGGAGTCAGGAGGCTTAGATTCAACAGTCTGAAGGATGAGGCTTTTAAAAAATGCTATATTGTATGTCTTGATTTTGTCATTGTCCTTCTTTGTAACGTTTTCTGTGTTTCATGTTTCACAGCCTTGTAGATTTTAAATGTAAGAAAGGCAATATGGCTATCAGATTTTAAAAAGGTAATTTTTGATACTAAGACCAACTAAGAGAAATTATGGAATGACAGTAAGACTAGTATTAAAAAGCATGCCCCAAGAAACCTCAGGGCAGTGCTCTCTGTGCTTCACAGGAAGAAAATTAGGTTCATGTTTCCTTAGTGATATTTTATGCTTTGTTTCAGTTTAACTTGGGGCTATTAGGTATTTATGAAAAATAATATCTCTTAAATAACGTTTAGGCTTGGGAGTTAATATTCCTTCCTAATGTGCACAGAACTTTGGCAAGAAAAGTTTGATATGTATGTTGTCTTAATGTTTCCTCCTCCAGCTGAAGGACTTATTGTTTATGTCACAGATTGTCCTACACCTGGTGTCTATGCATGGTTTCCATGAAGTCCCTGCTACATGTTCTTACAGACAGGAAGCAACATCAGGAACATCACAGCTCCCTGTAACATAGTCTGCAACCCTTAATATGGAATATGGCAAAAGCAACTTCCACATTATGTCATAATCTACAGACAATAAAGAGAAAAAAAAAAAAAAAGTGGTGAAACCAAGATTAATACTGCAAATTTAATCTGACCTCTTTGTAAAGGAGGTCAAATTTTATAACAGCCATTCACGTGCTATGAGAACTTAAAGGACTTTAGGGTTATCAAGCTTTTCTTAACTATGCATTGCTTTTAGCAATCTATCATTGGCGTAAGTGAGTAAAAGTGACTGAGGCTTCCTGGACTTGACCTTATAAACTGTACCATATAAAATAATTACAGCTTTAATGGGCTGCAGTATTAAAAATATTCAGTTTATACCATAAACATACATGTCTGCAGACAAAAAGTTTCTGTGGTTGAATTATTACTTTGTGGTTCTAGAAAAAGAACCACTAACTTGAGTTATTGAGGGGTGGGGAGAAATGAAAGCTTGTACATAATCAGCTTCTTACCATTCCCCTGTTTTGTTGTATTTTTTTAAGGCCTGTCTTCTGTGCAAAGCACTTTAGCAATATACTAAATGAGTGGCAGTTGCATAATATAATTAAGCACTTTTCTGAAGAATGCATTCCAGTTACTCTATGTTCAACACTGTTACACTTCTTTTTTTCACTAGAAAAAGAAAATATCTGATGATATTTTTGCATTACTGGTTTTAGCATTCTTGTAGGCATACAAAATTGTCATTTCCTCTCTCAGATATGAATGTACATCTGAAGTGTTTACCTGAATCAAATGTAAGTGATTTCCTACGGCTGGGGAGTGGGAGACTAACCTGTACTGCAGGAATGTGCACATACATGTGGACAGGAAACAAAGCAGAAAACTGCAGCCTCAAAAATATATGGGCAGTCCTGAGCTAGCGGCTACTGGAGAAGTGGGAGAAGGCTGCAGCCTTCCCTGTCGGTCAGCCCGGCACCGGGTGGATCCGCAGGTGGACCGGCGGCTAAGGATTGAGGGCAGTCGTCACCTTCCCCCTCACTCGGCCCTCACCTCGCCCTTCAGAAAAGCTTTGATTCTTGCTCTAGCCCGACATTAAGACAACCTACAAGGTATCGTTATCTGGCTGTCCTCCTACCTCGTCTAACCGCTCCTGCTCTGGCAGCCCAAGCCGGAGCGCACTGCCCGAGCGGCTGACGCTCGGCGACCCGAAGCGCGTTCGGCGCTTCTGAACCGCCTCGCTTCCCGCCCCTGCCGCCCGCCACGGCCCCGCCACCAGGACGGGCTAACGGCCGCGCGCGGCGGGCGGAGCGAGGCACGCGCACAACGGCCGCCCC
>VZSV01000028.1:4918921-4957457 GCA_013398735.1 Nothocercus julius | reverse complement strand
GGCCGTTGGCGCGCGCGGCGGGGAGGGGGTGCGGGGAGGAGCCGCCCCCAACGGCCAACACCGGCCGTTGGCGGCGGCGGGGCGGCCCAGGGCTGAGGGGCCGTGGACCCCCCACCCTGCCTGTGCTGTGGTGCCGTTTCGACCCTGCCGTTGTCCTGTCCTAGCGAGAAACAGGCCGCTTGTTCTGCTAGAATTGTGTGTGTCAGGGAAGGGTGTTTTTGGTTTCGTTATGTTTTTATTATTGAGCTTATTTTTGTGATAGCTGAAGCATGGGATGCGCGGCTGGGTAGATGGCTTCCCACCCTGCTTCAGATAACACCACAGTTCAAGCTCCTTGCCAAGTGTTTTGCTGCGTAAAAAATAGCCTAGTTTGGAGGAGAATGGTTGCTCCAGAGAGAGGTTGGGAGAATGCCTCAGGCATCATTTAATCGGATGTGACAGAATATTGTCCCTACTCATTGGTCAGACTTAGAAGAGCCTGTGAAAACGTGACGTTCTTGCATGCCGGCTGCTGTGTGATTGGAAATGGTCACTTAAAGTAACCCAGACCTTAGGTTAAGCTTTGGGCTTGCTTAGTTCTTCGCTTGATCAGCGAGCAAGTGTTTCCACAGGTCCCCTTGGCTCGTGAGCAGAGCAGTGCTCCGCTCTCTGCTGCCCTGTAGGAACTTGCCTCGGATAGTGCCCTCGTGAGAGGCTTTGTCCGTACTGTAGGCAAAGATGCTGTGGTCTGTATATATGCCACTTTAACTAATGCATTGTAGAGCTGATAAACAAATGTTCAGTTAACTGCTTTCTATCTGCAGTGTGAAAAAAACAGCAATGTCAAAAAGAGAAGGTCAAACCAGGCAGATATTCCTGATCACCTTCGCCAAGAAGCAGAAGCCTGTTACCAGCTTAGGCTGCCTGAAGACTTCTACCAGTTCTGGAAGTTCTGTGAGGAGCTGGATTCTGAGAATCCAAGTGGTGCGTTTTTATTTTTTGTCTGCGCCTTGTTGGGGGCAAGGGGACAGGGGGAAGGGGGCTAACTGCTTTTAACCATCCCTCTCGAGAACAGCCTGAAATCAGGCAAACAGGAAGTGAAAATTCATTCTAATGCTGCTTCAGTTTTCAGCTGAGATGTAGGATAACTTCCATGAGTGTAAAAAAGAATTGTAGAGAGATTCCTGCAGGTGTTAATCAAGCTTTCTGAAATAGCTTTTTTTTTTTTTTTTTTAAGTCATGTAATGTGGAGGGATTAAATATTAAATGTTCTTGAAAAATGTTCTTCTTGCAAGTATATTCAAAGTAGTCAGAATAGAACTCAAGTTCAGCTCTATCAACTCAAGCTTCAACTTTTCTGAAAACTTATTTGGTCAATGTATTATATAAGATATCCCTGAAGCATGAAGTTACTGTTTCAAAGGAGAGTAGTATGTATAAAAAGCAGTTTATTTTTATATGAAAAATATAACAACTCTTGCATGAAATTTACCTGAATTCAGGACTCTACCTGAATTTTCCTTTTCTGATAATCAGCATGTTTGACTTCTTAGATCTATGGAGGCTTCTGATACTTGACTGATTCACATATAAAAGTTATGGTCCTCTGCAATAAGGACTTTGTGATTTAGATATGCACTTGCCAGAAGGTGAAATAGTTCATACTTTGCTTTACAGATGCACTTGTGTCAAGTGTGGGACTTAAACTGGTTGGACCATATGATATTCTTGCTGGAAAACACAAAAAAGTAAAATCAGCAAATGTGGATTTCAATCTTCACTGGAGATTTTTCTATGATCCCCCAGAATTCCAAACTATAATTGTTGAGGATGGCAAAACCCAGTATCACATGGGATATTTCAGGTATTTTAATTAAAACAGGCTCTTGCTCTAATGTAATTCTATGCAATTTTTCTCCTCCATGTTTCTGATGAGACAGAATTTGAGCTGTGCACTATCATTTAGTGAGAATTTTTCCCTTCTGTAATGAGATATATTAATATATGTGGGTTGATGTCTTTATCAAACACAGTCGCAGCCTTCAATATACTGCAGTTGAAGACTAGATTTCTAGATACTTGTTGGCTTCCCCCTGCTCCAAGCATCTTAACTTACTCATCTTTAACTTTGAGGTGGGAGAAATGGGCCCAGCCTGACTATCTGTACATACCTTTCCACAAACAGGGATGTGCCAGATGAACTTCCAGTGTGGGTTGGTGCAAATGAAGCTAAGAAGAGCTGTGTGATTTCACAAGTTGGTGATAATGCATTTGCTGCAGTCAAGTAAGGTTCATTTTTACTTATTTGTAAAAAGTTGCATAGAAGAGAAATGTATAGATCAGTAGATGTGATGTGGGATAATGCAACTATTGTAGGAGTCTTCCTTCCTTTCATGAGAAAGTCTAACTTACTTCCTAATACTGCTAGCAAGTTTTAAAGTACTCTTTCACATTGAAGAAGCCTACAAAAGCTTCTACATAAGAGTGAAATAAACAAGTGTTAATTATGTACTTCTGTACATAATTCTCTACATCTATTGAAAAGACTAGAAGAGAGAGTCTTTCTATAAAATTCCTACCTGGTGTTTTGAAATACATGCTATGAAAAACATACTTCTTTCAGAAACGCACGAAAAAGACAAACATGGTGGTACTTATTGGTGTGACTAGGGAAAAGGCATCTCAAATAGTGGGGATTAAACATGTTGCTAAATGCGTAACATCTAGCTCTTGTTCTTGCCTATGTATAAATGCAGTTAACTAGTATGTGTAAAAATAATGTAAAGAAGTACCATTGCTGACCCAGAAGGACAGCACTTATGCAGATGTGTAAGTCAGAATGATCCATGAAGCCCGGCATGCACCTGTGTATTAAATATACACGGCAGAACTAGGATTCTCACATTTCATGATCTGTCAGTTAAAAAAATGAAACCCTTCTAAGGATGGATGTCTGTTAGTAAGTGGAGAGCAGGCTGAGGAACCATTCCTGCGAAGCACCTTGTCTAGAGCAGAACAGCCAAGAGTTTGTTTGGAAAGCACTGTGATGAACCAGCTATGCATGTGCAATTTGTGGAGTAGATGGCAAATGGTGCATAACTCCCTGAACCAGCAAACGTAAGTTCTAAAAATACAGAAAAATGTTCCACTATTGAGTTTAAGTTCGTGAGAATCTTTAGCACCTGCAGATTGCATTAGCTATGTGGTAATGCAAACACAGATAGGAAATGCCAGTGTACTGTCCTTGACAACTTTTTTTTTTTTTTTTTTTTTTTTTTTTTGAGGGGAGGAGGTGGGGAGGGACTTGAATAGTTAAGCTGTCCGTGTGTATAAATAAACCTGTGATTGCTAATCATCTTTGGAAGATTTGCAAGTTTAGTGATTAGAAGGCTGTATGTTTCGTTTTTGTTTTATGGTAAGCTCTTTTAAGAGATGTTTCTTCTGTTTACAGATTGTTTTTGTCAAAAAAACTTGCAGAAGTGACTGATAAAAAGAAAAATGCTCTTTTGAAAGACATAGATGAAAAGCTAACAAGAACAGCAAAAGAACTGGGTTATTCTCTTGAACAGAAAACCATGAAGATGAAACAGAGAGATAAGAAAGTATGACTCTTGATCCACTTAAGTCTTTTTTTTTTTTTTTTACCTCCATTGAATTACTTTGTTATCATTTTTCACCTTTCATTTTGCAAAGAGGTTTGCATTTAAGAATGTCCAGGAGCTACTCGCCTATCTGGACAGAACTTCAGGAGAGAAAATATTCATGGTTGTTCTAAATAAAGGGACTAAATCAAAACTCTTACTCTTGCAAACCATAGCCTGGCAAGTAAGGCATTAAACTAAAATAGCAGGGCAAATGGTCTACAATATGATTTGTTGTATGGTTGTGTATCACTATCTTACAGTACTATTTTCTGGATTTAGGTAGTGACCAAAACGTTTCATGGAGCAGGCCTCGTTGTTCCTGTTGACAAAAATGATGTTGGATACAGAGAACTTCCTGAAACAAACGGTAAAGATCTTATGTACTACATNCTTATGTACTACATTCTGTTTTATTAACCTGCAGTCACATGTGTACCGGGGGGGGCAGGGGGGGGTACCCTGGGTGGGGGGAATGCACTAATATGTTTTTCCACTTGAAAAATACCAGGAGTGCTAGTGAAGAGCAAAAGTCTTAAAAAAAAAGTCTTAAATCATCACACTTGAGCTCTAGTATTTTCTTAAAATGAGCTGGTAGAGAATCAACAGAAAACACGGAATCTGAAATAATACTTCCTAAAGTAGTAAAGACTACTTTCTTCTGTTTTGGTAGAAGAGAGAGTATTTCTGCAGCAATGCGATAAATAGATCCAAAGAACTGAACTACATTCAGGGACTTGGGGGGGGGGGTATTCATTATTTTCTCCCTCTTTTCCTAGTTTTGTTCTAACCTCAGTCAGCTCCTTGCTGCAGTTTACCCCACGAATGCTTGTTCCCACTCACGGAACTGAGATAGATAGGTGTGGGCTAGGAATGAGCAGCAAAGGGAAGAGACCATTTCATCAATTGCTCGGGCAGTGTCTTTTTAATCTTCATGTAAGTGCAACACATGCAGTATATCTTTGTTTTAAAGTACAACAACTTTAGTGCAATATTAAATTTCTGTTACCTAAACACTTAAGTATTTCTGCTTTTTTTGTTGCAGCTAATCTTAAAAAAATTTGTAAGGCCATTGTTGATGCTCCTACTGATGACCAGAGGCTAAAAGCTTTTGCACCCATTCAAGAAATGCTCACTTTTGTCCAGTTTGCTAATGATGAGTGTGATTACGGAATGGGATTTGAGCTGGGCATGGACCTGTTTTGCTATGGATCACATGTGAGTATTACAGCACTCACACTTCATGAAACATGCATTATTTTTTTGCATGGATTTGCACTGTTCTGTATAGTGAAGCTATTCCCAGCTCATCCAACTGTCATCACTAGGAATTCTCCTGTGATGCAAGACTACAAGAATAGTTGTGGAAAAAAATGACAGTTGTATTCATGACACCATTCCATGTTTTAATTCCTTATATGGAAGCATAATGGTGCAGTCCAGAAGCATTACTTGTGATTTAGTGCACATAAGACAGTGAGTTGTTACTAACTTGCTAAAGATACAGAGCATTTAGTCTGGATACAAGCAGTATCTGTAGCCTCCCTTCCCCTATCCTGTTACTTCTACTGGCACAAGCACTCGTGTGTAACTGCATCAAAAAACTGACCCATCTCTGAAACAGTCTTGAAGGAGGAAAATAATTGGGCACTAGATTGATTGCTTCTGTACCCTTCCTGTGGAGTGCACGGAAAGACTTCCCACCACCTGCATTTGTAACTGCCTAAGTTTTTCTAACGGTTATGCCATTTTAACACAGAATAGCATGAGCTGCCTGACTTGCTAGTGATTAATCATGTGTAAAGACACCACAGCCCTGTTGCTGAAATGTCACGTCTGTAATAAATCTAAGGCTAGTAAATGTGTTGAGAATAGAAGTTCCACCATAAATATAATATGTATAATAGTATTGACTAAGAATAGTATAATAGTATTGACTAAGGGATTTGCTGAAATTTAGCTAAAAAAAAAATTATTAAAATAATTACTCACTGAAACAAGTAAAATTCATTGCTTTGTCTGTCCTTGTTAAATTATTACCGTATTATTACCCAGCCCTCAGTTGTCTGACATCATCTTAGCAGCTGTGATGTATTATCCAGAGATAATATTCATGCTTATGTGACAATACTGTTCCAGCTGCTTGGTTCCTCCCCATGTCTGGCAGGGCAGTGAAGGAAATAGTTACTTTGAACTTCCTGAGCAGGGAGAGGTCAAAACCTTTCTTCATGCATACTGCAATGTGAGACTAGCCATTGCAAAAGTTTCAATGGCAGATTACATCCTTACAAGATTGGGACGGGGCCTCATCTCTACCTAACACCTCAGTTTTGAAATGGCTATAATTTAGCACCTACAACTTTCAGAAAATGGAAACCTTGTTTTCTATGTTAACAGGCAGAAGCAGAAAACAATGTTGTTCTTGCATACTAACAACACAATTTAGCTGAGTGATGTGGTGACCAGCAAAAATACTGGGACTATAAATTTGCCAATTGTAGATCCTTACAGCTGCTTTCCAGTTCTGACTAGATCCTAGCTATCCCTTTCCTCACAGAGACAGAACAAATGCTGTTATTCTAGCTGTAGCTTAAGAAACAGAAAAGGGCTTAACCTCTTAATCCTCCTCATGAGAGAGATATTGGACATACATGTACAATAAACATAATGTACAATAAACATAACATGCTAAAAATGTTCTGGCTTAAATACATTTAGTATTTTTTTATATACTTTAAATGGTTACTTTATCAGACTCTAAGAAGAACTACTGTGGAATATGATGGGATTCTAGAACTAGGCCACTGCTTGGCTTAGCCATGGCATATTTTGTAAGGCTGAAGTAGAAATTATTTCCATCTCTTTCTACCCCAATCCAGAAAAATACAGTACTACTAACCATGCTTATCAGGGTTTGTAACCTTCCTCAAAGGAGGAGAAATACACAGAGTTTGTCCTTGATACAGGAGAAGGGGCTGTGTGTCTCTTTTCAGCTTCCCATGTGGACAAGCTAGGCAAGGCTCTTGCACAGCAGAGCACAGAACTAGAGAACTGGTCCAAAGTGTTCAGCATGGCTATTACCATAAAAGCAACACGCTTCACACAGCAGTACAGGCCCTGGTATGCACGCAACTGTTACCTCCCTGCAAACTGAGCAGCAGTTTACAAAAGGTAGTCTGTCTTACTAGGCCTGCACAGGTGTAGTACAAGCCTCTACAGTGCTTTTGAGGTGGGGTTGAGAAAGGAATTTAAATCCGCTAAAATTTAAGGATTACACCATTTTCTAACCCCATAAAGGAGGTCACTGAATAAGACAGGATTTTTCTTCTTTTTCTCATTTTCAGTACTTTCACAAGACTGCAGGTCAGCTGCTGCCTCTTGCCTACAACCTCCTGAAAAGAAATCTCTTTGCTGAGATTATCCAGTCGCACTTGGCGAACCGGAGAGAAGAAAATGTGGACCAGCTTGCACTGTGAGCCAGAGAACAAGCCTATGGGGCAGCCCAAGCACATTAATGTGGGTGTCTTGCATTGTTCAAGTGGAGTTTTCCTTGTTTTGTTTTTGTGTTTTATATGGAAATGCATCCTGTGTGGTGAATAAAGCTTTTCTAAATAATGAGCCTCCTCTCCATGCTTGCTCTGACTCCTGTCCACACCTGCAGCAGGGGGCTGAGGGTGAGAGGCAGCCAGCACACATGTGCATGCCTGGTCCAGGGGCTTTGCCACCTTGAGTTAGTTCAGGGACAGTTCGGCTCTCCTTAACTGCCCTGGGCTGCCCCTGAAATAATTAAAAACTCAGCAAGACTAACAGCCCAAAGATCACCACAGTAGCTTACGGTGGAGTTTTAACATCACTGAAGACGCAGTTTTAATAGATATGCTAAGCAACCACTTTCTATATACCCACTATAGGAATGTTACTCAAAACTGAACTTCCTCTCTCTTGTTGACATTAATAGTACGCATTACCCAACCTGTGACCTATGGATTTAACTGCTCCATTGCTCTTTTGCTTCTTTATTGCAGTATTTAGTTGTTAAGCTACTGTTTCAAGTAACAGTCTGAGCAGTGATAGGGAAAAAAAACATTTTTTCATATTCAACAAGCCAGCCACTGTGCTGACTTGACCACTATAGTAGTTCACATGTCAGGACTAATGATGATGATCTTTGTTAGAAAGATCATAGGACATCAACATAATCCCACAATGATTTCTTTTTTTCAAGTGGGAAAGATGCTAAAAGTACATCTGCCATTTGAAATACAGCATTTACTGAAATGCCTCCTTTTTAATGTAATCTAAAGCTAAATACAGTAGGAGTTCAGAAAATTTTTAAATGGTTAAAAAAAAAGGAAAAAACCTAGTGCTGATCTGTTGGCTAACCAGATCTTGCATTTCCCCCCCATTTTTTTTTTCTCCATTTCCCAACCCATATGTCATTCTATATATAAAATTCCTAGGTGTTAATCTTTCAGGGAAATAAATACAGAAGACAACACAACTCTTTTTTTTGAGGAAATATGGAAATAAAGTCAGAACAATAAATGATCATACAGAAATTTTTAATGTTTATGATTAAATCATTACAGTAATGAGAATTTTTACTGTAATGATAGGCAGCTCTACCACACTATCATAAATAAAAACATTAAGATCAATATTAAATACAGCTCTAGGCAACATCACAGATTAACAAATTATGCATTCTTCATGAACCAGTAACTGAACAGTTTAAAAAAAATGCTGACACTTTCCCCCTCCCATCCACATTTTTTTCAAATTAGTAACTTGAGTAAGGCGCTGGAAGGTTTAACATTAGAAAAGAAAACTTTTGTTGAACAACACAGGCACCTCTACACGAGTGAGAGAATTGCTTATGTATGATTACCAGAAGATGTTTTAAATGTCAACGGGGAAAACTTAGCAGCTCAGAAAAGTAAACAGAGATGCACACTATCAATGCAGTACTTGGGTTCTATACTGAAATTATAAAACACGGCACAGGTGTGAATTGTATTTCAATTCAGACATGAAGTCTGCAGAATTCGGTGCAAATTCATACAATACACACACAACAGTGTTTTAGCAGGAAGAGCACAGCAGAAATGGCAGAGGTACCAAACTGATTTAAAGCCATTTGTATACGTGCAGCACACTGATACTCCTCCACTACAGAAACAAGCTTCAGCCAGTGGCAATCAGCATCACAACTTCCAGAGCCACCTTCTCTAAGTGGGCCAAATGCTGTTCTTTGCAAAGTTTCTTCAAATTTACATGGTGTAACAGAACAAGTGTCGAAGCACTAGTCTTTGACTTCACTTGGAAGAATAAAGCTATTTTTGCAAAAACTTTTGCAAAATTGCAGTTTTAACATTCCTCACTTCTCTGCTTCAGTTCCAAACCAGTTTTAAAAAAAGGGGCTGACCACAACAGGCCCACTGGGCACTCCAGGGAAATATGCCTCCTACTGTTGCAAATTGGTGCAAGAGACAAAAAATAATCACATTTTTGCACTTCAAAAACAGAGCTTGCCAGTAATCCCAGTAATTTGTACACATTAGTCATTCTTGGAGATGAATGCATGCTGAGTACTCTGCCCAGGAACAACCTTAGAGATTACTGTGATGAATGCCTTGGAGATACCTGTAATTCTACACAAATTGACCATCTCTATTCATGCAGTCCTCTGGGCATAATTATCAATATAAGGAAATCTTATTTTTGGCAGCTGTATTTTGTGTTTTTCTCCTCCCTGTTTTAGTTTCATGGTATGGCATATGATCTTTTTCTTTGCATGTCTGGTAGTAGTTTTTTTGCATGAGAGGGAGAGGGAGCGGGAGAATATGAAACAAATTCATGTGGTGCTTGAAAGAAAAGAGGGACATTAAGGAACTGTCAGTTACTCTGCTGAAGCATGAGCTGTTGCTGGATTTTAAGGTCCAGGCAAGGTTTCAAGTACAGGATTCCATTCTGCCTTGCTGGCCATCGTTTGTGGCAACATAACTTTTAATACATCTATGTACCTGGGGGGAAAAAGTGACAACCAATCTAGTAATTCCAGTTACTTTTTTTCCTATTTTAAAACCCTGCAGCTTTTTTTTTTTTTTTTTTTTAAATATTTTTAGTACTACTGTTCCAGTTATCCACTACTAAAGAAAAAAACATAAATTTCAAGATAACGGCAGTGAAAGTTAGGTTTGAAGATGATCTTATTTGAATGTCGGATCATAAAGAAACCATTTCTTTAAACCCTTCATTTAGTTGTAAACATTTGCCCAATCCTCCATTACTTGCAGAGGATTATGAATTATACTATAAAATCACATTAAAAAGGTAATTAGTTATGTGAGATATTAACTGATTTGTATTTAATAATTTTTTTAATCCATAAAAATATAAATAAAGAATGGTAAAACTTCAAGAAAAATAATATACATTTAGTGCAAGTTACAAGTTACATTTCTTCCTACTGTGTGTCAGCAGTGGAACATCTTTTGTGGAGGAAAAAATAAAAATGAAAATGATTGATCTCATATTTTATGGGGGAGAAGGTAAGGGGGATATCTCCAGTGTTGTAGCATGCAATTTTTACCAGATACACGTATACAGAATTGTTCCAGTTCTTAACTATTAGTGTAGCAGTATTTTTCCTTATACTGCACAACATTGGTATATATAATAGTGTTCTCAATTAATACAAAAATTGCATAAGACCGGGTCACATTACTGATATTTTCTGCAGCAAAAACAGTATTTTTCTCTGAAACTCTAGTTTCACCTGTTTTTCTTGTATCACAGCACACAGGCTGAAAGATGCCTTGCACGGTTCTTGCAAAGTATTACCTGTTTGACCTGTTTTTGTCGCAGTGGATCTGTACTGCCCCAGGTATTTCATGATGTACAGATTACATGTTTAATGGCACAAGGAAAACCTCCTGTCTTGTGATGAAATCTCAGTAACTCACAGTACGTCTCAATATGAGAAACTACTGTTTCAAAAGGGTACACCAATTTTAAAGATGCTTTGTTACGGCTCAGGAGAGAGAGAAATAAAGCTCTTCTGGAATGTAGAAAGGTGATGTGTAATAACTATACATTTCATGAGTTAACACAACAGTTTTCAATGGTGAAAAGGACAAGACCTTTCAGTCTCCATAGGATGGCTCAATTCGGAATGATCCCTCTAGAAACAGGGACTTGTAACACATCTCTTCAATGCTGAAGTACCGGGCTGGGGCTGGAGAATTGCGCCTCCTCACAGGGCTCCTCGCTGCACTATCATGGCAGACCTGACATCTCGGGATCGCATCCAGTGCAGGAGAGCAGCTCTCCCTTCCCATGCTTCCTCCTCGCCACACGCTCCCCCAGACTGACTCCTCACTTCCAGCAGCACCGTGACGCAAAAACCCAGCTCTCGTTTCTGATTTTAGAAGCATACCCCAGACTAAAGTGTTGTGCTATTCAACAAATGAACCTCCTCTTCCGTCTCCTCTCTCTCCTCAGCTATGGGCTTCAGTTGAACATTATTGAGGCGGGGTCTTGGTTTGCCGTCTGGGCCATATGCCGGAGGATATCTTTTTTTGTTATAATGCCAAGGAGGCGCCTGAAAAGGACAAGCAGAACACAGGTATTAATCCATACAGGAAATAACTAAACAGAACAAGTCTGTAGCCAAGTCCTTTTTGTTGACAGGAGTACAGCAAAAGTAAACAGCCTGATTTTCTTATTTAAACAAAAACATTTTATTAATCAAAATATCGAGTAACCACCAGTTTGTTGAAAGACAGCAATGCTGAGACATCAGATAGGATCGTCTCGGACAGCTGTAATCCATTTTTTTAATGAAATACAAGTAACATGAGTAGAATCCAGGACCATTTTTATTTAACTTTTTGTTTCTACAAAAGGCAAATTTTTATCAGTGTATGCCAACAAAAAAGTAACGAAAAGGGACAAAGAAAAAAAAGAGGTATGAAGAAGTAGTGATATTGATCCCATTTTATAAGGAAAGTGTGTTCCAACCTATCAGAAGGGACAAATCACTTGATGGCCCAAAATTTTAATATCAAATTGAATTCTTTTCCCGCCTTTTTTTCAATTTAAGAATCTTTCCGGGGTCACACCACTGGATCAGACAGAGTATTTTCATAAGAGCACACTGTACTGACCATGCAACATATCCAAAATAATTTAGAGTTAACTAGGTTCTGAAGTTCACAGCTGTTATAAATGGTAACAAATAAAGTATTCATTTTACATTTTAGATACCATGCTCTTATGATGGGGACTTAATTGCTGTTAAAATTATAACTGTGCCATAACAAAAAGGGGTGAAGCTGTCCAAAAGGATAATATCACAGGAGAAGCAAAGAACAGAATGAATGAGCGGCTGCCCTTGTTAATCTGGTTAGTACATTTTGTTTTCTCTTATTAAAGGAGGCATGAAATACTTGTGAAATATTAGCATAAAATGAGAACATAATTAGCATGTTTTGCACAAAAGCAGCTAAACTTGGTGGGTAGATTTAGTAGTGATGTGGCTATTGCAGAGCAACCAATGTCCGAATTAATACAAAGTCTATCTTATAACTAAGGTTAGATCACAACATCTTGGTTAAAGCAAAACCTAGGTTCTAAAATCAACAGAAAACAAAACAAAACAAAAAACACCTAACAGAGCAATATAGTGGCTAAAAATATCACTGCATATGTGAAGGGGTACATTAATTGCTGTAGATAACAGCTGCATTGCAGGGCATTCCAGTGCAGAACTAAAAAAAAATATGGCTTTTTAAAAAAAATATGAAGATAAGGCTAACAGGGAAGACCTAATATACCAATACATTCAAAAAACATGTTTGGATTTGCTTGTCAGAACATGTTAAACACTTACTTTGCTATTTAGCAGCTACTTAAAGCTGGCAAGATCAGAAAAAAAGAAAAAAACTAGTTTATATGAAAATCAATCTGTATGAGGGGAAAAATATTTCTAGCTGTGCGCTTTCCCACCTGGCATAATACAAAACCACCAGATGGACCTACGTGATATCAAGAACAAAATATCAGGAAGTTTTTCATCTCTATCATTTACTTTCTGTTAATGTTGTGACTAACAGTACATCTGTATTAACAGCTTCAATTCTACAAATGTATTTAGCATATATTGTTTTGTATCATGGTTTCTTGAATACAAATTTTCAGTACAAGATATTTCATTGTTCAGCCGATGTCATAAGAGCACTGAACAGTTCACAAGTTTCATGCTTCCTGACTTCTAATGTGTCTAATTATGAGATCTGATATATCTAATCACCAAGGGTTCGACGTGCTGCTTTAGTTGCTCGAGATGCTCTAATATGTTCTTCTTTGTGATGATCCCCAAGACAATCCTGAAACACATCATGTTATGCTAATAACTGTGTGTGAAATCAAATAAAAAAAAGTTCCAATAATAATGAGAAAGGCTTAGCATACAGCAAAACTAAAAAATAAAAAAGATTTTAAAAATGCCAGAAAGTTAATGAGATTGTTAAATGAAAAGTGATTGGAAGATCAGTACTGTTCCCCAGCACTGACCCTTAGGTTTTTAACACGGAACAGAACTCAGTTTTCAACAACCCCACAAGACTAACTTGCTCATATGAAGCACACATGAGGAAAAGGATACTTCACCCCTTCTCCCCAAATTCATGTCTTTTCAGCTTTTAAAACCACTAAAATTGAAATATACTTAATTTCTCCTTTCATATAAGATTATTGTCCATAATTGAACCTCCCTTAGTAGATGACTTGGTAACTGCACAAAATCACAGCAGTTGAGGTTTGAAACTGCACTACAGAGCAAGGTGTCTGGTATACCTAGGAACAGACATATTCAGAGAATTTTCATTCGTGACAGTACAAATCAAGAGCAACTCCTTGGAATTGATATTCTGGGATAATATAGAGTGAGGCTCTTTCTTTACATACCACTACATCTGACATCAGCATCATTTTTCTGCAAATTTCCAATTTCTAATTGGATGTCAATACTCAGGCAAAAAGTCAATGTATAAGTGTGTATATACATATATATATATCTCAGTATGTTTTACCACATGATCCACATGACCATATTCACCCTAAACATTTACTATTCAGCCTTGTTGTAATGGATGGTGAATGCATAAAGAACAAGTGTTTAAGTTGAAGGAGGACAACAAATATGAAAGTTAGCAAGCAGCAGATTAAAGCCATCCATATTCGCCACTACTTTATCATAAAATAATGAAAATATACAGTAGAGTTTGATATAATTTTTAACCGTTAACATTTCTTTGGAGTCAATGCCACAATGCCATCAGCGTCAAAAGTCTGAGCTCCCGATAACAACACAAGGCGGGGGGGGGGAGGGGGGGGGAAATCAGAGTAAGTATTCCTCACTGCAGTTTGACCACTTCAAACTTCTCTCCTAAAACTGTGAATAATTCCTTTCCTGGACTGACTTCTAAATGTCAGATCATGATGCCTTTTTTAAAAGAAGCATTTTTGCTTCTGAAAACCTCCAACTGCCATTTAATGTACGGTCAATTGACGGATGCGGTCAAGAAAAAAATAAGCACATTTAAAACATATTTGATTTTAAAATACATCAGTATAAACATACTTGCAAATCAGTGCAATATTTTAATATTTAAAGCTTACAGCTGTCCACAGCAAAATGAAGCAAATCTCACCCATATGTCAGGATTTTAGTGTTTGTCTCACGGACATTTATCCTAAATATGGATCTGCAGAGAATAATTCACCCCTCATGCCTTAAAACACATGCTAAAGGATTGCAAGATTATATTAGAATTTGCGGTAGTTAGATACCAAGTATTTCGCACAAGAGAGAGAAAAACAGAATGTTAAGCAAAGGAATAGCTCCTCAGAAAGAGTTCTTGGGGCTTCCAAACTCCACAAGTGTCATTGGCTTGGTGACAGTTACTGTCACTAAACTCCAAAGTGGAGGTACTGAATAGGTCATTTTCTACCTTCTTTTGTGGGTGATATTTAACAGTTCATATCACATCACCAGAGTATATTTAGGAACTAGGAAACACTGGAATCACACTGCACACTGCGGGGTAAGCTCTGGTTCTTCCAAGTGGGACTCACACACCTAAAATCAGCGCTAAGTGAGGGCTAACTTTTAAAAGAAAATCTTAAAAAACACTGAGATCACTGCCTGTTAGGTAAGAGCACAAGGAAGAAAGTACATTTTGAGAGAGATGCCACACCACACTTGGCCTACAGTTAGGGTCCTCAGTTGTAGCACCAAAATCATACATTCAAACCCCATCAAAGCTCTCATTCTGGATATGGAAGCTATTGAATCTAAAAAGGGAGCTGTACTTCTGCTCTTCTACTCACCCGTTGTGTGTTACAAGGCACTGCCTCAGACCCAGCTTCCGGAAAATATCCACCACGATTTCCATGGGTGTGTGGTCTGTCACGGTGAAGGGGCTCATATCAAGAATGCTTCTAAGCTTCAAGGGCCGAGGGCTCTCTGCTGGAAGCGATGGGGTATGCTGGGCAAAACAGACCCTGGAACTGCCCACAATGCCCTCCTGCTTCTTTCTAGCACTTTCTTCAAGAAAGAAAAAGAAAAGAAAAAGAAAACAAACAATAGATGAGACTTTACATTCTTGGATAATTTAGTTCAGATTTAAAGTTCAAACAATACTATCAGACTCTGTAGATGTCAGTATTCTGATATTCGGATACTATTCTGATGTTGCTTCCATAAGCATTACTTTGTCTCCCCCACGCAGCTTTAGCTATGACTGTTTTCACTCTAATAACTAACCTGAATTATAATTAAAAAGGAGAAAAGACTTACAGACAGGAAGTACCTCAACAGCTGCTGAAGGAACTGCCAAGGATAACGCCACTCTCAAGTGATAGCTCCCATATAACTATGCCAACAAGTACAAGGCAATGGCTGGTTTACAAATCAAAAGCCTCCTCATTCCTGCTCCCTTTGAAAGTTTTCTCTTCCTGTTCATATGAGTTAATTAACTTTGATTGATGTGATCCTCTTTCTGTTTCATGCCATTCTCACTCTGTGACAGGAATCCCTGTTCCCTGCACTACTTGTTTCTCAGAACAGTTCTCAGGCTAGTCAGGACTCCAAGCACCATGCACTTTGAGTGGCTAAAATGAGTTTTACCTGTGAAAGTGTTTAATTAGAACAATGTTCTACTACTGCCTCCACCTAACAATAAGTAAAGGAAAACTTAAAACAGCCTAACAATTTCCAAGTTTTGGACATTCATATACATCCTGTAGTGCATATGGACTAGATTGCAAAGAAATCTTTTAAATCTTTTATTGACATAACCAGCATTTTTTTAAACCTTTTTTTTTTTTTTCCTCCAATACAGGAGTTTTTGTGTCTAATTGTGTCTGTTTCTCACAGAATGTGTCTGTGTCTCAAGACCACAAAGTGTCTTTGTTAAAGGGATACTTGTCATATATAATCTAATGAGTTACAATAAAACCAAGTAGTTTAATATGCAACATCTATCATTCATTTCATGCACCTAATTATATTTTTGTAACAATTTCTTACATTTTTTTCCTTTGATTAGAACATACTTTCCTCACATCCCACAGAAAAAAAAAAAGTTAGGATACAGAGCATTGTCACAGTATCATATTAATATTTACCCTAAGAGGGGCAAAACAGGACTTATGTACTGATGTGCACAGGGCTGAAAAGACAAATTAGAAAAATAAAATAATAATTCACTCCCTATCTCTTCATAATACCATCTTAGTTGTTTGAAGACAATAAATAAAAAAGTCAGAGTGGAACACAGTATCAGTTTAAATTGAAAAATCATATGGACAATAATTCCATCAGAATTCAGCCCGTTCTGAAGAATGTTAATGCAATTTCTCTTGAGAAAAATACCAGTACAAGCCATAAATACTATGTGCCTGGCATACAGATAAAATGCACCTTCAGTTGTCCTGTTTTTCTCAAGAATCCAGTACTAGACACACAAGAAAAACTGGAATAGATGATGTTCCAGCCTACTTCAGTATGACAACTCTCATTTTTATGAGGGAGTAAAAGAGATGAACATTTTCTTCATGCCAGAGATTACAATTGACAATGATCAATCTTCAGCATAGGAACAGACATCTTCAGCAAGGTAGCTGGACCTTAAAAACACGGCACAGTCCAGAATACACAGTAATTTCTGGTTTATAGTATGAATTATTTTAAATTACAATATACAATCAAATAAGACTGGAAGATAATTACCTATTGCAATAGTTAAATCCCTTCTTAGAGCAAAGCCCACTAGTCTCTGTGATTCTTTTGACATAATAACAGGAAATCCATTATAGCTGGTTTCATTTATCAAGTTTTCTATATCTTCAACGGTCATATTATCCTGCGTCAGAACTGCTAAAGGTGGATCACTTCTTCGAGGTCTCATGACATCAGCAGCCAGTGTCGTGTGAGTAAATTCTTCCTTTGCATCCAAGAAAGGATATCCATTCAGTCGGATATGTGCCTCATAGATGCCTTCCCGACCAAAGGCATCTCCTACCCACTTACTGGTCATGACTGCAGCCATTAGGGGCACAATGTATTCTAACCCTCCTGTTAGTTCAAAAACAATAACTACCAGGGACACGGTCATCCTTGTCACCCCACCTGCAAGAAAAATGGCAGTCAGTAACATGCTCGTATCAGGTAATACCGAACTCAGAATTTCCAGTCTTCCCGTTAAGAGCTACAAAGTTAGCTTTGCCAGTAAAGCTCACCTGACTAACATCGCTCTGTATAACACAAGCAGATGCAGACAGAGGAAAACTGCAGAAAAAAAGTGAGGGCTCTTAGAAGAAAAATCTGAAGCTCAAAAAATATAGTAGTTTAATGAAAAAATGTATGGCTATTTCACTTAAACTAAGAAAAATTGTATTTTTTCTATGTCACTCCCTCCTTATATATTTAAAAATACTGAGAAATGCAAGGAAATCCAGTAAGATGATGATCTGGAAGAAGAATGCAACTAATGCAGGTAACACATAGATATTCAATAGCTGCACTGCTCAAAACAATCAGGAGTTTAATGCTGATATTTAACTGCAAAACCTAAAAGGAATTCTGAGCTGACAAGAAGCATCTCTTCCTTAAGCAATAGGAAAAAACAGGGATGTTGCTTTCGTTAGCATTCTGGAAGATTTTTCTACAGCAGTTTCTGATACTGTACCTTCATTTAATAAAAGCATATAGTCTTCCTTTAAATGCATTCAAAAGTAATTAAATTCAACTATCTGGAAAACAAACAAAAGCCCTCCAACACAAAAACTGTATGTGTTCCAGTAGTCTATTTTATCACTCAAAGGCACTCAAATACTTCTTCCTTAAGAAGTAGTCTACTTTTCAGAGAACCTGCGCTAAAAGTTTTCTACATTTAATTTCTAAGACAACTATCTAATAGGTTAGGACAGGACCTTTAAAACCTCTCTTAGTGCAGGTATCCAACCTGAACCTCCTTTGAAGAAACTGATTTCTAACACTTCCTCTTGAAAATCTCTCACATAGGATTCTCAAATTATTAGCCACTTCTGACAGATTTGTTTCAGGAATAATTTTTAAAAGTGATATGGAGTGGCAGCAGATCATGTCACCTCCTTTTGACAATTTCAATATACTATGTAAGTGTACAAGTCTTCTGCTTCATACATTTCAAGAAACCAATCATTTTGATTCATGCAGTAAGCAACATCTCTCAGTAGCACTGTGAGGAAGCTAACAGTACTATTAAATTCTTCTATTTCTCAGCAGCTACTCTATATTTCACATTTTATTCTTCAGATCATAAGGATATTATGATCTTATGTAGAGATACAGGCATTTTCTTCTGAAGGGAGCACCACAGAAAAAGGCGCTCTGATACTGTACATGTTTTCATCTTCCTTCATTTTTAATCATTACTTTGTGAAGGACCAAGAGATCAGACCCTCATTTACTTTGTAGCAATTTAGTTACCTAAGCATGCAGCAGCACCAACCATGGCATAAAGCCCAGGCGTAATACAGTCAGCTCCAACTTCACACCACTCCTTGAAGATGAACCAGTCATGATGGTAATAGGCCAGCTGCTCCACTGCAATCCCCACAATCCTTCCTGCTATCGCTCCAATTGCCATGCTAGGTATGAACAGCCCAGAAGGAACCTGCAACAGAACCTGCTGTCAGGTTGATAGAAACAAACACAATGCATATTCTTGGAAATATTTTAGAATGCTTAGCAAAACACGAGTGATGAAAATACTCTGTCATGTTAATATGTAAATCAGCATTGTAAGGTTAGCAGAATTTTATGCAATGGCACTGATATTGCTGATCAACCCCGTTAGTTGAATTTAATTTTATGAGCATGTACAAGTCTTACTACAGAAAACCATTAAGATTTTTACTTTTTTATCTAAACGCCTCTTAACAAAATAATTTTATTTAAAAAAAATCATGTACCATTAGTGGAGTAAGACATTTTATTATTTATTCTTTAAGAACTCTGCAGCAATGAAATGCAAGCATTGTGCAATTCCAAACTACAGACTTTGCAATGGAATCAAAAAGCAGGTGTAGAACTGTATTTCATAATCTATTAACATGATTATTATTATATTGTCAATATTTATTGTTGCAAAGATAATTTTAAATAAGAAACACAAAGACAAATCAGTAAGATTCCTGTGTTTGAGAGACAGAAGACTAATTTCTAGGGAAAAGGTTTAGACAAACAGTTCTTCTCACTCCAAAATTGTAAGCCCTAAAATCTAATGATAATTCTTCCGGTGTTGCTAGAGCTAACTATTCAATGCTGTCATTTTAGCATATCCAAATTGTGCATTTATTACATACCACTATCAACTCGCACAATGTGTCCACAAACCTTTGCAACTCTTAAAACTCCAAGTACTCCTTGAGTGAATTTTTTTGTGAACAGCATAATAGCATCTTCAACAATGAATGTTTCAGGCAGAATAATTAAATAAATATTTGAAACTTCCCCAGATTCTAGCTTGCTACAGCATTACACCACCAAACATTAAGTCTCCATATGGAAATTAAGTCTGAATTGTTTCTTGCCCTTTGTTACCATAATTTTTCAGGCACCTTGTGTTCCTTTGCTTCTTTTCATTCTGTGCAAACCATGCTTACTAGTCTTGCTATGATTTAAAGCTGCCTTCTTTTACATAAACTTCTGAATGATCTGTCACAAAACAGAAAGGAACCTTCACAGAGACTGGACTCAAAAAAACACCCTGCCCTGTTTCAGCTCTGTTTTCCTCTCCCTGCAAAAGCCCACTGACTGACCTCAGAGGAAGAGATTTACCCTGTGGCATAGCACCTTCTTTGAAACCAGTAAGGAATCAGGATTTAGCTATGTGGTTTTTTTTGTTTTTGTTTTTGTTTTTTTTTTAATAATGCAGCTGCACAGAGGTTGGGTTCTGTGGCAGAGCTGTAATCCCACTCCGAACTGTGGGGTCATCAGCATTCGGGCATGAGGATTCCATGGCAAGGATTAGGTTACACACATACTCTACTTCCACTCCAGTAAATCCTCTCTCCATAAAACTAAAGCTTAAAGCGTGAATAAATATTTAAGCAACATCCCTCTCCCGAGATTCTGGCTGAGTTTAGTCAGCAATAAACTTCAAGGCTTCAGACAAATACATGTAGAAAATCCCACCCATGACAGTAGCATGAGTCCTTGTCTACTTGCAAAAGACAAAAACAATCTTAAACACAATCTTGTTACTTAGAAAGCCACCACTGTTGTGAGAAGTTGAAGGGATCTCCAGAACCAATTTAAAGAGTGACAACAATTATACCCTTTTTTTTTTTTTTAAATGTCAGAGAAATTCCCAATACAATCATTTGAACACAGACCATTTTCTAGTCATGACATGCAATATTGAAAACTTCAAAAAAAAGCAAACAACTGTAAAGATCACCATTAGCCTCCTTATCAATTTGACTGTAGTAATCTGCATTCAGATCCATTTATCTGACAAATTAGAGGAGGGGGATACAAAAGAAGTATTTCAAGAGATACTGTATTTTCATTTTCCATGTGACAGGACTAGGGAACATGAGCAGCTATTTTGGACTCAGTTGAACTGAGCTTTTGGAAATCTTAGAAAGATCATCACTGTTCAATCAGGCCCACACAAACTGTCATTCATGCAGTTTCTGCCCTCTATAAAATTTAATACACATTTCTATTCAGCTGAATAGCAGAGAGTTAGTTTAAACTTAATTAAACTTAGCATGGTTCTCCACAAGATTTGTGTATTATTGAGAAGCAAAGACTTCATTTTTAAACTAGACTTAAAAAAAAAAAGCTTAACAGCTCCAACATGACAGCTGGAGTGTTAGGGGGGAGAAAAAAAGTAATTACATATTTACAGCAGGTGATGCAGTCACTGCATTCACACTTACCTTGATACCAAAAGTGAAGACTGTCATAATTATTTTAAATATGAGTGCTAAACACAACTGCCATATAGCTGAATAGACTCCAGTGCCTGCTGGACGGTCAGGAATATCATCCACTATTTTGCTTGCGTTCATATCATTTCTGTAGTCACAGAGAGAGGAGGATTCCAAGGGCCCGCAGTCCGTGAAGAGCTCTTTAATGAGCTCACTGGTGTTCAGCCTCGTGTAGGGATTTGGAAACGCAATGACAGCCGTTATAGCTGCAACAATAATAACCTCCAGGACAGGATACTTCCCAAATTTTGTAGATTTGCGTCGGCGGCACCATGCGATGTTTGCTCGGATGAAGAATGCTCCCCAGAGCCCACCAAATACTCCCAGAAGAATAAAAGGAAGCAGTTCAAAAAGGTACCAAGGAGTGTGGTATTCCACATAAAAAAGTACTAAACGGCTATTACCAAAAGGATTGATGGACCTCAGAACAAAGGCAGCTACTAAAGCAGCAAAAAACGACCTCCATAAAGTTTTCAATGGGAAATAATAACTGACCTGCAAAAGGCAATAAATTATAATTATTAGTCATGCAGTTACAAATACTGGAAGACTATTTTCTGCATGTGTTAGAATACTGCTTAGCTCCTGGCATAGGCAGAAAAAATACTCTTGTATTATTACTATTATTCCTCTCACTTGCAGCTCCAGCACATAATTCTACATTATTTTTAGAGCCCTATATAATTTACATTTATATCATTAAACATCAACACTAAAGCAACACTGAAATCACTGCTGTTTTAAGCTTTTAGGGTAAAATGTGCAGTAATTCATGTTTAAAATATACCTTAAGTAACTATGCATTTACAAGGATCAGACTGTGTACTGGCTACTCTCTCAATCTCTTAAAGAGTGTTTCATCCCCTGATGGCAGTACCAACACTGAAAAATTTCTGGTATAAACATACTTTTCAAAACCACAATTAAAAACTCAAAAACAACTCCGCTGAAGAGCGCATAGGTTAAGTCCCAGGTAGCCCAATTTTCAAGTGTCTTTCACTCAGCATTTTTGGACTTTTTGGCAACAACAGAAGTCCTCAAAATCCCCTAATGACACAGTACAATTATTCACAAAATTTATATATTATATATGTGTATGTATGTATAAATAAAATCAGAGATTTTTCTGAAGAACATTAAAATGTCAAATTTCTTTTAAAAAGTGTTACATGACCTAAATAGCAATTCCCATGCATTTTGATAGCAATTAATGAAAACTGATGTAGTAAAGAACATACTCTGTGGATAACAGACAGTATGATTACAGTGGGAGCCAATTTTATCATTACTAGTTACCAATGTGTTCAATTAAAAAAGTGTAGACACTAAATGTAACTAACATTTACTAACCTGTTTTGCAAAACTGTCAAATAAGTTTCTAAAGACACTTACAAAATGAAATACAAGTCGCCAAATTTTTATTTTCTAGAATACATTCCTACAGTGAAAAGCCGGTTTATCCCCTTCTGTATATACACTATATACAGTATTAACTACACCTATAATTGAGAATAATGCATAAATGACAGTTATCCAAAATATATTTAATAATATTTAGGCGTTTGTCTCTGACAGGACTCACAGTTTTAAAATGTGGGTCCAAAGATAATTTCCCTGTTGGGAAACCTTCGCAACTAAAAGGAGTCTGAGATTACTCATCTTAAAGCAGACTTTTAAGATATCTTTCTTTCAGCACCCTCTCTTGACTTACCTCCTCCAGACTGAAAAGGACTCCACCAATTGGGGCACCAAAGGCCACAGACACTCCTGCTGCTGAGGCAGCTGACAACACCTAGAAGAGAACAATGGAGTCAGTTTATTTTGCCAGTGTGTGATTTACATTTCAAAAGTTAAGAATAAAATCTCACTGATGTTTATCAGTTCTTTTCATGTTCCTACTGAGGAGACACAGCCTTGCTAAGAGCGCGCCACCTCGTGAGTCTAGCAGAAGCTGTAAGACACAGCCAGTGCCTGTGGGCACCAGCCGTGACAAAGCCAACGGTGGTGCTGAAAGCCTCCTTAGTAAAGCATCCAAAGGAGACCTTGCTTCAGTATGAAACTGGTGGTACTCTTCATCTAGAGACTGTAGTGACTTTTTTCTTTCCCAGATGATGCGCATGGCAGAGAAGAGCCTTATGAAAATTACTGCTCAAGGGAAGGGCCAAATAAATAAATAAATAATAAAAATCACTAAGACACTACATAGTTTTTACATCAAACCTAGAGATGTATACTCAGCAGCTTTTGACCACAAACTTACAGAAAGATTTTACATGAACTGAGCTAAGGGAAATTTAAGAGGAACCAAAACAGCTGCTGGTCCTCCATGAAATTAAGTTTAATATATAAGGTTAAGGTGCATACTAAATATAGTAAGATTAGACAAATCCCAGTAACATCACGGTTGCCCGTAGCCCACATGCTGGTGAAAGAGCACAAATAAATGCAAAGGAAATATTACACTAGTTTGAAATGAACAGCTAAATGGCAGAAAACTTAAGCAATTTGCTCAAATATACCCAGCCTTGAAATTCCAAATTAAGTCATGCTTCCTGAGTTCTGCAATCTTCTTTCAGAAGTAAAGAGGCTGAACCTGACAACTACAGCACAGCTGGGATAACATCCTTTTTATTTTACAGTATGGGAATTCTATTGAAAAGCAGAACAATTCGGTAAAAAGAACATTAGATCTTGCTATCCACTATCATTATTCTTAGTTTCATTAGTGTGGCACTAACTACCAACAAGATCAAAAATAGAGCAAAAACATTGTCATGAAGACTTTCACAGGAATAGTTTGTTGGTAAGTTCAAAAATAGGTCATCTGCTCGCAACTGAGGACACGAGCCAAAATTGCGCCCAAGAAGAACAGAAAGAATATAACTTAAATCATATAGTCTCTGAATTAGAAGACAGGCCAATGTGCTCTGAAATGTGTAATTTACCTTGGAGAAAGCTAGTGTTAATACATTGTTCTTTATACCATGAATAACTGCAGATAATCCAAGCCTAAACACTAACTGAAAGAATATTGTCTTTTAATCAGTATTTTCGCTAGTAAACATCCATAGTCAATATATTCTATAAATGCTCTGACAAGAACTTACCTCTCTTTTTTTAGCTTCATTTGTGCTGTACTTTGGAAAGAGGTAAGAAAAAATATTCCCACAGCAACAGGCAACGTGCACCAAAGGACCCTCTTTTCCTAAACTCAAACCCGATGCTACAGCCAAAACTAATGTGATGGTTTTTATCATCAAAGTCCACTTCCCCAAGTAACCTCTGATGATGAAGCCACTCAAAATGGTTTTTATCTGGAAGAAAAACAAATCTGTTACTTGGTTCTACTTACCTCAGGAAACAGGCAATTTTCAATATTTTTTGATGGATAACTTAAAAAAAAAAAAAAAAAAAAAAAGAGCTGCACTTCAAAACATTGCACTATAAAATTTTTTGTTGTTGTTTTTCAGACTGTTAGACTGTTGATTGCCAGAAGCTTTTCTTTTTCACTTACTCTAAGAAGTTATACGACATGAACACACAACAAGAACATTATAAATTACATTTAACAGAAACTATTTGCAGTAGCTTTTATGACTGCATTGGTTGATTTAGTACATAAATTGTCAAGTAAAAGCCATAAAATTCCCAAATAAACAATAAGACTCTCTAAAAACTGCCTTGAAATCACCTATGAATTATTTGCAACAATATCTCTTTTGCACCAATTCTGCACTTCTTGTTTTTCTCCTCATATTTTACCACATTCACATAAAAATTATAGTGTATTCCATGAGACTGCAAAGCTGAAAGATCAGCCTTTCATGGTACCATTTTCCTAGAGCATTACTTGGCCAAATAGTGTCATGTTATTAGCCTGGAAAATATGCCTATATATAGGAAACAACACAGTTATCAAAGCAAAGGACAACACATTTAGAGAAACAGATGCACAGAAAATATTGGCCAGCTGTGTGTAGAAAGGAAAGGTTAGCTAAATAAATTTGGAGACCAATTTAGGTTGAAACCTCCTCTGCGATAAAGGCCCAGAGCTACTCTGGGCTTGTTCTTATTTGTCCTTCAACTCCTACAACACAAATGCATGTAGAAATGTTTACAGAAAGACTGGAAAAGTGAGACTGAGCAGATTTTAACTTTTTTTTTTTTTGAACATTGTGTGTAGTATCAGGCAAGCAACTGTAAATGAAACAAGTTTTAAAAGTTATCAAACATTTTATGTGTTGACTGTATGCCAGTGTGTTAATTAAGAAAAAAAAACCTACTGCAAAAGATCAGTTGTTGTATCAGAGGATCCTCTGTGCTGCCCACAAACCACTGCTCTCCTATAATCACAGGCCAAGTTGGAAGTAGGTGGGTGGGAAATCACTCTTCAGAAGTTTATACTCTAAGCTAAATATTTCCAAGAATAGTCACCCAGTTAAAAGTACAGCCCCAAAATCTACAAACTCAGCATATACTCTGAAACCTCAAGTATTTTTTTTCCAGCTATATATGACACAATTACATTACTTCCCTTTGAATACTTATATTAATGTATTTCATCGAAGTCACAGGGTCTCCCCCTCTGACCATTAGGGCAACAGTAATTTTCACATTAATATGAAGCACCTATAATGCACATATTATTTAGACCTCACCTCAGGTATCCCGGAGCCACAGGCATAGGGAGCAAACACCTTCACCAGAGAAACTGCTAAGAACGCAAAGCTCAAAGCCCAGAAAATGTACATTATGTAGTTCATTATGTATGAACCTGGACCCTGAAAACAAAAACAAAGCACCCCAAATGTCAAAATAAAAATTTGAAGCATGAGCTTAATCACTACTTAAAAGTAACTTAAATGCACTCGTGTTGTAATAAGTAAATTTATACATATATTTCCCGTGAGAGTAAATTATGAACAAGACACAAGAGTGTTGTGAAAAAGAATCAAGTCATGATATTCGAACCTCAGCAAAGACTGTGTTACACCAAGTTAGGAATTCTCAATATTATGTAATTATAAAGTAAACCAAAACAACAGGACAGGCATACTTATAGCTATTAGATGCTGAAATGTACTGAATACCAAGTTAAATATTTTTTATTTAAAAGTTTTGTGGTAGAAAAATAATCTATTCTTAGTTATATGAAGGTAACAAATTTCACCTTCATTTAGCATTTTTTTTTTTTTTTTTTTTTTAATAATTATCAAGAATAAATACTTTCACATTCATTAACTGCCCTACACTCTCTTTGTTACTTCTTTACACTGTCAACACCCCGAGCTCTCCTGGAGTGTGTAAAGATGTATGGTTTTTAAACCACCATTATTATTAACTGATTCATCAATCAAAATGCTGAAAAATGGGGCAGACAACCCCAGTTTAATACCCTAAGATTGTCTTTTCCATGATCATTAGAGACACTGAACAAAACCATCAACAAACGGGTATATACTTACTTCTGCTTGACCAATTATTAGTTCTGCCCATGTTTTCCACTGGGGACATTTGTCTCTCTCCTCAAAAGTAGTCTCATTTGAACCCCAACAACACTGCTCATGGTTAAACCACAAAGCACTAAGGCAAATGCCTTCCTTTAAGTCTGTCATCCAATCAGCAGCAATGTCTATTAATCCTGCCAATGCCCCTGGTGTATAAAAAAATTGTATTAGTATTCCGGGAAGTAGTAATAACAAACACAGCTAAAATGAAGAAATGTGGTGGCATTAATCTGAAATTACTGAAAATTTAAAGTATTAGTGATTTCCATGTACATACTCTATTTGCAATGAGGCAAGATTAGTGTATTCCTGAATAATATAGTACTGTGCATATTTCTGAGGTTAAATACATCTCCCTCCAGCATCAATTTTTAACAACTGAAATTAAGGACTTCGGAGCCAGAGAACTGTTATATTTCTCTATGAAAATGAATGAAAAAGACAATACACTTACTGACAAATAAGCTGTATCATGCCTCAGAGAGCTCTGAAACTGTTTTAAAAACATATTTTGACAATTCTTACCTTGTCAAAAATAGTTTCAGAACATCATAAGTAAAACACCAGATAAAACTGTGATGATATTCAAAATAAACTCTTCGGCTTAATTCTGAAACATGACAGGCACACAACATTCCTACTGGAAGTTACAAGTATTAAAGATAGTAAGAACTTCTGGACTTCATAGCTTTAAATGAATTATGCTTTGCAATTACACTTTAAAAACTTGTTGAAAGAGACAATGAAAATAGGCATTACTCAGGAGAAGCAAGACACTTTTTCATAACAGCAGCATACTGGAAAACTACATCTAAAGTCATTTTTTTTTTGTCACCACAAGAAACTACTATTAGTTTACTACTATTAGAAACTACTATTAATTTCCTATTTTTAAGGTATTAATCGCTACTAGACTTCACTGTTTATAAACAGCCACTGAGCTTATTTGTGCAAATTAGAAAGTTACCTCTAATTTACCTTTACGAACCTTGGTAGGGCCTAAGTTTGAGATCCTTGACAAATAAAGGGAACACTCAAACTGGACAGCAATATTTTATCAGAACATAACTTCAAAAAAAATTATGCTAATGTGAATGATTAAAATACACAAACAAAATCCTATCGTGACTAAAATCAAGGTTGTAGCCCCGTTCAAGATTCATGATACACATACAAGTATCTCATACAGCAGAAAGTTATTGAAATTGAAAAACCTGAGGAATCTGATGAAAATTTACTAGCTTGTTGTTAGGATTTTAACACACACACAGCTTTGAGGCAAAAAATAAATCAATTTAAGTATTATACTTTTCCACTGAAATTATTATAAACAATTTCTAGTAATTACATACTCCCAGTTTGTGCATGCACAGATACATAAACACCTACTATATGTACTTTGCTTACGTAATAATTCATTTGTGAAATGATTTGTGAAAGTGATTATGTATTTATCAGGGTAATTATACATTTACCATGCCACTTTAACAAGCACATCAAATATCTCATTAATACACTTTACCAGTGATTTAACTCTCTGAGATACTTTTCTGGACAAAGTGGGCACAAAGCTTGCAACTATTCACTTCTGAATACTTTTACTGCTCCGCTTACAAAGTGTCACTGCATCATGGTGAGGCCACACAACAGGATTCTAGATGCACAACCCATCCTAAAAACACTTTAACATCAACAGATAAAGTTGAAGGAAAGACGAATGGAACATTATTTGCTAAACCTAGTACTTTTTGCATAGTAGTCACTACAAAGATGGACATAAATATACGGTTACGTTTTGCTCATGTATTGCTCAGGTATTTGCTCACACACACTTTACAAGCAAGTCTGTTTACTGAAACTATAGGCGTGCTGCAGTTCATTTATGAATCACGTGACAGACTCAGCAGTGTTTCTAGCAGGAAAAATTATTCCATACCAGAAAAACACCAAGCACAATTATTAACGCACATATTTTTGAAAAAAAAAATCCTACAGACAAGAATTAAAATTTAACGTACATGGAAAACCACTATGTAAATGATAAACTACCTATGTTCCTTCATTTTATTAGGTGGAATTTCAGCACCTCATATAAACTCTTACTCCTTCCATGGGAAAAGGATTTATTTTCCATTTGATTAGTAAATCCTCCCCCAAAAATCTAAAGTCTATAAAGCAAGATAGTCACTCTTATTTTCCCTCTGAAATATCACTAGCCTGAACGAGTTCTCATTCAGTGTGTCAGATATTGTACGAATGAAAATCATAATAACTACAAAAGCTAATGGAAAGAGATCTCCATTTTTGTTTACCTGATGCCAGACCAGTCAGTGTAACTACTAGCCAGCCCGACCATGCATCATACAAACTTTTTGTCATCTCCCATGCTGACTCCTTCTTCCTGCTGTTAATCTGCAAAGACAAACCATAATCCATGTTTGTATGCATTCCTGTAATATAAACAGGAGGAAAACAACAAATACAGGATATAAACTGGATGATGCAAGCTGTGGGCAAATATCCCCCATCTCTAAACTATAAACACTGTAAAACAGTGTAAAACAGTGTTTATAGGGATGACAAAGGTAATTCAGCTTAAATATTCAGACATAGCCTAATTGACAGAAAATAGGGAAATATGCTTAAAGAGAAGAAAAATAACAGAAACAAAAAAACAGAAGATGCATACTTTATATACTTTGTATATGTTTAAGATATGCATCTTTAAAAATAATGGTATAATATTTTTCTTCTTAATCTTAAATGATTTTTTTGTATCTTGAGTCTAAAATAAATGATCAAAAGGTCTTTTTATGCAATAAATATTCAAATATGTAATAAAAGAGTCAGGCTGGAAACAAATCATTTCACCTAATTCAGATTTACAGATTACTATTTCAACTATACTTACGTAAATATTCATTTATGTTTCAACTGAACAAAACTGGACAATTGCCTAACACTTGGACAATTGCCTAACACTTCTAGTCAATTGTTACTAATGATAAAACACAGTTCTGCTAAAACAGTCATTCGTATTTTAGTCTCATTTAGTTTCTGAATGTAGCTGAAATCTGTGCATAATTTGTTTTATGATTAAGCTTTCACTATAAAAATGTATCCTATTCTTGTGATATTTTCATTACATAATAGAAGAAAGAAAATTTATACATCTGACATTTGCTTCCAGGAAGTTTATATTTGTCATTTCAAAAGACAACAAAAATATAATAGTTACCCAGTCAACTATACCATGTTGCACATAAAGCCCTCCACACAATCAATGCAGTATTCTAAGACCTGAGATTCAATATCATTCACTTCTCACTATTCCTTTTGGCCAGTTAAAAAGACCTTGGGAGAACCATATCTTCACATCTTTAGAAGTGTTTTTTTTGTTGTTGTTGGGTTTTTTTTTTTTTTTTTTTTTTTTTTTTTTTTTTTTTTAAAATAAATTAATGCAAGTATTCTAAAAATTTAACAGTAAAGATCTCAAACAGCATAATCCTTCCTAAAAATGCTATTAAGTCTCTAACATGAATGACAGTATCTAGTAGATTATTGAATTAAAAAACTAAAGTCCAGTCCAAGAAAGCACCCACAGCAAAACAAAATGATAAAGGTAAATAGAGTCTGAACTTTAAAGGTCTTGTGAATAAATCAATAGACTTAGGGGACAGGAAAAAAAAAAAAAAAAAAAGTTCTGTGATAGGAAAATAGAAAGGATACTTCCCATCTTACTGAGATTACTTTGTTTTTTTTCCTTTAAGGTATACATACAAGTATCTATATAGCAATTGTCTACATGTACACTATCACTATAAGAGAAAAAATATGAAAGGTACCATAAAGATTATTGTACTGCTCCAAACACATGTACACTGGAATACAGCCTTAAATATAATCGTATTAAAAAAAAAAAATAGTATTGTAAAGGCTTCATTTTTAGGAAAGACATTTAATCACATTGCATTATATTACTGTTTCCTTTCCAGATTATAGTACTGCCACAAGACTGCAGGTAGCAATGAAACAGACCTTCTTTTTTACAGCATTAGAGCAGTTCTATCTGATGCAATTACTATCAAATCTTAAAGTATGCACATACTTATATGATACTAAATCAGATCTTAATCCCAATATCAACAAAAAAAAACAACAAAACAACAAAAAACAAACTTTGAATATTGTTATTTATCTCAAGTACCCGTCTATGCCTTTCTCTGTCTTTGCACTTCTCTCGAACCCAGTCAATGGTATGGAAATCATCATACGTTCCTACTCCAGGAATTGGTTCATCCAGAAGGTCCAATAAATGTGTTGAACTGTTGATACTTCCTCCATTTGTCATTGTATAATGAGTTCCTGTGTCAGAGAAAAGATAGGAAACAGATTCTGTATTAAAATAAAAAAGTATTCTAATTATCATAACCTTATAGCACATAAAATTTCTATAAGTCATTAAGACACTTCCCATTACATGCATATGTTGAAATGCATTGCTAAATCAGACCCCCAACAACCTCAACACTACTTGTAGTAACTATTGCTGACCTTAAGTGTATCCGTGCCTTTGGGCTTTGACCTCTTATGTTGTTTCAGCATTTTTCAACTTGCCTCTTTTCTTTCAGACTAAGATTATGCTCTGTTAATAATAATAATCATAATAAAAAAAAGCTGACAACAGTCAACAATCTCACTCAAAAGATATAGAACTCATGTGTACTCAGCAGTGTTCAAGAACTCTACAACCCTGCAACTTGCTGCACTAGACACAGCAATAACACTGTAGGTACATCAGCATTTGAGTTTAAGTACTATGCTTTTAAAGGGAGTATCTCAGACTTCCCTACTCTATGGTCAGGTCCACACTGCTGAGCCCTGCAGGGCACAAACTCAATTTCCTCCGGATAAAGTTTAATCAAAAAATACTTTCCAAATGCAAACAGGCATTCAGGCCCCCAAAAGAGATTAGAGCCAGTCCAAAGCAATATCCTCAAATAATTATAGGATGACACTAGGTGCCAAGTACCAGCTATGTCCCTCTACAAATCTTATGGAGCCATGTTAATTTGCTAATTTAGACACAAGATAACCTAAAAAACTTCCTGCAGCAAAAGAAAAAAGTTTGTTATTTTAAGCGTGTCATATGGCCTATGAGTATCATTTTCAGCAGGAATTAAGAAATTAATTTAAGGCTCTCAACATGGCACATGTTGAGCCTCTGTCGTTGAGCTGCAGGTTAAAGCAGTTAAATTTGTACGTTACTGTACTTCACATTTCCATTGGTTATATATTAGCATGCTATTTAAAATATTGTTCTGCATGCAGACTCTTGAGAAATTTCAATAGAACACAGCAGAAGATAAGAAACTCTTGATGCAAGCTCTACTTAGAATTTAGTTTATGAACTGCTGTAGGAAAAATTGACTGTAAAAAAGCTAAATTGGACAATTAGACACCGTGTTCACATATCATAAGATGCCAGTGATTTCTAAATATTCATACCCTTGATTATCGATCTCTCTTACATGCATATGCCAAACCTAAAAAGTGATATCAACAGAAGATGACCAGCTCAGCTGAAAAGCACGGGTAAGCCACACAAATATATTTTTCTCTTTTTCCAGGTAGCTCACAGAACATCCTTCAATCATGAAAAGTCAGATCCTGTATAAGGGAAATGCCTTGTATCACTAGCTAGCTCCTTCACAACAAGCTCACATAGCAACACCCACAACACTTTCTTTCAGTGATCAGACTAAGGAAGAAAAGCAAGAGGAGCATGGAAAACTTCTGCTTCCTTATTGATGGAGAATGTTTTGTCTTTTGAAGCTTCGAATGTTATCACTTCTGTAACATCTTGTTTTATCAGCTCCTGTGATAGCTTGTTTACAGTCTACAAGTAACATCTTTGGGATGACTGCCAAAATACATATAATGGTGGCATGAGTATCCCACCCCTCCATCTACTTCTACTGTAGTACTTGCTACAAAGGAACTGTTTCTATTGAGGTAATTCACACAATGCTTTAAAGAGTGGTCACCATTTCTTATTTAACTAACATTATCATTAAGGCAACAGCATATGGCACACAACATTGATCTCTGTCCTTGAAGGTGTAGGCCCAGGTGGCCATCAAACCCAGTACTTCCACTGGTTCAGACAGGTATGAGAACACATTTCACTGGACTCACACCTGACCTGTCAGGCAGGAATGCATTGGCATGTGTGTGGGAGGCAATTTTTATTTTACTTTTTGTCCTAAACTCATCTCCTTAGTGTTGTCAGGAGCATATGTCAACCCATCAAAAAAGAAAAAGGGTGTAACTAATCCCCTCACAAGTGCCACAAACACTAAACATTTTCATGTTCACTTTTTCCCTCTGAAACTGCCTCAGGTTCCTACGTTACCAGTATCTGCTGGGTGACGTGATAGATAAACACACATGGCACACCATACTGGATACTGGAACAGAAGCCTGATGGGAAGGAGCCACAGACAAGGCCATGAGGCTGAAGAGACGATTCCTTTGAATACAGAGCCCTCCTGAATGCCTTACACTGCCGAGTAGAAACTTATCTTACACCAGGAGGAAAGAGGTTGTAGTGACACCCCCCCATTAGTGTGCGGCAGAAAGGCTGCCCTGGAAAAGACCACAAAACTCTGCATCTGCTCTATAACATCTGATGCTCGATATGTAAAATATGCCAGGTAGCCAGCTGACAGCAATGACAAAAGATATTTTCCAGCTAGTATTATGATCTATATGTATTGCACAAAATTGTTCTGAAAGAGGATTTAAAGAAATATACCAATGCACCAGCATTTTTCTAAACTTTCATTTCCCTTCTCTTGCACTTCAACACCACAAAAAGTCCTTTCAGATATGAAGTTAGTGATTCTCATCACGTGCAATAAATATATATATAGCTTATACCATGTCATATTTAGAAGTGAATGCGCATGAAAGAGCGTCCTACCTCAAGCTGAGCGTGCAGCAGCTTACTCCACTTTTTGACAGTAAGGTGCTGTCAGGATGGGGCAGGACAGGACCACACGGTTGGCTTGGGCTGATGTCACTGCCCAGAGGGAAGGTCTCACTCCCCCTGTCTTGCTCCCGCCCTTGCCCATTTGTTCTCACTCTCTGCCCCAATAGCCCTGGCACTCACCCAGCTGCACACTGTGCCACTCACACATACTGATGCAGCTAAGCAGACCAAACTAACAAGCAACAAAAGTCCCTGCCATCAGACATGGCAGTTACAGAACTGAAATCAAGCTATCGAGCTGTCAGACAACAGAATGAGTGCAAAAGCAGGAATAGATACAAGAAAAAGAAGGGTAAGGGCAAACAAGATCTCCCCTTCCACAGCAATGAGCCATAGGACTAGGTCTTCTGAAATATATAAAAGTGCTCTTGTTAAACTTTAATTATGTCCTTTTTCTGCAAGCAGTTCAGACACTTGTACATAAACATTAATATCCAATGGCAATACAGCAATATTCATTTCATGAAGTGCAACACTGCCTCAGAAGGGTATGTTTAAAATATTTCCAAGTTGTATACTCTACAGCAAATAATGTCACTAAAGAAATCTATGGCAGAACAAGAGCAGGACATGATTTCTCAAAGTTAACTTCTCTATGAGCTACTTAATACTACCTCTTATAGCTACAAGTCCTGTACCGTTTGCTGCTGCTCACACATCCTTTTCCAGACCACACACAACTACACGGGATCCCACTTGGCTGAAGTCTTTCTGGCTGAGAGCAGAGCACAGTGCTTTGTTTGAGTCACTTCAAGCAGCATGGAAAGGAGAGAAGGAGGACGGCACTTCTGTGAGTAGAAGCCAAGCTAAGCAGTTTACACCAGAGGCTTGGATAAGCCCTTCCTGACACAACCACCCAAACCTGCTGAGTGCTAAAATCAGCAGGAGCTGGAGCCCTCCAGAGGGCAGACACTAATCCAAGGCTTTGCTTCACCCATGTGTCCTTGGGTATTAAGTGGCAAGGGAAATGGAGGCAGGGAAGCACCCTGTACACACACCATTAGTATCACTTGTGCTTGCAACAAGGAATATTTGTATAAAGATGATGTGTTAGTGCCTGAACTTTTTTTTTTAACCCCCTATTCTGACCTCTAAATAAAGAGATGTCAAATGAAAGAAGGAAAAAAATAATTGTCAGTTTATTTCAATTTGTCTGTAACCACTCAAGGACATAGTCATTAAACTGCTATCATCTTTGCCAGGGTAGAAATAATTTTTAAGTTTCAGATTTGAAAGCAAGCCATCCATGTCAGCACACGTTACTCACCGTTGCTGACAATGGGCAACTTAAGGCTTTGCGATCAAGCAATATCCATCCTCCCCTTGGTGCACAGCTAAGATTTCAGCTCAGCTCTTTCATTGGCTCGCCTGAACTGCAAGGCTTACAAGCTTGAACTTGCAAGGTTTACACTGACCTCTCAGCAATACAGACAACATTTATAGAGAATGACAGAAGCATATATATATGCTCGTGTATACACACGCACACACACACCCCAACTGAAAAAAATCAGTTAGCTAGTCTAATATGGTGAAAAACAGGAAGATTCAGAACAAGGCTTGCTGCAGAACAGGGAAAACAAAAAGCTTTACAGAAAACCTTTCGTCACTTTCTTCTAACCAAAAATCTACGTTCAAAAATAACCTTCAAAAAAACGGGAGCTGATGGAGGAACGAAGAGGAATAAACAACAGCTGAATAGTAATGCTGCCATGTGAAACAAAGCCTCTGAAGGGTTATGTCCTCTGCAAAAACACATTGGAATTTGAGGATAAGGCAAGGAAGAGTCTGAGCACTGCTCAATGTACATCATATATAACAGAAAGCATCAGTCATTTTGGCTTTTGGCTTTAGGTGGAACTACTACTTTTTGTCTATGCAATACAGAAAAAAAATGTCTTTATTACAGATGTTTTTTTCTTGTAGTCTTCATACATGGAAGACTGACTATATCATCATTTATTTAGCTATGTCTGTAACCAATATGAATTTCAGTTGCCTAAGTCAAGAATTGTGTGTGGTTCCCATACTACTAAATCTACAACTTAAACATAAAATGGACAGTACACAGAAGAAGGTGAGAAAAAATATAATATATAATTGAAAAATATATAAATATAATTGAAGAAATAACATAGCTTCTGACAAACAATGACTAGGCTTTACCAACAGAGTCAAGACAATGGAAATTAAGATAATCAGATTTCTAAGCACTGCTGCTGTGTGTACGTAAGAGGTATTTACTTATTCTTTGTTTTGAAGGGCAAAGACAGGATGCAACAGAAATAATAACAACCCTAACAATATTATCCCAATCAGGCCCATCAAGAACATAATCTTGGTTAGTTCATTAACCTTGTATCATCTATACTATTATATCTCTAAATACTTGACAAGTTTGAGAAGTACATGCCTAATACAGAACCTTATCAGTCATGCAGCCCATGCAGGTAGATAATTTATAGCTACCTAGAAGAGACTGTGCTATATCCCCCAGTATTTTCTGCTTATCAAACAAATTAAATTCTCAACCTTAAAAAAAAAAAAGAAAGAAAGAAAGAAAGAAAGAGAAAAAAAACACTTTATTCCCTTTTTATACCAAGAACCACGAAACGAAGTGCTGCAGAACCAAAACGGCCTAAGGAAGTTACGCAGATGCCCACAACATACAAAGCTCCGTGTAGGGAGGCTCCAGGTAATGCATATTCTGAAAACACCACTTAAGGAGCGTTTATGGCTTCAGTCACCTTCGTTGCAATTTCTGGCCTGAACCTTGAAGAGTAACACAGTCTGCAATTAGTCTAAAAATTAATTTTATTACTCTTCTTCCGCTACCAATAAAGTCTTGAGGGTCAAACTATCTCTGAGCTTGTATGCACATCTTTCAAAGTCCTTTAAAGGTGAAAGATGAAAACTTTCAACAATCTCTGATGGCTTCCAACCGATCTGCCAAATCTGAAACATGAGCAAAGTCATAAGAGAAATAACAGCCTAAAACATAAAACGAAAATTTTTACCTCTCAGAGGATCTGGACATGCTTAGCTCAACCTCAACCTCTCCCCAGTATAATATATTATTAAATATCCTCTGCCCCATAGCTTCTTGTAAAATGGTAATCTATGGAGGAAAGAGGCCTTCCCCACGTTAGCAGTATAATAAAAGCAATGTGAACTGCACCTACGTGCAATGATGAATCATCCTTCAAATATGCACAGGAAATAAAATTGAAAGTTATTTTGCCTCACATAAAAATGGTTTACTAAAAGTAACTCACTGGTAAATCTGGTATGTCAGAAAACTGAATGCTCTTTCCACATGATTTTCAGACCTCCTGGCCACCTACTCCGTCACAGGTTATTAATGAAATATAGCATTTCATTAATTTCACTTGAGGTCCTGTACACACAATAAATACAAGTTGGTCATCACCTAGTGCTTGCTGAAGCTGACGTTTTGCTACTGGTTTGGACAGCTCAGCCACTGTGTAGATTTATTTCACTTTATCAAAAAAGATAAGGTGGTCTAGAAGTATGAGATTAATAATACATAAAGTATCAGGCCTGAGCAAGTTAAAAAACATACAGATAATATTTAAACTGTAATATCTGTATTTTTTCTACAAGATGAGTCACAGCATTAAAATTAATTTAATATATATTTTTGAAATCAATGTTTTACAGCCTATTTGGACTGAACAAATTAAAAACCTTCCTAATGAAAACCACTAGGTCAGACTTTTAATAAAAATATACAAGACATCATTATCTCATTTCACCAATTTTTAGTAAAGGTCATTAATTAAAGCTTGATGACCCCAAATGAGTTAAATGGTTGTTTCATCATTGCTGAGGTACAGCCATTCGGCTGAGCCACTGCAGCCAACTAGTGCAAGGAAAGCTTTAATGTTATAGAGCAGTTTTACAAAACATGGCCATTACACTGCAAGAGAGAAAGAATATCAATATGTGACTAACTACTAAGCTTCTTTTCTCTAAGTATTTCTATTTTTTTTTCTCATTTGTTCTTACAATGCTCTAAAGTCTATATAGGAAAAATTCTGAGTATCCTTTTCAAGATCCACAATTAACAGAAAGAAATATCAAGAAATTACTTTAAATTTCTAGTTTAGCCTACCAGCATCTTAGCCCTATTTTGATAGGGAGATAATCAGAACCTGAATTATTTTGGTCCTGTAAATGACCAAGTTTTGAAAAAACCTGTGGCACACACTTTACCATCTGGAGACTCAAATTTCTTATGAGAAGTACACACTTGAGAAATTAAGCTTTGCAAGACAATGGCAATACTTTAAAAAAAAACAAAACAAACAAACAAAAAAAACTAATCTAAGCTTAAACCACCAGTAACACCCTTTTGAAATATTGCATCAAAATATAGCAAATATAAGCCTTAACAGAATTCAGTAAAACCAGGAGGGAAAAGAGAGTCAAGTCACACTTGGGAATTTTTTTGCTGGCTCCAACTGATGTCATCAGAACATGACTAGCTACTAGAGCCCTGGACTATTTTCCTTACAGTACTTCTAAATTCTGTATTTAAAAGCAATGTTCTGACATGCTGGATACCATTTTGCACCACCAGCATCTTCACTTTTGGTGTTTTATAATCAACTAATATGTGCAGTGAACTCAATTTCCATGACAAGCAGTTAGAAGGTAAAATAATGCTGTTGTGTAGTACTCATCTTTATGCCTTTCTGCAGATTACATTATCTCATTTCAGGAGATGTAATCAGGATGTAGATGTGCAGCCAACTTCTTTTCCCATCCATTCGAAAAAGCAA
>VZSV01000028.1:4900109-4912772 GCA_013398735.1 Nothocercus julius | reverse complement strand
TATAGGGCAGGGTTTTACCCAGGAAGCTCTGCTGAATCTCACCTATTGGCTTGAGTAAGTGTCCTTTCCTTCTTCAACTGTTGAAACTGCAATCACACCTTAACAGCATGAAAGAGGATTTGGTCTCCCTACCAGGAAGTGACCCTAGCTCACTCAGCAGCTTTGCTGAAGTTTATTTCTTCCTCTTTGGCAGCATGGAGCTGCTAAGATCACTGCGTTCATCTCTTAAAATCTATTTCCTTACAAATATATATTTATCTGCTAGATTACCTGTATTCTCACCTCAGGGCTTTTTATTTTGGGCCAGGATTTCCAACTTCCTGTTCAAGGTATGTGCAGGAGGTAATGTAGAGCACCAGAGACTGCATAATCCATAGATCTTACTTTTCATCTTCAACATCAAGTCTATATGTAGTAACAGAATATTCTAATATTTGACTCCAGGAAAATACAGGCTCAGCACTAGTAGCAGTCAGAATAAAATATATCTAGTGTTAGAAATGTTTACAAATGTCAAGGAAATCATGCTGTTGTACTTCCATACTACATACATATCTCAAACGTTGTGTGAATATCTGATCCCTCCTTAAGTTCAAATATAAACACACAAACCTATGAAGGGGCTCAGAAAGAGGTAGTAAAAATGATCCAAAGCATGAGATGGCTGCAAGGTCCAAGTCAGCAAACTAGAACTCCTCAATCTGTAAAAGAGATAACTGAGAGCAGATGTTTGGGAAAGTCGTAAGCAGAAGAAACAATTTTTCACCATCTGCTCACATAAAGGGACGTCAGACAAAGACTGGTCTCTTATACGACTTACTGCTTTATAGGACCAAGACCACTGCAAAGGAAAAAGGAAAGGGCAACAAACCTTTGCTAAAAGGAGCATATGTTGTATGCAGATACAATGAAACATAAGCTATAAATAGTATAAATACTTCACACTGATGATTAATAAGCCTACGTATCGATTTGCTCAAATTAAACAAAAAACTGCCCCAAAGCAGTCCCTTTGGTGGGAAATGCAAGATTTTAATGGATGAGTCTTCCCCCTCTCAAGGCAGATTACCAGCTTTTATAGTGACAGTACTATGCTACCTATGCGTTGATCCTCTTTCGTTTCTACCTACACATAACCAGTGCATGATAGGCCTTATCAGAATATGTGTATTTGGCAAGACAATCAAGTCATCCTAGTTTGAGGTTACCCTATCCTGGTTTCACATCAATAGGAGCTTCATTTCAATAAGCTCATATTACTCCCTAAAAACCCATATACCAGCAGAAGGCTTCTCCATGGCTGCAGCTATCTACAAAAAGAAGAGCTTAAGTGTTTACGTTATTATAAGGGTGAGTGATGAAGAGCCCAAGTGTCAGCCTAAAGCATAGGCTGGTATTAGCCTGGCAGCTTTTTGGCAAGGATTCGGCTGTTACAGCTGTTCTCAGCAGTATTTATAACTGGTTATATATTCCAAATAAACAAAAGGGGATGATTTTTCCACACAAAACATGGCTAAGCTGTTGGAGTTTGCTAATAGATATTGCAAATCTTAGAAACAGTTTCAAAAATAAGTCTGAGGAAGAAAAAAACACTGAGAAGGATGAAAAAAACAGAAAGTAGTGCTCAGTTCAGAAAGGCCCTGAGCCATGCAAGTACTCAAAGGAACTACCTGTCCTGTACTTAAGCATTGATTTTTGGTCACTGTCAGAGGCAGGACACTGAGCTAAATTAATCTGTGGGTTGGCTCCATATAGCTGCTCTTACGTTCCAGGGATGTTGAGATATTCTTTCCCATAACACCATCTCTGTTTAATCCACACTGATAAAAAGCTTTCACTTGAAAATGGATTTATTAGCTGATAAGCATGAACATTCTCAAAGATAGAAAGCAGAGTGCAGCCTCAACACCAATTTGGTTAAAATCAATCCATATCCTTTCACTGATTTAAGAGAACAAAGCAAAGGTAAGATAAACCAAGAAAAATACTGTTAAAGCTGTACAGAAAATTCTTATGTAATACCAAACGATTCACAGCTCATATTAGACTAAGTGATTTTAGTGTGCATTTCACCTTTGTGTTTCTACATAGCTATATACACATCACAACATTTCCTCTGTTTTCATTCCTTCATCCTGCACTATTCACAGAGCATGTGTGGGAGAAGGGAAGACTGATGCTGCTGTTGCTGCCAAGGCTGGCAAATGCGTAATAACTCTCAGCAGCATCCGTTGACAAAGCCCTGCAACACGAAACCGACAGCATTATATAATATCAGGAAGATGCAAAGAGTAAACTACTAGTACAATGATTCATCTCCTCCTGGAGCATCTGGCTGGCAGCACACAAGCTTCTGTGCTTTGGAAGATGACAAAAATCTAACTGGGTAAACATGACTTTTCTGGGAAGGACTGGTGAAATTATTCAAGGGCTGGTAGTAGATTTGAGTTCTAAAAGCAAAGCAAATCTGGCATCCCACAAGCAAATCTTCAAGAACTGAACACAGCATTCATAAGAAACCTAAAACTGTCAATATTTGTTTTAAAACGCTTACCAGAATAAGAAACTAACTAAACTTTATATACAAACAACCATAATTCCTGTTACTTGAAGCATAATGCTATACCAATCCCATTACAATCAGACTAATGCTGAAAATCACTGGAGCTACTCCACTGTTCAACTAAAACAGCATCAACATCAAATTAATATATAGTAATTTATATTAAACATTATCATTCCCTTTTAAACTGCCTGGACAAAAATCAGCACAGTGATCTAAAAATGACTTCGTTCTGGAAGCTAGGCCAGACCACTTAACTCTGACAACACACATCCCCCAAGTACTTCTTTAGCTAAGTGAAGTTAGCTAAACATACTGTTTTAGTTAGACATGACAGGTTAAACTGATATCCAATTCAGCGCTCAGCAGTTGCAGTTCATCCAAAATGAAAATGCTACAATCTTAAAAAAAACACAGGCTACACAGTATTTCATAATCAATAACCTACTGTATTTCATAATCAATAACTTTATGGATCAATTGCTAGATGCCATCTAAGTTCAAGAAAATAATCATCATAAAACAGGTAAGACAGAATAGATTTCAAACACCCGAGACTCATTCTCACTCACTAATGTGAGGACCATAACCAGAGGTAAACATTTTCTCCATAAACCCCAAATTCTTCCAGACAAATTGTTGCTCTGCCAGGAATTCTGAAATCCTGCAGGGAAGAAGCTTAGCAATTAACCCAGTTAGCCATGTAAATGTAATGTGTAACAACTTGCGTTTCCAACAGATGGCCAAAACTAACTTAAAACAAATAAATAGATAAGGGAGAAAAATGTGTTTTTACTTTGTCAGATGTCATGCATTCAGCTCATGAGTACTATGGAGCATAGGCAAAATATCTGCAAGTCTAAGCAGAATTCAGTAGAAAAACAGTAAATTGTAATTATTTTCCTGAACCTGACAATTTAATTATTCAAACAGCTGTGCCTCATGCTTCCTCTGTGATCTGGACAATCATATTTCATTATTACATTTTGAACATGTGTCTTACTGGAAAAAAAGTAAAAAATGTAAAAAAGTCCTTTAATGCAATATTACTAACTTAAAGCAAATATTACTAACTTATAACTTAGGAAAGAGATAACATTTGTTCAGCCAATTTTCTATACCACCTTTTTTTAAAGTCAGTGCCAAACCAAACTATTACACATGACACACAGCTACTTTGAACACTGTTCATATCAGCTGAAGCTAACAGGAAGAACCTGTTAGTTTAAATTCCCCGCATAAAGAATATAAGAGGAAGTTTGGACTTCTGTAGGAAATTCACATTATTTTATTCTTCACTTTGGGTCTATGTTCAAATTAGATACCTGCCTTTATAGACTGTAATAACAAAATAGAAACAAGCATACACATGAAAGGACAGTCATGTGCTGCTACAAAAGATAGCTAAAAGCATCTAGATCTTTCTTGAGCAATTAAACTTATCTTTATGAGATAAATATTTCTTGATTACACAGCAACACTTGCATTTATTGAAAATTACATTCTCTTCCTCAAATAATGTCATATTAGTTGATTATATATCTTTAGTGTTACTACTTTCCCTCTTAAGGCCCTCAAAATGAATTGCTTTGGTGCTTTCATCTTACTTTAGGTAAAGGCTTCCATACACATGCAAAGCAAGGGCAGGTTAGGATAGCTGCAGTGTTTTGCACTACCACCTGCTCTCGTTCTTATTTTCAGCAGAGCTGCTACCACTGCAAGGAAACACTAGCTGCTACTGCAGCAGCTCTTGAATTACCAATTTACAGGCTGTCATATTAAGGTTAACCATCACCGAGCCTGTGTTAACATCGTATGACAGCCTGTAAAGCATCTCCTTTCTGAAGTCACAGTAGAAACAACTGCGCTTCTTCTCCGACTAGGAGGAAAGATCACTACAGGTACCAAAAAGAAAGCCAAGCTCATTCATGAATCAGGCTCCCATAGATGCAAAGCACATTTTGAAATGTAGACATCAGTAGTATTAGCAGCAATAAAAGTGATTTGCAAATGAAGTTATCATCTAATTTCAGTCAATGCCTTAAAGAACTTGCAGATTGATAACATCACCAAAAATCTACATCCTGCTGAGTTGCTTCATTAAAACAAAAAAAGGTGAAAATTGATGCAATCCTCTTGTACCTCATGTAAATGACCCTGACATCTGAGCAAAATTATGGCAAATCTCATGAGTTCTTTGATCTCTCAGCTTTGCCTTACCAGTTGGCCAAGACCAACCTTAGAGGAAAAAAAGCAACATTAAAGATTTTCTACAAACTTCAGGTCCAGTCTGTGGCCAGGAACAGAATCCATTTAATTTAAGAGACAGGCAATGTGAAGTCTACACTGCCAAGGTAGGTGGGGAAGACATGCAGCCTTCCAATTCACATTTATCAATTAAAAACTAACTTGGTAACACATTTCCATTGTATAAACTCCACTTCCATTTAGATTTTTTTTTCTTTCTTTCTCTCTTTGTTAAAGTGAAGGAAAACAATGAGCTAATTAAGTGTACCCTTTTTTTTTCCCCTAATTAAATAGCTAGACCATATAAAACGTCAATTAGGAAATATTAGTTTATCTGATCTAACTATTAAACAGCTGGGAGCTCCTCAGTGGCAAACGTAACACGTTTGACTTAGTAAGAAGCAGAGCAAACATTCTAAAACCAAACATATTGATAAATCATAATGAAAAGGATCAACACAGAACCCATATACCAAAGTACATACTGTTATGATATCCACCACCACCAAGAGGCAGGTATTTCTACTTATCTATTTAATGCGACCTGAAGTTCTCATTAAACAGCAGGTCAAAAAGGGAGAACATTAAATTGATTACTACAAGCACATTACCTTTGACAAGCAACAAGAGGAAGTTTTGATCAAAGCAGACAGGCCTTCTAGGTACAGCTATGGTGCAAGCCATCCAAAACCACACCTTCACAGTATTTTAATTCTTTAGTATTTTAAAACATAGTAGGTTTAAAGAATAACTGCTGAAAGTCTGAAGTTTATGCACAGAAAAAAAGCTACTAGAGAACATGATAAGCATATAAAAATACGCATAGTAATGACTAACGCTGTACAAAGATATTGTTCACTTCTGTATTCTCCTCAGCTGACAGCCTGAAGGACAGGCAACACTTGCTTTCACATGGCATTAGGAGAAACAGGTTCTTCTACAGTGTTTTTAAAATGATGGAGAACTCTAAACACAAGTCAGAGGTGATAACAGAAAAGGATCCAACTCTACCAACTAGATACTGAAGACACCTAAGAGTTTAGGTAATATGACTTTCTGAAGACTGATTCCCATTAACATTCTCAAACATGCCCACATAACTGAGGCTTTTGCTACGTAAATCAAGCAAGGTAGCTCACTAGCATTCTTTCCCATTGAACAACAGACTCCTTGGCTTTGTAAACCTCAGGGAAGTGTGTGTGTCATGATAGCAATGACAGTACCATACAGGTTTTCTAGAATCCTTGCCCTGGCTACTGAAATGAATAGACCTGGTCTGTTAACTAACAGCCCTACAAATTAAGAGGGAGACTACAACTACTTTGGAAATTAGTTAGGGTTATTGCTTTCTCTGCATAATCCCTATGTGCAGTTTATGATTTATTTTTCATTAGCTAAAATGAAAAGGACTGTTTATTCCCATCATTCCTCCTCATTGCATGGACTTGATTATTTTAAATCCATAATTCCATATCAGATAGCCATAAATTCTGATGCTCCATTGTCAACAGTCTATCTAGCCTGAACACATTCATGTCTGCTCTAAGTTCATCTGTGCTCAAAGCTTACTTGTTTCAGCTACACTGCTTTGAATTTCACTGCATTACTTCCACAATCATTTTAAGTTCAAATATTTAACAGTAACAGACTGTTACATTGTACACGTTGCTAAGAAACCAAGCTGAAATTCTTCCACACATGAAAGACTTAAAACACACCTAGACTATTATGTCTAAATAGGGGTCCCGATTTTCACAAGGTTCATCAACCCAAGCACAGAGCTAGACTTAATGTAATCCTGTGCATTCACATAGCACTGGAAGTAATGATCTAAAGAGAATTTTATTTTTTGCCCCAATAAATAAAAAAGACTTCTAAAAGACAGTCTTTATTTTTTTCAAGAATTCTGCTGCAGCTAAGAAATACCAGGTGGTGGCAGAATAGCCATCCTTCCTCTTAGCAGGAAGTAAGGTAGTACCTGCCTCATCTGAGAGGTCACTGTTCAGCAAGCAGTCTGGAAAATTCCCAGTCTTTGTCAATTTTAAAGCATCTCTCTGAAGAGCAATTTGTCAAAGAAGTTTTTATTAAGAAAAGGGGGTGGTTTTGTTCTCAACAGGACACATATCTCCCCTCCCCCCCCCCAAAAAAAAATTTAGAAACCCAAAACATCAAAACAGCATTAACTTACCAACTGATGCATCACCGTCCAAGAGATTGTCATCTTCAGAGGTCTGAAAGTCCATAATGACACCTGCCCCATCTAAAAGCTCTTCATCGCTGCTCGCACTAGTTATACTATTGTAGCTGTTTCGATAGTAGCCTCTATGAAACAACTGCTCAGACTCCATTTAGCTGCTTTATAACCTAAAAAAAGGAAATTGTGAGTTATTTTCTATTTGAAAATGCGCAAAAGACTGAGAAGCTCATCTCAAATAAGAGTAAAAGCATGCAATTTTTTTTTCATTTCATTAAAAAAATATACATATATTTACAATTTAAAACACACTCTTGAAATAAATTTCTTCTATTAAGAATTTTAAAATAAGGAATTATCTTCTTCCACTTATTTCCACTGATAACTTCTTCTTAATGAACAGTCAGGAAAGTGTCACATTGTCCTATGAAGAAGCATATTCTATTGGAAAACACAGCTGCTTACACGCAGAAACAACGGCTGTATCTCCATTTCAGTCCCAATATACCAGATCATGATTCTTAGTTTATTCAGAAACTGTACATGGACCTGTTCAACAGGTATAACTTGTGCACAGTTTTTGGGGTTCCCAGTAACTGAATATCTAGAAAGAACACGTTCCCTCCTCCCCAATCCCACCAACTCTGTTAACAAATAGTTCAACAATTTTACAATTATGCTCCTATTAACTCCTATTAAGAAGGTCCTATTAACATCCCGCTGCCTATATCAGTTGCTATTATAAATAAAAGTCCCAAAAATACAGCAATTATGAGAAAACTGGACTTCCTAGAAAAACCCTGGTGTTTCCAGTCACTGTCTGCAGTGTTTGCCATCTTCCTCCACCCGTTGCATGCAACAAAAAAAAAAAAAAAAATGTCCCAGGCTTCAAGCTAAGAGGCTAAGAGTTAGTCCTCTTGCTTGAGGAAAAGCTATGTAACATTTACATTCATCTACTTTTTTCCTCCCTTAAAGCAGTTGCAAACTCATGCCCCAAGAGTGCTGCTGCTTTGCATTAAGCCCAGGCCTCCAGCCTCAAAATTCAAACTGCCAAAAGAGCTCTTGGACAGCCTTTACATTTGTGAGCAAAAGTAAGCCTGCATCTCTTGTAATCCACAGAGAAAACTAAAGCTACCAAAAGCAGTTACTTGAGCTCAGTGGGAATTCATGCTGTAGTGTGATGAGATGCAAATGAAGGAGACATAAGTAGTGAATTCTACAATCAACACTTCATTAAAATGCATATCAAGGGTGGGGCTAAGGCCTCCTTAACCTTTAAAATATTATATCAAATTTGGAAGTCTTCTTGTAATTTTGAGAAGTATTTACTATAATATGACCACAGAATCTCACAGAATCATAGAATGCTTGAGGTTGAAAGGGAGCTCTAGAGATCATCTAGTCAACCCTGCTCAAGTAGGGACACCTACAGCACATGGCACATGATGGAACACTGTAAATATCTCTTTAAAAAAAAAAAAAAAGGTGCTGTATTGTTTTATTTATATTAAACTGTACAACTTTGGTTCATTTTGGTACAGACCTGCTAGGTCAAATAAGAAATCTCCCTTTGGATATCCTTTTAAGAACATTAAATGAGAAATGCCTTAGCAGTGAATTACAGATACTAACTTTTCCAATAATTGATTTAACACTTTTGGCCTAATGGAAGAGAAACAAAGAGAAAAAATTAACTAGCCCATAAGGAAGTGACAGACAAAACCTACAGACTTTATAGAGCCAGATCACCTGTACTGTGAAGAACCTCCCTATCACTGCAGCACAAACATGATGGAGCCAACTCCCCCCGGTACTCAGGTGCTTCCAGTTACGTGATACAATGTCATACTACAACAGGCCTTCTATTTGTGTTTTGAAACACTACCCGTCTCCCACAGCAAAAGTATTACTGCTGACAGATCCCAATGACAGAATACTAGCTGTAAGCCTGAGCCATTTGTTTTGAGGCCCTGAACTAAAATGCTTAAGAATCAAATGGACATTAATACTCTGTGCTCCCAGAGAGTCAAGCACATCAACTGCTTTGCATGTGACACAGCACTACGGGTTACTGCCCTACAGCAGCACACAGTAACAAGAGTAACACAGAAAACAACTATTCAAGAAGTTTCAAATAAGATGAAAATTTCAGTCCTTGAGGACATGTCAATCACAGCTGAGAGAGGGAATATGGAATTAAACAATTGCCCTGCTAGCTTTATAACACCAAATTCCCTGCTCTAGCTGAAGAGGCACTAAAAGATCAGTGAGGACTGAGGGAGGTAGCTCTAAAGAAGTTCTAAATGTGGAAAAGGTACTGTCTGAACGCTAGCCAAACCAGATGTCCCACAAGGGACGGAGACAGGGAAGGTAAGCTCCCAGCAACTGCTAGCTGCAGTATTTTAGTAACAAACTTTTTCCTCAGCTTGGATTACCGTACAAATCCAAGAAAGATTGCAAAGGCTATATAAGAACATTAAAGATGCTAGATTTTATGTTTCTAGCAAGTACCATAGCTTTGACCCAGAGTTTAGTTTAGATACTTCAGCAGCAAACAGCCACTCAAAAATACTTCAGATTTTTTTTGAAAAAAGGGAGGATGGCGAAGCAATGCATTGCATGAATAAAGAAAGGAAATCTATACAGTAAGTGGGGAATTTTCACACATGGAAGGACTCTGACTCAACACATATAGCCAGGTCTCCTATGAAGGGACGGCAGTAGGAAAAAGGTTCACCTAACCCTCCATGCTTTCACCTCTGATGTATTTCCAGGTCATTCTGGACAACCAAAACTCTTCTACAAAGCAGGTTAACAGAAAGGCCTGACACAATTACAACCAAAAACCCAGACAGCTAATTAAAGCCAGATGCATTCTCTGTTATAACTGAGAAAAAAGCGGTAAGCACACACACAAGCATATCAAATTGTGTAAAATCAAATACAAAGCAGGCCTTGCCTGTACTGCACTGACAACAGCACAGGAACAGCTACATTGACTGTACAAGAGGTCTGTTAGGCTATTACCAGCTTCTGCATGGTTTGGTACCTCAAGCATCTTCTGCTCCCAAATATAAGCCACCCTGCTTGTCTTTCAGGCTCTGTGAATGGCAGCTCAGGGAAGCAAGTCAGCTGAGGGAACCAGCTGTGGAGATCATGTCCAGTGCTATTCCCCCGCAGGCAGCAGCAGCAAAAAAGGGTCTGACAATGTATGTCCTGTACATCAGAGCCGAGCAGTTTATCAATCTCCAATATGTGCTCTGTTGTCGTATGGGAATAGGAAAGACAGGGGAGCACAGTGTTGAAAATCTACCTTGTAAACAGAAAAGCTTTTCTCCAAATCAAGAAGAGTCCGACGGACACAAACATCAACATTTTGTTTTGTATTCGGGACTAATAACCAAGAGCCAGAAGGCAGCCATCTGTCTTTCAACTTACACATTCATTCCTGCAAAAGGACAGTACCTAGTGAGAAACATTATGAAAATATTATAAAAACACAGAGCAGATGAAATTGACAAAGAAACTTAGCATACTATGATTTCCTAAGGTTAGGAATGCTAGCTTTGAACAGGAATGTGCATGTGCCCTATATTAGACCAAGTGTAACAATAGCAATAGAGGAGTTACCTGCTGAAAAATCTCTGGGAAAAAAAAGCCAGGACTGCAATGATCTTAACTGGCAAGAACCTTAAAAAGCAATACTTGTTATAACAGAGTCAGGAACTCCAATCACAAGTCTTATTTTAAAAAGCTATATAAAAATGTCATAGACTAAGAAGAGACAAAGAATGACATGATAAAGACATTCCCCACTTCAAAGGTTTACAAACACCCCATTTGTGTGTCAGAATTATTGTCTAAAAGAACGTAGCAGTCAAGAACCGACTTGAACTCTTAAGTCCAAACTTCCTATGAGTACTGTCAGCCCGTTTCTTTTTAATAATCATGTCATTCTTCCTGCACTTAGGAATAAGCTTTTTACAAAATTCTTAATACAAATGCCAAATTTGTCTACTTTTTCATCCTCAGCCTCAAAATTACATTCTCACTTTCATTTTGTATACAGAGAAAAGCAAAATCAATCATTCAAAAGAGGTCCACAGCTTCTTTTCTTCTAATGAAGCTAGATAAAGCATTGGCTTTTGTCTCTCAAGTTCCAAAGCTTCAATATTTCAATTTAATTTCAAATCTTGTGCCTGGTAAGAAAATATTTTTGAAGGGGGTGCGAAGGAAACAAAAAAACAAAGCCACACAACACCAAGACAACTTCCAGTTTGAAAACACTGATACATTTGGTTTTCTTAATTGGATGAGTCAAATTGCAATATCGTCACATCAAAATACTCCAGTATGTTGAATAGTTTTAGCCTTGTAAATGACTTTTACAGTCAATTCTGAGCTTTAACTGAGGATTCAAAAAGAAAAAGTCTATATTAAGCATATGGATCTTTACCATGTCTCAACAACTCATTAAAAATAGAATGTCCCATCACTTGCATAATGAGATCTATTACTTAATTTCATCAGCAAAAGCATTGCAAAATATTCTCTTAACATGCTGGCCAAATAGTATTCAGAAATTACCACCACCGTTAGACTTAATTACTTTACATTAAGATCAGTGCTGTTCAACAACAACAAAAAAAATTATGCAGAGGCATGACACTTGAAATAAAATGTCAAGACCATAAGGGAAAAAAACAGCACATCTGACCTGCATTTATTTATTATGCCTGTCACATGAAGATAGTTGAAAACAATCCTAATATCATTTATCTTCTAAAGTTCAGATTAGAAGAAAGAATGAACTGAGAGGAATTTCCTATTGTAATTTTTATATCACTAAGAGAGCATTTCTTCATAAAAAGGCCCCAAACCTTACAATTTTCACTTTATTTTGAAGACTAGGGAAGAGATTATAAGAGAGACAGCAGTTTTCCTGAATTTTTCCAAGGCAGACTTGCCCACCAAAATTAAAGATACTCAAGCCAAACTGATTGAAACTAGGGAATACCTGTTTTAACCTTATGAAAACAAAAAGGACAGAAAGAAGATCCTTCTTTCTAACATCCAAGAAAAAAAGAAAATCTGAAACTAACTTAATAGACCTCAGGATCAGAACTTCTCTTATTATAGCTATTTAATGAGAAAAGCACAAGGATATCAGTCCATTTTTATATTGTATCTAAAATACACAGCGTTGTCACAAAGGAGTATAGCCAGCTAACTGAAGTTACTTGAATTTAAAAATATTAATACCATCTAATCGAGTTTATGTAGTAGGCACTCTGGGAATAGAAGAGAAAAAGCTTATTTCCAAAAGTAGATATAAAGATCTACTGTATTTTCAATACACATACTCAAGCATTCTCCATATTCAAGCATTCTTCAGACAGAAAGAAAACAAGGACAAGTATAGAAACACACAGTGAGACAAAACTACATGAAAAAATAATACTTGTAAAGCATGCAGACAACCTCTTAATTTTAAACTGCATTTAGAAAAGAGTATTCAGACCTACTTTCTACATTCTACTGAATCCCATCATTCTCAGCCATGACAGCTTAATATAGTAAAGGTAAAAAGTTTTCATTTTTCTTGTACATACCAATACAGAATACCACCACTCTATCTGGTCTTCACAAAAACAGAGTC
>VZSV01000028.1:4878907-4894163 GCA_013398735.1 Nothocercus julius | reverse complement strand
CCCGACCCGGCCCAGCTACAGCGAGCAGAACGGAGCGGATGAGCGCGGCCCTCCGCGGCCCCTGCCGCCTCACCTGTGCGGGTGGCGCCGCCTGGTGCTCTCCGGGGAGGCGCTCGCTCATCGTCCCCCGGCGGAGCCGAGCGGGGCGGGACGCGCAGGCCCCAGCTCGGCCCCGGCCCAACGGTCGCCGCGGCACCGGCCCCGCCCCCTCGGCCCTGAGAATAGGGGCGGGGCTTCCTGCTACGCACGCGCGCGCCGCTACTTCCGCTTCCGGCGGTGCGCCACTTCACTTGTCCCCTGCGCTGGGGGAGTGGTTACGCGCGCGCTCCGCGGCGGTGGCGGTGCTTCTTGTCTCAGGAAAGTGTGGGCAGCATGGCGGCCCTGAGTGAGTTTGGCCCCGAACTTGTTTATTTTGGCTCTAAGTTTCGACCGTGGCCACCCCGCACGAAATTCGCTCCGGAGAAAATAAAACAAAAAGTCTGTGGAAAGGAACCTTGCACGAATGGCAGGGCATGCGGCCAGGTCACACTGATCCACGAAAGTTCTCACAACAGTTTCATTCATCTCCGCCGCTAGCCCTGACAGCCGTTGTTAACCCTCAGCAGTGCGTTTGCTGCACTCCGTTGACGGTTTCCAACTGAAACCGGTTGCGCATGCGCAGAGCGGCACTCCCGGCTCGCCCCTCCACCCCGTGACGTGACCGCGCCCCCCGCGTTGCCAGGGTGAAGCGCCGCTACGCGCTCGAGGCGGTGCTTCGCCTCCCACCGCAGACCAATAGGAGCCGCGCTGGTGTGGTGCTCTGAGCCAATGGGCGCGCGGCGGGGGTGGGCCCGTGGCGAGTGTGAGGCTCTGGCTTGAGCGGGCGCTGCAGCGGCGGGCGCGGCGCGAGGTGAGCGGGGGCGGGCAGTGGCAGGCGCTGCTGTTGCCGCCGTCCTGTGCCGCGTCGACGTGACGGTAGTGGTGGGGGAGCGGCTCCTCTCAGCGCCGCGCTGTGACGGGCTCCTTGTTTGTGCCTTTCGCTTTGCTGCCGCTCTGGCCGTGAGGGGTTGGCGGCGCAGCCCGGCTGAGGGGAGGGCGGCGGCCCGGCCCGGCCCGGCCCGCTCCGCTCCGCTGTGACGGTCTGCGCCCGGCCTGGAGTTTTTCCCTAGCGCCGTGGCCTTCTCCTCCCGCAGCGGTCGCGGTGCCCCGTGGGGTGACTGGTGCCTCGGCGCATCTCGTGCCTCTGTGCCTCTCTCATCCCCGGCTGGTAAAACGACCTTCTCACCTAGGGCTTGGAAAGCATCTGCCTTGGCAGCATTGAAGTCCTTTCTCCAGACTTGTGTTTCCCGTGCCACAGGTAAAAACAAGCAGGCTAACTTAGGGCAGACCTGTAACTAGTCTTTGACTTAACTTTAGCTGAGCCATAGGCTCCTGTCTGATAGTTTACATTTGTGTGCAGCAGTCACCCCAAGTTATATCTAGCACTGCTGGTTTAGTTTTAGTACAGTGTAGATGGTTTGGTAAATGATGAAGCAATAGCAACAGAGCTTGATTCAAAGCACCTGAAGTAAAAATAAGGTCCTAGCTAGTATGTTTTACCATTGCTTAAAAGGTAATATTGATATTAATGTAAAGTCCTTTTTTTTTTTTTTTCCCCCATTTTATTGGCAGCATAACGCATCCACTGTCTTGATGTATCTTCAAGAGAGAGAAAAAAAAAAGTACAGTCCTATTACTGTTACTTTTTTTCTTTCTTAGTAGTTATGCCTAGTCATCTTTTACTCTCATCTTCCGTTCTGTGCAAAAGATTACTTCGGCTCTCCCAGGCTTTGTTTTCCAATGCTAATCAGTGTTTTGGTCTGCTTCCCATGGTGCATAGGCTTTTCAGTTCTTGAGCATGTTCAGCAAAACTCCTTGTCTGGTGCTTGGTCATTCTTTGACTGACAAAAAGATGATTCTAAATCAGTGAGACAAGAGTTGCTTGAAATGTGTGAGAGTGAGGTAATAAGGCCTCTTCTTGGAGAGAAGCAAAGCACAGCAAAGAATGAGTTGTTAGTACTCTTAAGTGAGGTTTGGATGCAGAAAAGTTGAGAAACTTTTTTTTTTTTTTTTTTTCCCCAACTGAAAGTCCTCAGGGTATAAAAGTTTTTCTACTCTGGGAAAGATGACCTGTTAACTCATCAATGTTTTTTTTTCTCATTTTAGTCCCTTTATGGCCAAATCTTTTCACTGTTTTGATTCTGACCTTTAGCTTTGAGTGATTTGCAAATTTGGGGAGAAAATTTATACTTTATTTATTTACAGATCTTATCCCAATTTCCATGTGTTCATTATTCATATTTTTTTGTTCACTTTACCAAATGCATAACTGAATTTTTATTTCACCAAGATAAAAATGTCTGTCAAAAGAGAGAGAAGTTAGTTTGATATAGTTTACTTAAATTAACTTCAGGTTTTATCACTCAGTACACTCAGTACACTCAGTATTTCCCTCAATGTTTGATTATTTCTTCTTTTAAGCTTTTTCAGGTCTCATATTATCAAGTTATTAGTATAGTACTTGGTGGTATGAAAAAAAAATCGATAAAAATAAAGTCGTGCCTTTTTGTATTGAATAATAATTCTAAAATTGATTGGAAATTTCTTAAATTTAGTCTGATTTTTGGTTCATTAGAGTGACTGGCTTTCAGAATTTAGTGCTCTTAAGAGCACTCTATTTAGTGCTTTTAAAGAATAAATATATAGGTATAAATTTGAATGAAAGATTGCTAACCAAATGCAATTACTGTCAAGGTGAAAACTTTTTTTGCAGTGCAGTCGTTTTCTACACCAAATAAGCCAACCGAACACAAATAAGGATGAGATTAAGAGTAGATGATTTACAGAAAAGATACTGGGCATGTAATGTGGTCAAAGAGATAAATGGATTGACATTTTAAGATATTTTTAAGACATTTAAATGTAACATGAACTGACAGGCTGGAACACTGACTAAGTACAGCTAACTATATTTGTTTTGTGTTTTCTATTAGTGCTTGAGTAAGGATGCCTTAAGCAGATAACTATGGATAAATATATTAAAGTGCAGAAGATTGGAGAAGGATCCTTTGGGAAAGCGATTCTGGTCAAAGCAAAAGAAAATGGACAGCAGTACGTTATTAAAGAAATAAATATCTCTAAGGTGAGTGATGACTGTCATTAATTACTGATCCTTTGTTTGTTTGTTTGTTTGTTATTTGTTTGTATTTCTATTCTCAAAAATCACTATTTTCCTTCTGAAGATGTCAAATAAGGAGAGAGAAGAATCAAGGAGAGAAGTTGCTGTATTGGCTAACATGAAACATCCAAATATAGTCCTGTATAGAGAGTCATTTGAAGGTAAGATAATTAATACAATAGAACCTGAAATAATAGTAATAAGTGACTATCTCTGTGTTACTAATTACTAAAATAACTTAATTTGAAAATAAAATTTAAAAATTCATTTTAAATAATTATTTTTTTCTTTCGTGATTTTCCCCTCCTTTTGTTACTGTTCTCATTTCTTTCTGGTTGTTTTTGATAGAAACATTCTTGTCTTTTCCTTACATCATTTAATTTTGGTTGATGCCAAAGTGAAAGCTTTATCATTTCTGTTTCTACACAGTATATGCCCCTTAAGTTCTTTCACCTATCCTAATTACTTGAATGGTCATATATCTTAAATATGAACATGATCTAAATTCAGATGCTTATAAACAGCAACAGCAATCTCATCCCAGAAGTTTGCCTTCTTGGATGTATTCTTTAATTACTAAAGAAATGACATGATTGTAAAAGGTAGAAGAATGGATTGAAGTTTGCTTTACAAAGTAATGAAAGAAGGAGCAATTTAATTCAAAATTGAAAGAGCTGCTTAGAAAAAGATGTTTCACTGGCATCCGTAGAAAGGAGCTGCTTAACTAGTGGTCCAGAGTTCTCTCCTGATTATCATTTCTTTCAATGATAGTATGAAAGTTGTGATAACTAAGGAATTTAAGAGAAAGACTTCACATCATTTTTTACAGTGAATATTGTGGGAAATAATCAGAAGAGGTAAAATAAAAGTTCTATTGTGTAGGATTAAAGATTGTATCTAAAAACTTAAATTTGAAATTCATGAAAGAATGCACACGATTCACAACCCACTTCTCTCTAATAGAGGCCTGTTCTTTAAAACTGCTTTACTTCATGAAATAGATTCTGTAATTCCTAGTTCATGAGTTCATATTGCATCTTGTTGAAGCACATTGACTTTGAACATACTATTTTATTTCAAAGGTAGATCTGCAAGAAATTTAGACTCCTAGGATCACATTTCAAAATAATTCCAGTTATAAAGCTTAAGCAATGTACAAAGCACTCTAACCACAAATGAAAAGCTATGTTATTGATGTTTTGGAAGGCAAATTTCAGAAACATTTTGTGGAAATGAAATTTAAGTGACTTAGAGGCTTTAATTATTTTTCGCTCTTATTTTTGCTGTTAAGACTAACCTTTCAGTCGTAAGAGGTGTTTGGGGGGTGTTCCTTTTGAGTGGCATGTGATCATGTGTACTTATTCACCTCTTTTCAAAATAGCACCTTGTCTGTGAATACTGCAGTTCTATTTTACTAGCCTATTTGAGTTGTTGTTCATAAAATGTTAGAATTTTCATCAATATGCTTTTAATATGCCATTTGTTTTTGCTTCATCTTTTCTCAACAGTAATTGAAAAGATGGTATTGGGGAGCAAAACGGTAACTTGGTATAAATGCATTATGTGTGCTTAAACTGATTTTGGAGGTCTCTCCTGGTTTCCTTCAAAATGAGAAAATTCTGAGTTCCATATGTTGTCACCTGCTGGAAGCTCTCTTGTTCCTCGGTGTCTGTAATGAACTCTGTCTGGTGTGACAACCAATATTTGCCACATTCTTGCACTATGTATGTGCATATTGTCCTGGTGAAACTGCACAAAAGAATTAGATGTATGCAGTTACTTGATTTAGAACTTTGTTATCTATTTTTAGGGTTAGGTGATCTATCTATGTATAAAATAGCAAGTAGAGTGGAGAATGAATTTTACACTGCATTCATAAAAGTGACATCTTTAATTTCAGAGTCATCTTATACCTCATTCTGGGGCAATGGTTCAGTAGATGTCGTTTTTTTTCCTCTTTATTGTTATAATCAAAGAAGGGAAATGTGTTGTGAAGCTCCAAGTAAATACAACTTAATACAACTTTTATTTCTTGTAGTTTGAAAGAAGGAAAAATAAATGATATCTGAGGCTGCATGTGGAAAAGTTTTTCCACATCCCCCCCTGGCAATTGTTTTCTTGGTGGCCCATGTTGAGACAAACATTCTTAAGATACTCAGAAAGATATTGTAGAGAAGTTTTGTGGGTTTTTGTTTGTTTGTTTGTTTGTTTTTTGAATTATTTTTTGGCTTTGCTTTCCAGAAAATGGCTGCCTCTACATAGTGATGGATTACTGTGAAGGAGGAGACCTGTTTAAAAAAATAAATGCCCAGAAAGGAATCCTGTTTTCTGAAGATCAGGTAACAGCAAATTGCTGCCATAGTTTTTTGCAGTACGTACTTTAAGGAATTTCTTGTTCAATTTGGCAGATATAGTTGCTTAAGATGTATAGAATGTTCCTAAATTGTGATTCTTGTTGCCACGGGTAATGACTGGTATTAATTTAGTCATTACTGCAATAACGACTAGAAACTTAGCCTGAAATCTGGGATATGTTAATTGGGATTTTGTCTGTATTGCAAACTAAGCCAAATCTGATCAATGAAGAATACTGAAGGGAAGGAGCGCCTATATGGTGTTATGGCAGATTTTTGTTTTGTAATACTGCTTGGTTTTTTTTTTTGTTTGTTTTGTTTTTAATCCCTGGTATAAAATAACATACTTTACAAATATAATAACATGAAACTTGCTTCTTGCAAATGTTTCTTTATAAGTAGGAGAAAAAAGATATTTTGCTAGAAGTATACCAGCAGATTTTCTATGCTTTTGCATTTGTATGCTGTAGGAATGCACCAGAATCTCAATTTACATGTGGCTAGGATGGCTTATAACTTGTTTTAGGTCTATGATTGCTATTCAGAGTAGGGTAATGATGAAAGCTTTTCTGGACGTGGTTTGTATAACTTTTCATTTCCTAATTTGGACTCAGATTCACAAGAACTTAAAATAGAAAAATGAAAACTACACCTTGCATTTTATTGTAATTTTGATATGTATGTATTTTAGAGTTGTGAAAGTGAATCAGCTGTTATACATAGAGGAGTTTTTGCAGTTAGCCTCTTAGTATTTTGTGATTTTCACAGATTTACAATTATGTTGATTTTATTGTCTTCTATTTGTTGCTTATTGCTTTTGCATTTGAAATCTATTTTGTACTATTTTTTTCTTTGAAAGGTGAAATAAATAAAAGCTACTAGATAGAATAAGCATTTCTGTAAGCTAAGTATCAGTATGGCTTTTTAAGACTCTTGTTTCATTAGCTAATTGATTATAAGAAGACTTTGCATTGCTTACAGCAAAAGTACAGTCTTAAGGATACTAGTTCCATGTCTTAAATATTTTAGTCAATAAGACTGATGTTGCATACCTTTGTAATCTTTATAGTGTGTGATTTAACCTAGTAGTATCAGATATCAGTATCTGAATAAGTTAATGTGTATCTTTTGTTGATACTTATTGATTCTCTCAAAGGAGAATTTTGTGTTACAGTGATACTAGTGCTACATTCTTAACGTTTCTAGGATATATGTGAAGCTAGTTTTTTGGGAAGATGACAATAATTTGAGGTAAAATTGTAAGACTTATTTGATAAAATCCTGAGGAAAAATAACTGGAGAAGATTTAAGATAAATTTATATATTAATGTTGCATAATCTTTTTTGCATTTAGATTCTGGATTGGTTTGTACAAATCTGTTTGGCACTAAAACATATACATGATAGAAAAATATTACATCGAGACATAAAGTCACAGGTATGCTGGTGTGTGTGTGTGTGAATTTTTTTTTTTTTTTTTTTTCTCCTTCCTTAATTTACTTCTAAGGGGATTATGTCTTATCTTGATAGTGTCATCTGAGAAATTATGGAAGATATTTGGAGTACATCTTTTTATATAAATGCTTGTAATTTTGGTAACACTTTGTAGTTTTTCAGACCTAGTTTATTTGATATTTGCAACAGACACATGAGGCATGAAGCTGTTTTAGTATTATTCATATGGCCTTTTGTTCCACACTTAGTTATATTTTAGAATTTATAGCGTGGTTTTTTTGTTTGTTTGTTTTTTCTGGTTTTGATAAAGTGGGACAAGATCAGGCCTATTCTTTCCCAGTAGCCAATAATATTAATGGTAGAGACTTCAGAGTGACGAATGGTAGAAAGTTTTATTCCTTCCAAAATATACTGAGAGCAAAAAGCTTGCAACTGTATGAATGTTTTAAATAAGACTTTTTAAAATTTCTACACCAAGAATATATTTTTGACCAAAGACGGGACAGTACAGCTGGGAGACTTTGGAATCGCCAGAGTTCTTAACAGGTAACTCCTTTTTGCTTCTAGTTTCTCAAAATTAATCTACAGTTTAACTCTAGGGAAACATAACGCGTGCCCATCATGTGGCTTAACTAGTTAACATTTCTCTTTTTCTTAGTACTGTAGAACTGGCTCGCACTTGCATTGGAACCCCATACTACTTGTCACCTGAAATATGTCAGAATAAGCCTTACAACAATAAAAGGTAAGCATTTAAAGCATAAAGGTAAGCATTTAAAGCATAAAGGTAAGCATTAAAGCATAAAGGTAAGCATTTAACATTAAAAGATAAGCATTTTATTAAGTATTTCAGGGAAGAAGGAAGGAGTGTGGGGTTTTTTTTCTGTTGTTTTTGTTTGTTTGTTTGTTTTTTAAATCTGAAACTCTTCTATTCAGATGATAGTAAATGGCCAAAGTTCATACTTTATTCCTGGGTAAGGATTGTTTTTTGTACAGGTGGTATATCAGCATGTTGATGTAGTGCAGAGCAATGTATTCTGGAGGTTTTTTTTGCTTAGTGCTTTGAGCTCTAGATCCAGCCATACTCTTCTTATGGCTCTGCTTAAATTGTTCTCCACACCATTTGTGCTGCCTCAATTTATGTCGTATGAATATGAATACATGCGAAGGATTAAAAAAAAAATCATAAATACGCTAATTGGATTCTCTAAGCATATGTAGAGGTATGTGTAGATTCATACAGTGAAGAACATCCTTCAAATACTTTGGTTATGTTTACTGCCCCTGTAAGTTGACTGCATCTGGTAACAGTTTCCCAAATGTAATTAAAGTGTTTGTTATCAAGTGGGTTTGTTGTTGTTGTTGTTGCGCTAGCATGCTGAAGAACATCCCTCATTGAGGGTGCCTTATATTTCCATGAGTACCTTAAAAGATAAAAATGATTACTCTTCCCCGCCCCTTAATCATCTCTCCTGCATGAGGTTTTTCATTCAATGGTATTCCAGCCAAATCTTGCCATCCTGGAATGAGTGAGGGTACAGTAAGGCCATGTTAAACAGGATAAATCTAAGTGTTGGGATTTAGGGGAGAACGGAGTAAATTAGAGGGAGTTTTGTACACATTCAAAGTACAGCTTCTTTTCCTTTTCAGTGCTATATTTTTGCAGTTTCATGCTCGGAGTTAATTCTTGGTCTTTTTTCTTTGATTTAGTGATATCTGGGCCCTTGGTTGTGTTCTGTATGAGATGTGCACGCTCAAGCATGCGGTGAGTAGAAGCCTAGTGTTTCCTTAAATGAATAATATCAAACAGTACTACTAGTAGTTTTTTATTGTCAAAGCAACTGGAAGAGCTCTCTGCTTCCTGACCTTACGCTGAAAGCGATGCATTCCTTTGGATTTGGCACAGAATTAATGTGAATCTTTACAGCCTTTCACTAAAAATCATGTGGTGATTGAATGTTTTAGGGAAGAGGAGAGAGCAGATCAAGTATATATAATACAACACTTTATAATAATCTATCCTTAATTGTATGTAACAACATATGACTGTCAGGCTAGATTTGAAAGGGGATAATTATTAGCAAAGATAGCATATTGTTTTCAGAATTTAAACTTTAGATCTCAGTAAGTAGTGTGATGCTATCAAATAGGTAGTGGGTTGTTTTAAAATGATGATCTCAAATTTGTTCTGATATGTTGAGAAGCAAAGGACTTTTGTGGGGGTTTCTTGTTTGTTTATTTTCCCTCTCCTCTATATGCAACCTTATTTGTGGGCATATAGTAATATGTATCAATTGTGGAGTGTTTTTATTTTTTTTTTTTAATTTATTTTTTTTTGATACAGTTTGAAGCTGGTAACATGAAAAACTTGGTACTGAAGATCATCTCTGGATCTTTTCCTCCTGTTTCTACACATTATTCTTATGACTTACGTAATCTGTTGTCACAGTTATTTAAAATGAATCCTAGGGATAGACCGTCAGTCAACTCCATATTGGAGAAAAACTTCATAGCCAAACGCATTGAAAAATTTCTCACACCACAGGTATGGAGATGACTTTCATTTTAATTTTGCCTGAAAACATCACCGAACTTGGCCTTTTTTTATTCTAATGTCAATATGCAACATAAAATTGCAACTATAGTATTTACAAAAGCCTCTATCCAGACATTATCGATTGTGGGGGGGAAAAATGCTCTTTTGATCTTGCTAAGTTTACAATTTTACTGATAAAAGAACTACAAAGGAAAAAATTCATACTGTTTAAGTAGTTGTTGGTAGTTTCACAAACTGAAATTGTCATTTACATTTTCACTCAGCACTGTTTTATTTCTTTCTATCTAGTGAGTTAGGTACTGATTTGTTTAGAAATGCATTGTTGCATAAAATGGCACTGATGACTTCAGCATCGTTCTTTAACGTTATTTTTTACATCTGTTATTTTATTCTTAATTTGGAATATTTTGCAAGTTTGTTCTGTGAAATATTGCGAAGTAAACTGATAGTTAAACTTCTTGAGGCTTAAGTGCACCTCTGTTTACAAAGTAAAAGAAGTTGCTTGGTAGTCCATGTTGGATCTGTTGACATCTATTGATGTCATTTTAATACAAATCTAGTTGAAAAGAGGGCAAGAATAACAAGTGGGCAATAGTACTGACAGTATGAGGTAAGTAAACATAGAGAAAGGATGCAGAAAAATGAATGCAAAAGGAGAACTTAGGTATAAAGAATTCTAATGGAATATAGTTTAAGCTATTATTAATCAAAAATCTTCCATATGCAGTTGAAATTCTGATTATATGTGGGGCCCTTCTCTCCTAAATTTCTTTATCTGTGACTTAGAAATTTAAGTGAAAGGTAAGATTAAGAAATCCTTACAACTAAACTCATTGTTCTAACCTTTCCAACAGTAATTCCTTGATCTGATTTTTATTTCCAGCAGATCAAATAGATATGATATTTTTGAGGTAATTCAGTGCTTACTAATATTAGTAATTATTAATTATGATAAACTAATAATCCATAATAAGCTACCACCAGATAATATTTTCTCCTTAGTTGGATACAAATACTTAAACATGGTTTTATTCTTCTGATTCACTGATAAATTCAGCTTAAAGTGATGCCATGTAAAGGAAAAAAAAAAAAAGTAGAAAACACCTATTACAAATTGTATTGATCACGAGTACAAACATATTTAGGTGGAGGTGATCTTTTTAAGACATAATTGTAATGCTCTTTGTTTTCTTTCACCCATGACTAATATTCTTAGCTGGCTTTAGTCTGAGCCTTGGAGAGCTTCCCCAGAGATGTGTCATCATCAGCATGGCTTAACTACTGCTGAGATTCTGTCCTTAACTGACAGGAGATCAGTCCACCAGGATTATACGATTTCTTAATTTTTGTAGTTAATACATCACGGTAAAGAGTACCTTTAAATTGCAGAGTATCCTTGTGGGGAGGGGAGGGGAAAATGTCTTGAAATGTGCACAAGAGGTGTATCTCTTCTATGAACAGCTATTATTATCAAAATGCCGCACACAGTTGTTCCATTCACATCTCACCAACCAAGTAAAATCTTGAAGGACACTGAAATATCAGTAGTAGAAGACTGTTCTTGTGTGTGACTTTTTGCTTTTGATAAAAGTCTATGCAGGATAAAAAGTCTGTCTGCCATTGTGTGCAGTCTTAGAGACTCTCTGCTTTTGCTATTTTAGATTTTTTGTGTGTGTGTGTGTGTGTGTGTGTGTGTGTGTACTTTTATTGGCTTTTGGTAGTTTGGGGAGGGTTGCAGGGAGAGCTGCAGGGGATTTTGGGAGGGTGAGGTTGTGTGGGGTTTGTGATTTTTTGGGGTGTGTTTAGGGGAGCTTGGAGAGGTTGTTTTGGGGTTGCAGTGATTGGGGGATTTGGGTTTTAGGGGGATGTGGGAGGTTTGGTTTGAATTTGGGGGAGGGTTTTTTTTAGGTATTTATTTTTAACTCCCCCAACATCTATTGTAATTGGATGGTAATCCCTAAGCAAAGGAAAATCACTATTCCAAGATTAATATAAAAATGATCCCTTAAAAGTTTGAGGCTTTGTGACTAGCCAGTTGGTTTTGCTAGCAGTCACTGTCAGAACTCTAACTGCCTTCCTGGCATGCTCTAGGGCTTGAAAGGTGGTTTGTAGGACAACCTTTAGCTTTTTGCATGTAGCTGTGCCATCTTAAAAATTCTTCTGCTGTTAAATTTCTTTAATATTCTTTGAATGGTTGGTAGAATCAGCTGGTGTGCTTGGATTTTGTAAGAAGTCTGAAAGCAAGAAGTTAAAACATGAGAACACTGTGGCAGGTCAGTTAAAATGCACTCTAGCTCCTTATCCTGAGGGCCCTGAACAAATGCCTAGTGGAGAACATAGGAACATGGCAAGCCTCCTTCTGTTGTAGCTGACTTGAAGAAGGACTTTTTTTTTTTAATTTTATTGTACTTACGCTGAGTTCTGTTAGACACACTATGTTGCTTATAGAAGTGAGTATGTACACTCATCTTCCCATTTTGCAAAGAATAAGGAAATGAAAATTCCCAACATCTCTGAAGGACTTATTTGAAACAAAGCTGTCTGAGAAATTGGAATATAGAATGAAAGCTAACAGAAATCCAAAATAAACTATGCACAAAACCATGTTGACGTTTACATTGATTTTCTTGCACTTGCGATTAACTAGTTCATAAATGGGGTAATAAGTGCCAGGCTGCCCAGAAGTTAGACTAAAGTTTTTTTTACAGTGCTGTGAGTAACTGTGCCAGAAATGTTAAAAAGAAATATTGAGTACAACTTCATATTAATTTTAATAATAATAAACTGAATGTATATAGTTGAGAATTCATTTAAACTTAGGGTATGGTAAATAGCATTAGTAAGAAGCCTACTGAAAAAGCTGTGTTTATATGTATTTCTGAAAAGGAGTTCTCCTTCTTAGCTTCAGATAAAAGTAAATACTATTTGCTAATAATTCAACTTTTTGTTTAGCTTATTGCAAAAGAATTCAGTCGCAAAATGTTCCAAAAGTTGGGGCCACATGCTGCACCAGGTAATTGCGTAAAATAACTTTTATTTTGGGCTCTGGTAAGATAATGTATGTATAAAGTTAGTACTGTTCTTTGATTGAGGGGGAGTGGGGAAGGTTGGGGATTCAGAATATTAGAAATCATTTATATGTTGCTATTGAGGGGAGTTGCTACTTTCACTCCTCTTCCCTCCCCCTTGAAATTCTTTCCCTCTTAGAATTTTAGTTCCTTGTAACCATTTGAAGCTGTGGTAGGTGCTTTCTGTGGTGGGTTTTTTGTTTGTTTGTTTTATTGTCTTGTGTAAGTATTTCACAGCTATTCTGTAGTGAAAGAACCCTGCTAGCACAGAGGCAAATTTACAAGTAGCTACTGGCATGTTTTCAAGAACTTTACAGGGGAACCATATCCCCAAAGGCTGCTGAAACAGTAACTCTGTAAGAACTCTTGTTTTTGCTGCCCTGTGTGTTGCACGTTACAGTCCTGTGTCTTTAGTGGAGGTCTCTGAATTCCATTGGGAAAGCTTTTCCTTGTGTCCGTAACAGAGGCATAGTAAAACATGGCAAAATAATGAGAAGTTCCAGTCCTTCAGAATAAAGTGAAGTAATCAAACTGAGAAGCTTAGGGATTGTGTTCTTCTGTTTCTTATCAAGTGTGAGGTTTAGGAAGGTGCTTTTGGACAGTTTGCACTATCTGCTCACAGTAAATAAAGGGTTAGCAGTTTACTTCTTCTCCTGCAGCCCTGTTTTCCCAAAAGCTGGGAAAGGGGACATATGGTGTGTTTGCAGGCCTGGATATCTTTGTAAAGGTGACTTCTCTTGTCTAGCAAAAAGGCCCACTCATGGACAAAATCTGGCTTCCGTTGTACCAGCTCAGAAAATTACCAAACCTGCTGCAAAATACAGAGTGCCTTTAATGAGCAAGAAAGCTGGAGATGTACCTAAAAAGATTCATGAGAAGAAGCCATTGATCAAATGTGGGCAGGTAAAAGCATAAGTAATTTGTTTTGTTTGTACCTATTAAAATATTATGCATTCTTTTCCAAAATATCTTTTATAGGGACACATGCAAAACTAATTTAAATGCTTGCCTTAACATATGCTTTCAGTTTCTTTGTTGGTGTTGATTGCTTTTAGAAAAATTGGAAGTCTATCAGTTATATACAATATACTAAAATAATGCTTGTATGTATTATTTTTGTATCTTTAGGTCTTTCTTATTTGTTCAAGAAGAACCTCCAAAATTTAAAGCTTAGGAAAGCTTTTTATCTTATTTTCTAAAATCTGTAATCAGATGAGGTGTTTTGCAGACTTCATCCCCTGAGTTAATAACAAAATGATTAAAACACTGTACTTCTAATCTTTCTTGCAGTCTCCTTTCCCTATAAACACTATTACATTAGAACATTCTATTTCTCCCTGTTGATTCATTTAATTACTTCATAGCCAAGATATGTTACATGATAAAGCTAGGTCTGAAATAGGTGCGCATGCTAAGGCATGCAATAATTACAGGCATGCAACTTCAACCTTCTTTTCTACTCTCAGCAGGAGAAGTAATTCAGATTTTCTTCTGAACGAGTTTTTTTTTTTTTTTTTTTTTTTTTTTTTTTTTTTTTCTTCTTCTTGCCATGACACTTCTGCAAATGTAGTATTGATATCTCAAAATTTTGATAGAAATTATCCTTCAGGTTCAAAAATTTTTGAAGGATTGGGGGAAATTATCAATGATAACACAAATCTTGTTTTCACTAATATACGCAGCTTTAAAAAGAGAACACGGTAGAGGGAACACACAAGCTGCTCTGCGTCCTGATGAGACTGTGAGGCTTTCTTTTCCTGTTTTAAGACTTGGACATCTGCTACTTTGCTATTTCCCCAGCCAGCCCCAAACCAATCCATCCTACATAGAGACCCTCACTGTGACAGGGTAAAGTCAGAGAGAATTCCTCATGCTGGAAGGAGTCAAGATATATTCTTTATTCAAGTATGTTTTTTGTGTACATTGTACCTACTGACAAAATGTAGCATAGAAAAAAAGGCTACAGTATAACATAAATCCTTTTCTCTTTGCAGCCACTTCAGGGTAGTTTGATTTTGCAGCCATAAACTGGCTTTTCAAGGGAGCATGTAACAATCTCCTTTGTTTTACTGATATTATTTCACTGCAGTTGAAATACACTGGCTTAAGTTTCTAAAGGCTTCTATTTCCTGAAGTATTTGATTTGAACTACTGACCTGATAGGGTGTTTAAGTCATCAAAAATTATGAAGCTGAAGGTATCTGTATTCTGTAGTCAAGCATGCTTTATTAGCAACCCATCATTTATGTGAAAAGAAGATTAGAATAAACGCATAGCTTTGTATTGCTACATTTTTACTAGGTGTTTGATGGTGGCTGCTAGTAAATCTGTTTTCCAAATAAAAGTTTACCTTAATAACTATGTGTCCTAGAAACAATAGGAACATATTGTCATATGAAATGACATTGTCAGAGAAAAGAAGTCAAAACTGACTTAAAAATTATTGCTCAACTTTCAAGAGAGAGATCTCTTGATAAAGAGGTGATGAACAAGTACAGTAACATTTACCCTAGATTTTAGCAGTATTTTTAATTTAAAAGCTCCTGAATAATATTCTCAACCCTGTTTTACCCATGCTATGTTATGGGTTTAGGAATCTCTCTGTTAAGATTTTTTTTCTCTCTCT
>VZSV01000028.1:4848127-4866338 GCA_013398735.1 Nothocercus julius | reverse complement strand
TTTCTTTGCCTTAGGAATATTTGGCAAGATTAAGACAGATCCGACTACAAAACTTTAATGAACGTCAACAGATTAAAGCAAAGCTTCGTGGAGAAAAGGTTAGTTTGAGGCAAGGTATCCCATGTCCTATGGGAATCAGTGCTCTAGGCAATTCTATCAGGCCCAAATCTTTTCTTTTGCTGGAGATATAAAATCAGTATAAAGACATCTATTGCTAGTGTAATGCCTGCTATTTTATGCGTGTTGACTGCTTTCAATTATGGTGGCTTTCTGTCCTTTGCTGATGAAAAGTGACATTTTTTAAAAAAGTGTTTTTATTTTTTTTTATTGTGTGTGTGTGTGTGTGTGTGTGTGTATATATATCTTAAGTGTCTTTTCATCTTTTCCTTTTTAGCTGACTGAAACCAAGTTGGGTGTGGTAATCTTTATTCTTGAAAACAACAAAAAAAGCCCAGCGTATACTTAGAATTTTTGCCTGTGTTCTGCCAACTTATTTGTAATGCTACTCTACAGCCTATTGATATACGCTGTAAAAGCCTACTAAATTACTTTAGACTAAATGAAAAGTTTGTGCAAGTTGGTCATTGGCAAAAATATGTTCCTATCAGTTTTTTTTTTAATGCTCAATTTTGCCGGTCTATTCCACATGTAGCAACATGCAGAGGCCAGCAGTTTGCATGAAAATGGAGATTTCAGATGTTGACCCTGTATGCTCTTGCTTGCTTTCATTTTGCCTTCACCCATTCAACCTTGCTCGCAGTACTAAGTGGGGCATGTACACGGAAGAAACTGAAATTCCTTTCTCATATATACCATATCTGTAGAATACACAGCAGTCTTAAGGGATGTTGGGGAGAGCCCCACAGGGAGCATTCCTAGTTCAAGTTCTGCTGTGTCTGACAATACAACCATCATTTTCTTATTGGTAAAAACTTCATATCATAAAAAAGTTACCTTGCAGTAAAAATGCAGTTTAGTCTAAACACACGTTACATTTGAGTAAAGAGTTACCAAGTAAACCTGTGGCCTGCGTTGGTCAAGCAATTAGTCTAGATGATTCCACTAATCACTAGCACTCAGCTTTTAAATACACAAATTCATAATAACTATTTAAGAACGCCTTTTGCAGAGTGAAGCTGGAAGTTCTTCTGATGGACAAGAATCAAGTGAGGAAGCAGAACTGAAACGCAAAAAGATAGAAGCACAGAAGGTAATTGTGAGAAGAGAGGACCTGGAATTCATTGTTGAAGATTTCCTTTGCATTTTTTTTTTTTAAAAAAAAAAAAAAAAAATTCATTTTGTTATCAATATCAAAATTGTAGTGGAGTCTCAAAGTGATGTGGTTCTGGTGAATCTGGGTGGAGTCCTCCCTTCACAATCTATAAAATAAGTGAGAGAATGGGGGATGAAATGATCCAAGACTCTTTTACTTTTGTAAACATTCCATGTAATTAAATGCTTTGCTTGTATGATTTTTAAGTTGTGTGTTTGTTTGTTTTTTGGTTACAGGCCCAAGCAAATGCTCGAGCTGCAGTTCTGAAAGAGCAGTTAGAACAAAAGAGGAAGGAAGCCTATGAAAGAGAGAAAAGAGCTTGGGAAGAACATGTAAGCAAATTAAATCTATTATATGCAGTCCAAGTATATAGTATTGTGTCTTTGTGTGACTAAAATCTTGTATTGCGATTTTCAAGCTTAGATAATTAGTTTGCCTTCTGAAACTGGGGAGAATATCTGTTGGTCAGAATTCTCATTAGAAGTCTGATATCAGGTGTACTTGAATGAAAAATTTGGCCCAAGAAACCTGAAATGCCAAATCTGGTAATAATTAGGATTGCATTAAGTATTTTAAAAATGATCCATAACTTAGGAAAGTGAACATAATCTTCTTTGGCTTCTGTGTGCTATAAATTGGAAATAGTGTACATGTGAGGTTGACAGTAGGCTTTAATAGTATGAAAATTTTACATTATTGTTCTTTTCTAAGGTTACCTGAGCCAATTTGATAGTACTGCATTTAACATGTGAAATATTTAATAAATGAGCAATTGATTAGAAAGGTGTAATTCAACTAGTTTATACTGATGTAGGAGACTGACACAAATTAGAATACAGATTAACAATTCTATACAAGGTTATCATAGTGATGCTTCATTTGATCTGTAAAACAAATTTGAACTGTTATGCTGAAAGCAGGCATGTATAATTCTAATTACTCAAAAACACCACATTTATCATACTATAGGATAGACTTGATGAAAATTTACTCTCCTTGAAAGCATGGTATAACATGTCATAGCAACATGTAAGAGTGCAAATTATTTTTTTTCCTAGTAATAACAAGGAGAAGATTTCAAGCTCATGCTATGAAAGGGTTGGATCTTTTTCTTACTGAATGTAGTTAAGTAAAATAGCAGCCAGGGAGATGGAAGGTGGGGAGATGTTTGAGACATACCCAAATTGTCAGTCTATTTTTCTTCTTGCTGTGATTATTTATATAGCCTGAAACCATATTTAACTTTCCTTCTGTTTTTGAATTTAAAGTTATGATCACTGATCTTGCAGAATATTTCTTCCCACCATTATAGTAGCCCTTCCTTCTGAATTTTATTCAGCGTTATGTTTTTAGTGTGAAGTTCTTAAATTTCAAAATACTTAATCTAACCATTCTCTAATGAAGATAATTACTATATAAATACATTGTTTGAAAACAGTTTTCATGAATTCTGCTTCAAGTAGAATGAATTTAGTCTTAGTTAGTTTATAGATGTAACTTTTATGTAACTTTATTTTTAACTACATACAGCTGATAGAAAAAGGAGTCAAGAATCCTAATGTGCCTTTCCACGTGGGAGCCATAGGACACAGTCCTGCCCATGGCCTGCAAGAGCATGGAGCATCTCTTTCCAAACCACAACTTCTACTGAAGCCTGATACACCAGTCATCTCCATGACTTCTGCTTTGAAGGAAGTGGGTGTGGTAAGTACTTTGCAAGAATGGGAAAGAAATGGGGGGGGAGAAAAAGCAAATTCACTGATTTTGAAAAGCAGTTTTAGAATAATGTGTAGGTAGATAAAAATACCTGAAATGCTTAAGGATACTAGATGCTTTTAAAAAATAATTTAAAAAAAAACTTAGAAACTGCTGAAATAGATGATGCATTGAAACTCCAAATAATTCTATACATTTTGGACAAAACAGCTTATTTCTTATGAATCCTGAGCTTCCACATCATTTCTGATCAATGCAGTTATGACTGGTGGAAGAAGTCATTAACTACCAGGAGTTTTGATCTGGATACTGAAGTTAGGAGATACCAGGTGGAAATGACAAAATAAATTTTGAATTATAGGACTTCTTTATTTTAGTTCTTGTTTCAGTCAGTTAAAAAGTGTGAAATGAATATAAGAAAAGTATAAGAGACTAGCATCTGATAGTCTTGTCTCTCTTTTTTTTTTTTTTTTTCCCCTGAGTGTGATGTAAGTAACAATTATAACAATTGTGAAACTAAGCATACTGCATGAGTGTGTGTAAAATGTGAGTTTTGAATACCGTTTGCATTAATTTGACCATTAGCTTTGCTTTTTTACCTAGCTTTGTTTCAACATAATGCAGAGTTTATACTGTGTACAATCCCAAAGGCTATGACTATAGAGATTTGGTGAAATTTTGTATAAAGTGGTTTTGTGTATAATATGTTACATGGAAAGTCATCATCTGATAGCTAGAAAAAAAAAATCACAAAATTATGTACTAATACATAGAAATATTTAAATCACTAGCACTTTTTGTTCTCATGTCGATGAGCTTGTCTTGCAGTAACACGAGATGGTGAGTATAATTGAATTTGTGTAGTACATGAATAACAAGCTTTCTGTGTAATACAGAGTGAGCAATTTGAAAAGGTTCGTCTTATATTCCAAGTGTTTTTTGTTGTTGTTCTGAGTTCTACATTTTCCCCTTCAGCTTTTAGTTTCATTACCTACTTACTATTTTATTGTTTTGAAGAGTAAATATGCATCCTGCATGAAGCTGCTCTTGACTGCTTTTGGAGGCTCATTGGCCTTGTGCTATAGCTTAAATTCCACAGATCCCATAATGGAGACAAATAGGGAAGATCAGAATGATTTTCAGAAATACTTCACATAATGGAATATTTGCTTTAGTTTAGTATAATTATTCACCTACCTACCCTTCTTAGTCAGCTTGTTCTGGGCAGGTTTTCTAATGTTTTTTCAGTTATCAATGAACTGCTGCTTTCTTATTCTTTACTGACTTGACATCATATATGCTGTTGTCACTAACTCCTTTCTGCTTTACTTTACAGACATTTCTTGACTCTGTCCTTGTCACTTTCCTCTTCCTTCTAGAATTACTCATTTTTAAAGTTGGAATTTGGTGGTCTTTTGCTGTAGATATGGTGTCTGGCTTCATCTCCACCTGTGTTGTCCTCTGAGTTTTCATGTCTGCTTAAACTGAGTCTGATTTTCTTGCTCACCAATTTCATAGTGAAAAGCTCAGGACCGAAACTGTCTTTGAGGTTCAGTCTTTGGGAAGCAACATAAAAGCAGAAGTTTCATACACTGTGTCTTTATCTACAGTTGTCAATTGAATGGACTTTTCTCTGGTACATCTTCCGATAGTCTGAAGATTATTTTTCTGACATACTCTCCCACATTGTTTTTCATGCTTCTTGGATTTAAAGGAAGAAAATGTAACTCTTACCCAGGAAGCTGAAGAGGAAATAAAAAAGCCAGATTTTGCGATGCAAGTATGTCTAGTTGTTTAATTTAATCTAGTTTTCCTTTCTTTTCCCTTTCAAAAATGTATGACTTTAAGGGATACATGTTGGTCCTTATTTCAGAATAAGCGAGATATACTGAGAAGGTTGAATCAAAATCTTAAAGCCCAAGAAGATGAGAAAGGAAAAACAGATAGTAAAAATACCTCTGAATCTGTTTTGTCTGAAGGCAGTAAGGAACAGCGAGAAGACAACTATCCACTTACAGGAGATCGCAAAAAATGGGAATCGGGGGCAGCTGAGTTGGTAGTTCCTCTAGCTCAGTTATCAGTGGAAGATACACTCTCTGGAACAGACCGTAAGTGCTTTTCTGTCACTGTAATTTTAGTATATCAGTTTACCATGCATACTGTGTGTGTGGTTTTTTTGTTTTTTTGTTTTTTTTTTTTGGTTTGTTTGTTTTTTAGAAAACATGTTCTCTATTTTTATCTGTGTTAGCAATTTTGTGTCTTCTGCTTCTAAACCACATGGTTATACTTTCCCTTGTATGAGGGTAAAAAAGCATAGATTGAATAGTTAAATCAAGGGGTTTAATTTTCCTTGTTTTCAACAAGTAGTTAACTATTTGAATATATGATTATTTTCTTCGAGCTTAATTTCAAGTAGACACTAAAGGAACAGAAAGAATAGGAAGCACTTAAGATATGTGGAAGCCGCTTAGCTTTCTCCTTGAATTCCTTCTGATGATGTTCAAGATTGGTTATAGTATATTACAATTACATCAGTTACAAGATTGTGTTTTCCAGCAGAAATCCATCAGTTCTCTTAAGACTGCAATGCAATGAAAAACAATCAAAGAAAATAAAATGGGAAGAGATGATTTGTAATCTATTTGTAATAGTCTTGCAGGAAAAATGATGATAAAATCTTAAATCTAAGTGCAAAATGGTGATGCTTATTCAATCTCTTTAGTAAAAATCAAAAAGGATTATATAGAGTAGCCAATCTCATCCTGTCAATACTGGTTAAGGTCTGTGTCCCATGTTCCTGTGAATATGCATGTGCTGCACAGGCAGACCTGCATCACTGGGTTGAGATGTATAGTGCATGTCAAGTTGTTGGTAAAAGTTTGGACACTTTCTAATCTGTAAGTATTAACTAAAAATGAAATTGGTAATTTCAATTAACAGATCAGAATGCTTTCAAAAGACAGGCTGATGTAACCCCCTGTGGGTAACCTGGAATTTGCACAGAATAAAGATCTCAACATTTGTAAAGCTCACCATAGAGTTACATCAGAATTCTCTCTCTACTTAATGTGTTTACTTAGAAATCCTGATGTCAGGAAGTCATAGACAATCCTGACATCACAGAAATATGATGTCAAGAGAGCAATACACCTGAGTGTGTTGGGGGGGTGTTTTTTTAATAATTTCTGCTACTTTGATTTCATTACACTATATCATTTATTGGTTTTAGTTTGATGGTATTTTTGAGAGGGAGGAGGGCTTGTTTTGATAAAGTCTGTCTTTCAGATTTCCATGTGTCTTATTGGGCTTGTTTCACATTGCAGAGATAAATGGTCATTGATAGAATGATGCACTTCATAGCTTAATAGTTTTATGACTTTGATATTATAAGATCAAGAAGCTTTTCTCTCTTGCTTCTTTTCCTTTGTTGCCACTCTTAATTATCATCACAAGAAGTAATAGCAGAAACAAATGTCAAAAGATAGAAGGACAAGACACTTCCTAGTTTCCTTCCATATGAGCAAGTTGGTAGGACTAGATGAAATTTCTAATTAGATAAAGTCTGCTCATGTTAGTATTTAAATGCTTCTCCCCCTGTTTATTTTACCTAGAGTGCCTAACTTACTAAAAAAACTTGTTGCTATAAAGTTGCAAATAGATTAACTGTCGCCTAACAAGTTTTGGTACTAAAGAAAATTGTCAGCAGAAAAACTCTGGACTTTTGAGCACAATCTTTAAGTTATTGCTCTTGGGGGACAATGGCATGGGTCTGGCTTTGTAGTTTCTTATTTTGGGGAAACTGTTGGGTTTGTGTTTTTCCTTGATTATATACAAAGTGAACAAAAGCCTGAAAGAAGTTTGTGTTTGTATCCTTACAGGAGAAACTATGGAGGAAGTAATTAAATTGGTTATTGATGAACCTCACAGAAAAGTCTGGGGCAAAAGCCCTACTGATTCAGTCCTGAAAATCCTAGGAGAAGCAGAGTTGCAGCTTCAGACTGAATTACTTGAGGAACTAGATGTTACCCATGGTAAGCACCAGTGCTAGTTATTAGTGCTGTAAAGGGAGGAACTGACCTTGTATTGTGTATGTTTAATTTTTTTTTATTGAAAAGAATTTGCTACTCTGCTACTTTTTTTTTTTATTCTCCCTTCCAATGACTTTTCAATATATAGCAATTGCTTTAAACAGCTGTCGCCCAGTATGTATTGTCAGGTTTTCTACTGAGGACAATTTTGGAGTGATAGAAGCATATTCTGTCCTTACTGTTTCTTAATAATTCTGTGTATTGCCTCAGTTCTAAATGCTTAGCAGGAGTTGATACAGGAAGCCCCCAAAATATTTGAAACTCTGCCAACCGGTAAGACATTAGAGAAGAAGCACTGAAAGAAAGTTATCTTCATTTTTGTTGAAACATCTCAGATTTTGCTTATTAATATAAGCAAAGTTAAAGCAAATATAACTTGAGCCTGTTTTTTAAAAAGGATGGCATCAGCTTACTATATTTTAGATATCCTATAAACCTTCACGTGAGCATGTGACTTGCATATTATTAGTGAATTTTTTTTCAGTTAAACTCCGACTTCTTATTCTTAATCTATAAACCAGATTAAAGCAGATTGTTTCCTGTTAAGGATGCAAATTTTGTTTCCAACAACAGTGCAATTTATTCCAAGTGGAGGCATGTACTAATTATATTATAGCAAGAGCACCTGCTACAAAAATTATGTTTTTAATACTTCTATTTCTCTTCATAATAGTAATAATAAAAACAAGCTATTTTTGTACTATGAAGATAAAAAAGGAACTTTAGCTCACACTGTAGTTTGCTACCGAACTCTGACAAAACACAGTATGCTGTTTAATCTATAGAATAATTTTGTGTTAGATGCTGCAGAAGTTATGGAAGGAGATCATCAGTCCTTAATCATAAAAGAGAATAATGAAGAGAAAGCTATTTCTACTGTGGGAGCTAAATCTACAGTACCAGTTGGTTTCGCTGAATCTCAAACATCTGTACCAGAAGATTCTCAGAGAGCTGAACCTACCCAGGTGCAGTATGAACCTATTCAGCTGGACGGTGAGTCTTTTGCTGCTGTAATGATCATATGCAGCTTTATATTTTCCTCTAAGTAATGTTCAGTTGTGTGTTCTTAATACTTTTAGATAGGTCGAAATATTTTCTATGTCTGTATTGTGTTTTGCCTTACCAATTTATTATGCTCAATGCCAGAAACTTTTTATGCACTTAAGAGAACTCCCTAGGAGGCTAATGGAATTCTGAAGTGCTCCTTATTTTGTTTGTTTCTCCCCATCACTTGTGCTGGTATCTCTTCCCATATACTCTCTAGCAGTACCTTGCTAATATCTGGCAAAGGGCAGATGAGGTTTTTAGAAGGCATGGTTCCTTGGTGCCCTTGGAATACTTTTCTTCTACCAGAGCCAAACTCTTATTTCTGGGGTTACAAATTATTTCCCTTGTTCATGTGAAATACAGAAAAATATTAAAGCTCAAGGACTTAAGTTTAATATTGAGATAAAAAAAAAAAAAATACTTTGTAGTCTGTCGCACCTTGTTTGTCTGGGATTTATTTTTAATGGGTTGCCTGATTCCACTGATTTTAGAGCCTGATGATTTAGAAGCAGAGACGTTGGAAGAAACAGAAGAAAATAAAAAGCACAAAACCAAGGAATTTCCCATCACTGTTAATGATGTGTGGGTAAAAGAGAAAGAGGATAAGTGAGTACTCTTCCTTTGATCATTTCAATTCCAAAAAATTAATTTTAATTGATTGGATTTAGGTGGTTCTATTAAAATGTTAAGTTTTAGCTAATGTTTCATTGTTTGTCTGACTTAGTATTTTTACTGCACTTCATGGCTGAGGATTTTTTTTGCAATGAACTTGTGACTGCTTCCATGGTATTTCCAATGGATATGGTGTTTGTAATAGGGCACAATGTGACGGAGGAAGTGAGGTGGCTTATGAGAAGGAGGCCCTGGATAAGGCACAACCACAAGAGGAAGCTCCAGGAGGTCAGTTGGGCACTTTCTTGTTCATTCTAACTGACACTCTGAAGTATTTGTGAGTATATTTCTCATTCTCACTTGAGCACTGCACCTGAAAGAAGAGGTTTTCTGATGTTTTTCTACCTTAGTTCATAATTCTAATTTTGGATAGATTAAGAAAACAGATTGTGGGTGCAGGAAAACTTACCTGAGGAAAATACAAAACTGTATCATGTACGCAAACAGGGAAAAAGTTTGTGTGTTGGTACTTGCAACTGAATGTCAAGTTTCTGAATGCCACAGGCTTTGAAAATGTCTATTAAAAATGTTACCAAAATAACTGTTTTTACTTGGTAAAGGTATTTCTTTGTGCTGTCTTTTCTAATATTGACCTGCAGTTAAAACAAAAGCCATTATTTTAAATAGCTGATAATGACAGTCTTATTTTTAATGCTTAGAAGAACTGCTTGCTTTTAGTAGCCTTTGAAGTAATTTCAGAATCTATCTGCAATACTTTAAAGTATCACTGATAATGATTTATGCTTTACAGTCACTATGTTTTTCCTGTGATATCTATGGTGTTGATCATACAATTCAGTAGGTAATGACAAACAAGAAAACCGGAGAGCAGATAGGCTATATCTGAGGGCTATGCATTCTCAAAAAATTAAAAATAATGAGAGAACTTCACTTTAGAATGTATTACTAAAATAATATGTCAAATTAATATTTTATAGTGCTATTTTCCATTTTAAGTATACAACTTAAGTTATAGTTTAGTTACCTTCTGTTTAAGTCTATTGGGGCTTTTAATCTATTTAGATTTATAACAGACTTTCTCTTACCATCTCAGGAACTTCTTCCAATGACTGTCTGCAACCTGAACCCTTATTCCAGAGGGTAATGCAGCCCCCAGTTATGCCAACTGCCTCACCAGTTCTTTCAGCTCAGTCTTCACAGGAAGAACCCTTGGTACCTCGTTCACATTCCATATCACCAGCAAAAAATAAAGGCAAAAGTTCTCTGTTGACAGGACTTTCTACAGGACTGTTTGATGCAAACAATCCAAAGGCAAGTTAAAGGGGTGAAAAAAAGGAGAAATCAAGAAATTTTATTTTCTTGTTTAGGCTTGCTTACCCTGGAAAAACTGCTTCTTGCCAGAACAGTTGGAATGGCTGTTTCAGCAGATGTTTGTATTTGTCTAATATCTACCATGCAGTATGTCGTCTCTGAGTTCATTGTATCAGCGGGAGCCCCATAGCATTGTGAGTGTTAGAATTCTGAATGGTGAAATCAGTGGTTCAAAATGTTTATGGAAGAATACCACTACTTCTCTGGGATATAACTGAAGGAGTTCATGACGAAATTCCTAATTTTTCCTGTTTTGCTTTCTGTCTTTCGTGTCATTTTTTTTCAAACCTACCATCACCTTACCATCAGAAACAGAAACACTGAACAAATCAGTAAAGATGTTTTGGTATTTATGACAACCAGGTGATAGATACCGTTACTGTAGAATTTAATCAGCTACCACAGGTGAAGTAGGAAGAGTGAAGAGTAAGTAGAAGTAACTCTTTCTTGAAGGTATTTCCTGACACGCTACACAGGTAACTCACAGTCTGTGAAATGATCAGAGGATGGCAGAAGATATTTTTAGAAGTAGCTTTGGAACTTGTAGATAAAACTGACTTCTTTCTTGAAGTTACATGAAGCACTTGCCCTCATTCCAACATGCCAAGAATATAAAGGAAGAGCTGATTTCAGGGAAAAGGTTTGTGGCAAGGATTCTTTAGAAACTTGCACACCTGCATTGCATGCATTAGTGTGGAGTACAGGTAGGTGTAGAATGGCAAAGAAGAAAAAAATGTGCCTTGCTTTGACACTCAGCCTTGCTTTTCTGAGTGTGTGTACAGAAACTGCACTGTTGAATGGTTAATCAAACATTGAGTAATCTCAATCGATTGTTGCATTGCTAAGGAGCATTACACAGATACAGCCTTTATCTCTGTGAAAATAAGGCTTCTTGGCAAACTGCAAGCAAGTTTTCACAGATGCATATGTTCACATAAATGGTTTTATGACTCTAATAGTGCTTCACAGAGAGTTAGCCTGCCATTAACTTCCCTAATTTATGAAATTGTTTGTCTTGAAGCTGGATAATGTAAACCACCTCAATTATGTCATCTGTTATTACATAATTGATGTGTGTTTTACGTGTAAGTTTTTGTCACAGCAACAGGTGTTTTGTTTTTAGTGCTGCAGTTGACTTGCTAGAAGACAAAGGAAAGCAATAAATTCCCTTTTCTTCTTTCTTCCCTTATGCTGGTTGGAATAGAGTAAGTTCCAAATACTTCAGTCTCCATTAGTATCTGCAAATGTAACTTTATGGAATCTCCCAAATTAACTTCTGCTCTTCTTCCTGCTCTTCTGTGGAAACTAAGAAAACACTTAGCAAAAAGCCAGGCAGAGTTAGTGTCCCAGCTGGAGGAAGGTCTGGATGTTCAATATTTAGGCTATCTGTACTGCACACGTTTTTATTTTTCAATTGACCCTCAAAAGAGGAAGCACAAAAACTTGATTGTAATGTAATTTGTAACCTTAGACTTTTTGTTACCAAATGTGAGGCTTTCTTACTATCTTTGCAGATGTTGAGAACATGTTCACTCCCTGATCTTTACAAATTGTACAAAACTCTAGTTGATGTGCCTAGTGTAGCAGATGTACAGTGTCAAGATGATCTTGAAATAGACGATACAGAAGATGAACAAGCCAAAGAAGGACCCTCTGATTCTGAGGATATGTAAGTGTGATAAGTTTATTTAGCATTTCAAAAGGTTATTTTATATCTGCTATCTTTTTGGTTAGACACCAATAGTTATACACAGTTTAACAGCATGGGAGGGGTTAACCAAATATTAAAAACTCCGTGTTGTTTTCAGGAGGCAAGTTTGTTCAAATTGCCATTCACTTTGTCTTATTTAGAGAACTAAGAAGATAATCTGATATGCTGTTTACTATATGAATTTCCACTTAGAATTCTATCTAAGATGCTTTTCTGTGGGTCTTCTCCTCCTTGCATTCTACCGATCACACCAAAGCTGACAATTACCAACTCATACAGAAACAGATTTCTTGAATATGTTCTCCCTCTTATGTTCTGGACACTCTATTCTGTCTCCCTTGTTGTTGTTAAAGGATATCCTTTAATTCCCCCAAATGTTTTTCAGGGGCTTCAAAATTCTAACTCACACTGTTTTTGACTCTTTCCTATAGCTTGAGCAGTCTGCAGGGATGAAATTATGTGTTATATTTGTTCTAAGATCTATATCTATGTTTTTTTGCTCTATTTTTATTTGGATTAAAGTCTTATTTCTTTTCAGCATTTCTTTATAGTGTACAGATACCAGATCAAATCCATGACTGCTTCACCTCCCTCTCCCCCCAATTTTTTGCTTGCTTCCTTTGGAAGTCAAATTGAGCAATACTGTTATCTTCCCAATTGCTGTAATTTGGACCTTTTATGTCCTTGTATCCAAACGGTGCCTACACTGGGGAGCTGTTTGTATGTTTGTTCGTATGTGTGTTTTTTTTTAGGATTGTGTATGTTAATGAGCTATGATGGTGGCTTCTTCTGTCTATGGGGCTGAATAAGTCAGCCAATTTCACAGCATCTTAGGACCAATGATGTGATAGGAAAAAAATAACCTTATACATCTGAAATATTTTTCAGTTATTCTAGTTGGCTTAATAAAAGATAGGAGCTCTTCTTACAGCATTTGTCTTGTGGGGTATTAATTACAGATTCTTGTATCATGTTATTTTAGTATGTTTGGGGAGGCAGATACAGATTTGCAGGAACTTCGGGCCTCCATGGAACAATTACTTAGGGAACAACCTAGTGAGGAATTCAGTGAAGAGGAGGAATCAACTTTAAAGGCCAGTGCAATAGAGTGCATAATAAACGGTACAGAGCTGGATGAAGAAGATGAAAATAACCCTAGCAGTGAAAGTGCCCTTAATGAAGAATGGCAGTCAGGTATGTTCTTTACAGTACCCATTTTTATCTGTTTATTATTTGTAAGACTACTTTTTACTAATGTTAACAATCCAAAGAAGATTTTGCATTATATCCTTATAATAAAATAAAAGTTTAATTAATAGCTTTTTATGTAAAACTTAGAAAAAATATTTGCATTTTCTGAATGTTAAGGTGAACATCTAGGCAGCAATCACTGTCGTAAATTAAATGTTGACTATTTGTTAGGCACTGATTTTATTTATATATATATATATATATATATACATATACATATTTAATTTTATTTTTTTCTTTAGTCATCTAAAACTTATCTTCAAGGAACATCACAGGCGGCTTTTTTTTTTTTTTTTTTTTTTTTTCCCCTCCTTTAATGAATAATTCATGACTGCAGTGTACGAATGGAAAAATAAATAGCAGTTGACATAATTGGAGTGTCTGGGATCCAGCTCCTGTTAGAATTAAGTAATTAAAGGAGCACTCAAAAGGAACATGAAGTTATTAACCTTGTCCTTTTTCCCAAATAGCTACTAATGCAGTCAAGCTAAAAACACTACAAAGCTACCACTGCTTTTAGAGTTTTGTGTTTGTAATACACAGTGGTGTATACTCAAGTGTCACTTCTGTTTCCGAAATTCTGGTTGAGTTGTCAGTATTTTACTACTGTTTTAAAGCAGTGTGTGTTATAGGTATAAAAATGTATAAAATCAGTAATTACTATATAGTTGTTATGTAATTTTGTATCGCTGAAGACAACTTTAAATTGAAGATCTAAATTATTCCTGTAAAATAACACTCTTGTCTACATAACATATTCTAGTGAGTGTTTTAAAATAAAATAAACTTAAGTAATAACCTGTGTGTGTGTGTGTGTGTGCAAATTGGATAAGCAGGAAGAATCTCTCATAATGCAGGTAATTATTGAGGAAGTATGTTTCTCAGACCAAAGTTTGCAATTTATATCATGTTGGCTAATAGGATTTTACATAAGGATTCTACCTTGTATTGTTACTTACAGCCACTGAACCTTTCTTGGAGAAGATAGCTAAGTGCTTCCCATTCGGGAATCAGAATGTCTTGGCTCTGTCAAGGAATGGACTGTCCCTTTTTCATTGTAGGTTGTTTAGAACATCTGTCCTTTAACACTCCTGAGCTTAGCTGCCTTCATTAGATTTAGAGATCTGTGTAGATGTCAGACTTAGGTACATGGAAACTACATAAGTACAATGTGGGAAAACTTACCATTTTTTAACTATTGCTCATTCCTTCTTTTTAGATAATAGTGATGGAGAGATTGCCAGTGAATGTGAAGAATGTGATAGTCTCTTCAGCCATTTGGAAGAGTTGAGATATAACCTGGAACAGGAAATAGGCTTTGATAAATTCATTGAAGTTTATGATAAAATAAAGGTTTGTGAAATAACCTCAAGTGGGAAATATTTTAAGAAAAAGGATGAACATACTTATGGTGTTTATTGCACTTGTAACTAATTTCACTGTGTGGTTAGAATTAGCACATGTTTCTTTAGTCTTTTATTTTGTTTCAACAAGCAAAAACATTAACACAGAGAATTCCATGCTAGTGAATGAAAGAGGAAAGCTTGGGGTTTAACCGTGAATAGCATGGAATAAATCAATGAGCTATTTTATTTTATATACATCTAAAATTTGGCCATATGGATTTTTCTTTCTCCTAGGCTATACATGAAGATGAAGATGAAAATATTGCTGCTTGTTCAACCATAGTTCAAACTATTCTGGGAAATGAACACAAACATCTGTATGCTAAAATACTTCACCTAGTAATGGCAGACGGAGCCTACCAGGAAGGTAATCAAATTGTGGTAATCATGCGTTGTCTTTGCGTATGTCTTTGCATATACAATAGGTTCTAATCTACTTTTAAAACACCTCTGTCCTTTATTGTTACAGTGATTAATTAAATTGATAAAGCTCACTTATTTCACAAAGGGTATTTTTATTGATGCAGCAAAGCATGGAAGACTTTGATACAGGACAGTTAAGATGTCAACTTAAAGATGAAATATAATTATTTAATTTCTTGAGAATAGTCATTTAGATCAAAGTCTAGAATAAAAAATTCAGACTAAAAGTAAATTTAAAGGTTAGTGATTTAAAACTAAACAAACAAAAACCTAAAATTAATACTCTTCTTCCCAGAGCCGTTCTTTTAACAGGTTGCAGTGTTATTTGAACTAGTATCACTCCTTTTCTGAAAGGAAAGCTTCATTTGTTTTTTAATTGTATAGCTGACATACAGCCTAGAAGAACCTGGGATGGAAATACGATCTATTTTGGTTTTCAGGCAGCTCACTGCTACATGCAGGTAACTCGTCTTGGGGGGACCCTCCCTAGACTAGGAGCTTGCTAAGCAAATGGGCAGTTACCCAGAGTCTTCAGAGAGGCACTGCAGGAGATGCCACACAGCCCATTACCTAGGAGAAACACCGGTGCCAAGAAATAAATTGCAGTTATGTAATTTTCCCTTTCTATTAGTGAAAGCCTTTATTGGGGAAAAAAAAAAATGAAATCTGAAATAGCTCAAATTATTTTTATGGACATTGAAAACTTTAATATATAAGTATATCCATCATTGTATTTAATGAATTACGTAGTTAAAACTTTGAAATACATGTTACTCAATGTATATTTCCTGCATATTTTAAATCCTTTTGCATATCTATTGCAATAGCAAGTGAGCAAAGAATCAAGTAAGATTGTTCTACATATAATTTTCTAAGGTGTTCATATATAAATATGTTCTCAGGGGAAAAACAGTTTTAAAAACACACGAATTTTTCATTAAAAAGGGGGGATTCCCATTATATTTCCTTTTTTTGTTTCTTTGTTAGCATTGCAGAGCAATTCAATCACTCAGAACACTCGTACCATGTTGGTTTCATTCTGTGTTACAAAAGCATGACAAAAAAGTGGCCCCAAAAATGTGTTTCAATTAATTGACTTAAAAGAATAGGAAAGATATATTGTGGTAGTCTTTCAAGCATGCAGGACAATAGAGAACAGGGGGAAAAAAAGTAGGAGTTACCAGTTTCTTTTCCTTAATGCTTTGCCTTAAAGATATTTTAAAATTAATACTAAAGGCATAAAATGACCATTTGCTAAAAATACTTGGCGTACTTTTAAATTATAAGCTGTTGTCTGAGTGAATCCTATTAGATGAGCTGACTTTGATCTTGCTGAATGCTGATTAATAAACTGCTATTTGTAATAGCTTGAGCTTTATTTTGCAAATATGTGGTAGCATATGAAGAAGGAAAAAAAAACGTGTTTTTGAGATTTTAGAAAAAAGAGCTTTAGAAGGTTAATAGAGGACAAGTGACAATCAGGAGCATTTTCAGGAGCTTCTGTCTTAAGTTTTATACCACTCAAGAAGAGCTGGTAAAAAAAAATTCTGTGTATTAAGTGAAGCAAGCAATCTGAGATGCAAGTATGTTAAGAAATTCGCTAATCCAATAGAGGTGTTTGTTGCTGTGAACTATTTGTGCCACTAGTGTTTTCAAGATAGGACTTTTCTGACTTAATGATTTCTTCTATTATTGTGTATTGAATTGTTTCTCCAACTTTTTATTTTCTTACTTCAGGCTGATTTTTATCCTCTGTCTCTTTCTCCCCTCCCTCCCTTCCTGCTTTTTACAGATAATGATGAATAAATCTGACTCAGGAAATTCCTTAACCCTGTACTATATAACAGTGTTTGGATTCTGCACGGTGAAATAACAATTGCAGCAGGAAACTGCATAATGGGGCAGGAAAAAGAATATATAAGAAAAGCACAGTGATTGTATGAAAAAGGAGGGGTAAACATGCCTTTTAAATTGAGTTGTTTATACCTTTCTTTTCTGTTCTTGTTTATGTACTCATTAACTATTACTTGCCCAAAATGAAGAAACATATATGTAATTTGTCTTTCAAATTCAAGCTGAAGTACAGAGAAGAATGCCTGAAGATGGCCTGATACGAAATTGAGTGCCTGTCGTATAATACAGAATCTTTGCCATCTCAGCAGTTGGCTGGTAGGATGAGAAACCAATTGGAGAGACTGGAAGTGTTGTGGAAGTATCCACTTCTAGCTGTTCACTTGCATGCTCTTTACGCCTGCATAAAGAAGCTGTTTTGTTTTTATTTACCCTTGTGACTGTATGTAATAACATCTTGATCTAGTGGGCCAGTTTTAAACTTTTTCTGTAATAAAAATATCTTTTCCTTTGAAGCTTAAGGCTTCTGTCACTTGTTAACCAGTGCTATCTGAAATACCTTGATGTTTCCAAAATGATATTTCCAAATTCTGGCAAAGTGATACTTGAATCATTGTTGAAGTGTCTGTATTTTCTTGAGATTGGGCAATTCATCTGCAGGTAGAAGTTTTTTTCCTGTTGTTTTACCATGTTTTTCTTCTTGCCCTTTTCCCTCCCCTGGCTTTTCCCCCAAATTCCTTTTTTTTTTTCTTGTTGATTTTGCCGTCTGGTTAATGATAATATACTAAGCAGTTCAGAGAGGTTTCTTGTTTCTTTTTATTCTTCTTATTTTTTTTACTTGTTTCTAAATTCTTGCTGTTATACTCAGACCTGCAGCAGCCACAGGGATGAAAATACAATATTACAGGCACAAATGTTTTACGATGCTTGTAGGCTTTTGGCTCCTATTTTGCAGCTTGATTTCTCTTCCTCCCTACCACGCTGGAAAAGCAAAACAAGCAAACAAGAAAACAGATTTCTTCAGCCCACTTTGCACTGTTCACTCTAGCAGAGCAGTACTATCCAGAGCAGAAGTTAGGCACGTTGTTTTTTTCCAATTATTGCTTCTGGAAAAGCTTTACTAACTTTACACATACAGTAAGTCTCTTGCTATACATGAAAGGAACTGTCAAACTTTCAACTGCCCTTTTGGAGAAAGTAGTTTTTTGGTATTTTTTTTTCCTCACCTACTGTGAAGTAACAGCCAGTCAGAATAATCTAAAACTGTCTGAAGTTACTTTTCCACAGAGTAAAATCTAGTGTGTATATTATTTATAACTGTCAAAATATGTACATGATTTTTGTATAATTGTTTTATTGTGTCATTATTAAAATTTTGCCCACTGAAAAATGGTTCTCTTTCTCTCTCTCTCTCTCTCTCTCTCTCTCTTTTTTTTTTTTC
>VZSV01000028.1:4834128-4847691 GCA_013398735.1 Nothocercus julius | reverse complement strand
GTTACTTTGTTATGCTTCACCTGTACATCTGTTAATTTTCCTGAGGTGATATAGTCTTCCTCAAGTCAAGAAGGGCTGTGTATGGTGGTGGTGGGGGGAGCGTTGTGATGATGTTAATCCTTTTAAAATTGAAATCACATTGTTACTGACATTCTTCATTTCTTATGCAGTGTGATGGCTTGCTCCCAGTAGGAAATATACGTCTGGACATTATCTGCAGGCTTCAAGCTTTACAGATATAAAGCTTTTTACCAATTAACGATTTAAAAATATGCAGATCCTGCACAGTTCTTTGAGGAGAATAATCTTCAAACCTGCCAACTGATGCTGAGTATCCTTCAAATCCCTCAAGAGCTAATTTAAAATTGACACAGTAAATAAGTTTGTCTGCTCAAGTAATATTCTTATGTCAAATATTAAAGCCACACTAATGTACACTGTAATTACATCAAGGACTGTGACTTTTCAGGATGATTTATTAGTCTATATAGAATAATAAATTATTGAAATTAGCTGTTAAGTATTTGGCTTGCATTCATAATATTCACTATAAAGAATTTTCTGTTGTAAAACTAATGGTCAATTGAGATAGAATACTATTTTTGGCTCAAAATGTTCTCAGTAATCTACTTTACACTAGGTGCCTGTCCTCATAATCTTTCATCTTGGCCCCTGCAGCCAAGTGAAGTTAAAAAGCTCTGTGCATGCCTGTGTGTATCACCTTGGAGACATAATACACTGGTATCTTCTGGTTTTCATGCTGTTTATAGCCAGATGTATGGCTTGAGCTTCCTCACCTTCTATAAAAAGCAATGAAGACCAGGCAGCAGTGCAGAACTAAAAAAAATCCTCTCTTAATAGGCTGTGGCAAGAAGATGGAGCCTTGACTGTCCCACCCTTTGTTTCGAGCTGAACAGGTAGCGTAATCTTACCTGGGCTGATGGTTCAGGCCAAAATTCACTTTCATAGAGAAGAGCCTGAAGAGGCTTTTGCTCTCCTATTCCTTAACCTCAGGAGTTTATTTGAAATTATTGCTAGAAGGTATTTCGGAGAAGAATATTACATGGTTAGGCAACCTGAGTACTCAGATAACTGCCATTTCTGTGGTGTTTCTGGTAAGTGAATAGCTGATCAAAACAAATCTCCCGAGTATAATACCCTTGACAAGATTCTATGTGCTCTCATTTACAATATTTATCAGTAATTCATATTTTAGCTTCTAGTGCATCAGCATCTTCCTTTTGCTATGATTTGTGCAGGAATGGAGCATGTTCATTCAAGGATATTCTGTTTTCTGCCTTATACTGTCAAGCATATTACTGCAATATATTTAGGTCAAAGTGTAGTCAGAATCTAAGTAATTCTTTAAATACTGATGACTAAAGTTAGGTTCTTAGCTTACTCACATCCAGCTACACTTTGTTATAGTCATCTTCATGATGATAAACAGTACCAGACCTGTGAGGCTGCCTCACCCGTCTGGGCATTATACAGAATGGCACTGGGAAGGTGAGGAAGACAAGTGGGCAGCAACAACCAGGAGGGTGCAGACCACAGCTCTGTCTCTGAATCTTGCAGATTTACAAAATGCTGAATGAAAAAACAAAACAAAACAAACAAAAAAAACCCCATAATGATATATTTGAATTAGAGCTAAAAAATGGGAGAAAAGTTCCTCTAAAATAGTGCAGTTTTTAGAGAATAAGTCCTGAATATTCCATTTGATTAAGAACACTTCACTAACCTGGTATCAGACTGTCTTACAATCAAAAGATCATCAAATAAATTGTATAATTTTAGTTGAAAGCTTTATTTTGGGTCCGTGTTCATCTTAATGTCAAACAAGCTTTTATCTTTTTTTTTTTTTTTTTTTTTAACTATTTTTTTTAACTATTTGCTGTCTTTGTGTTCTTGAATGAGAGAGATATTTAATTGACTTGTATAAAGGGCTGTTACTGAAATGTTGGGATTAGGTTTACTTCCTGTCTTTAAAACAAAGCAAAAAAAGCTATCATGGAAAATAGTTTCTATCATCAGAGGATTAATGTTACAGGTCAAGATTAAAAGAAAAAAATATTCAACACTTAAAGGAGTTATGTTTTCAAAGCACAATTTATAATACACCTAAAGATTTGTGAGCACACCAAATATATCTGATTTAGATACTTCTTAAGCACTTCTACATGCATTTGTCTGTAATACTAAATAGCTTACCTCTAAGGAATTAAAAATCAATTCCATTGCTTATCTACTGTAGTTTGCTTCTAATCTAGCTATGCCCCTGTGATGGAGCTATAGTACAAATATCTTATTTCCTCTGCATTCCTATGTGAAGCATAGGAAATAATTGAAGTGAACAGAATTTAAGAAAATCTAAAATCTAAATTTTGCTGATCTCTAATGAACGGGTGAATTCCAGAAGAGCAAGTACTGTGTGTAAGCTGTAGTACTTGACATACAGAAATTTTCCTGTTGCTCAACACAATAGTAGATGCAAGTTCTACTGTGAAGTATTTCAAGTATTCGTAGGAACTAACTCTTGTGTAATTGTATTGAAGATTTAAATAAATAAAGAATGTCTTTGGGAGAGCAGGTCAAGCACTGAGCAGCAAGTGTTTTTTCTCAGATGCTGTGCTGTAGAGGCCGGAGGTGTGGATTTGAACTCCAGAGTCTGAGGAAGCCTCCTGAGTCTAACTTCTGGGTGTGAGGCCTGCATCAGCTGTGTAAGAGCAGAGGAAAGGTTGGAGGTACCATAAGGTAAAGTCCAGAGTATGCAAAAAGTTGAACTCCGTGTGAATAGGGAAATCTTTCTGATAAACACTTTAGCTCCTTTCCCCTTTAGGCAGATGTGAAGTTGAAATTCATAATCTTGTTTTAAGATGCCTGAATTTGTAAGTAGTCTCACTTCAGACACCACCTTTTTCTTACAGATCTCACAGTTTTCCATAGCAAAGTATAACTAGCCTTATTTTAATATTTCCCAGGGAATTTAATAGGCATTAAAAATTGACATAAAGTTGGGCTTTTGTCACATCATAATGTGCAAGATGTAGAACTTTACATTCATTTCCTTTTCTGAAGCAAGAGAAATCTGTGTTCTGTTCTGGAAATTGCATGCATACAGTTTCTACGTGCCTCTTCTTTTCTGATTTCTCTCAAAAAATCACTGCCTTCTCCCCAGAATATCTGCAAGTCTAACTCCTCTTTTTTTTTTTTTTAAACAGCATTCAGAATTTGTAGTGTGCCAATACTGCTTTTAAAATACATAAGGAGCTTCTTCCTTTGACTTTCTGTCTTAATGCAATACATATTTCAAATACATTTCCAAGTTAGTCTGCTTTCTAGTTGAGGTGATGAGTATGACTTCAAATAGCATCATTTTGAATGGATGGCTTGGGCTATCAATTTGCCTTGATTCAGATTTCAGGCAAAAACTCGTGAGGTTTTATGTCCATCTTAATAAAATGTTTAATTTCAAGCCGGGCTTGCTTTAGGGATATTTTTTTTTTCTTCCATCAATGTATTTCCCATCGGTAGTGAAGAGCTGTCATTGCTGTTTGTTTAATTGCTGCTAGAGCTATTTTAGATGTTACCAGAGTGGTTTTAGAAAAGTAATGTATGTAGCCTAGTCTTTTCCTGAAGAACTGATTGATTTGTTGGGGTACCAAAAATCAGAAGACTTGAGACAGCTAGAAAAGACTTGAGATTAGCTAGAGCACTCTGTTGCAGATCCAGACCGATATAACTACTGCTTAAAAGGTCAGGTAGCCTCTTTTTTATAAACTAGTGTAGCTGGAGTGTTTTCTATAAACACTATTTCTTCCTGGGTGTTAGGCCATAACAACTCCTGATAATGACACCTAAATGATGATGAGAAATTGCGTATAGTTGGCTGTTGTTGTAGTGCACTTAGTTAATCTTTTCCCACTGGAGTTAATTTTGATAACAGAAATGGCAGGTTAGAGTATTCCACAGTCTCATTTTTCAGACTATGTCAGAGAAAGTCAAAAGGATAAAATTATCACGGCATTTGAGCTTTCCCATGGCATATATTTGGATTTATACTTGACTTACTTTTCGCCTTTTTAATTATAAGAAATGTTAGTACTTTTTAGTATTTCATGCTTGGTAAAACACCGACCAGAGTTGTTAGTAAACATATATGAGGAATTCTTTTCACAGCAATAAAATGTTTCTGATGTGAGTCTTAGGTACAAATAATATGGTATTTTTTTCCGCTGTTAAACAGCCTGCTGATCGCGTGGCATAGAACCCTGTTCCACCATCAACCTCAATGACCATTGAGGATTTCAGTGCTCTGAATAGCTTAATTCACTGTATTTGTAGTGCTTCCTTTCCTGAGATGGTCACTGTTGCTTCCTGTACTTGGGGCAATCGTGCTTGTCCGGGAGAGGCCAGCAAATTCTTACCCTACCAGATGATGGCGTTAAGTATCGCTGGTTGGCAGAGGGAGCACACATCAGTCCTGGCCCATGGCCTTTGTTAAACAAACAGGGATACTATGACTGACTAGTCTTTTTAGGTTCTCCACCATTAATATCAAAATTTAGCTGTACATATCACAGTGGAGCGTAAGTGAACATAGTGGTAGGCCCTCCTTAACCCACAGACCAGTAAAACATTTAAAGGAAGCTTCAGAAGTTGGACAGGCTATGTTCCATCAGATCTCACTGTGATCTTCTAAGATGCAACTGTTCTCTGTTGCTGCCTATTCTTTTTGTTTGCTTAACGTTATTAGATCCAAAAGGGTGAAATGCGTGCCCAAACTCATGTTTCAGTACAAAGCATAGTGTCTTTGATTGAACTGCTGAGAAGATCAGCTGGAGACAAGTTAGGTGACTGAGAGCTGCAACTGGTGAGGATATGAGCACATCTTCCTTCTGCTTGTTCTATCATGTGACAGTGATCCCTGTCAAGAGGATGGGGTCATGCACTTACTTAAAACTGTTTTTGTTTTCAGTTGCTGGCAGTACTCTCCAGCAATGTTTTGTTCTACCTTTCACCAGTTAAAATTGAGGAAAATATTATGTGTGTCTTTGGATTAATGTTACTGAATCTAGAAATCAATAAATTGCTGTTCTGTCATATGGTCAAGTGTAGCATTTTTGAGGGGTACTGCATTAATCTGTAGCATGAAACAAGTCAAATCCCTTCACCAGCTTTAACAAAGCTGTCTTTGGTATTTCAGGTATTTTCAGCTAAAATCTGGAAACCTTGGGTACAAGGCCTCTGGGTGTGTCTTTTTTTTTTTTTTTTTTTTTTGAATTTCTGTAGTCTGTCTTAGTAGTGTCTGAAAAATATACTATTCACTTAAAATTCTATTGGTGTGAATGGCTTTTAATAGAAATTGTAGGTGCCTCATTTCTGGAAATCAAACCCTGATGGGTTTTGAACCTTAAGGAGCTGTATTTCCTTGCCATTTGATAATAGAGAGGTCAGAAGTCTTTGTAATCCTTGGACAGAAGACATGGTATAATACACTGTGCTGGAAAACATGTGGTGAAAGCATTTGGGAGTTTTAAAGGGTATAGAATGTATCATCTAATATGCACACATTCTGTGGTAGAAAGTTTACAGTTACCCAGGCCTAGAATTAGTCAAATAAAACAGCAGGGAAGTGCTTTCTGTGTCTCTTGCCCACATTTCTCAATAACATTTTTACATTCTCTCACTCTCTTTTCTAACAGCAACTGGGGGAAAAGTGCCTCATTCAGCACTAATCACATGAAGAAAAACACTAAAGAAAGCAGCAAGGAAGCCAAGGTTTCACACCACTCTCCCTTCATTGCCCAGCAAAATGTCTGTGACCTCTTGACACTTCCCATGGGAAGTTTTAAATTGACATGGGTATTTGCCAAGTAAATAGAAAAAAGGGCATTAAAATAGTACTCATCTCCCTTAAAGTCAATGAAAGTGAATTAAGGTTCCCGCAGCAGCTATAACTAGCTAACCTCATTTAAGGTGGCAGACCATGTGCAGATGCATATCAACATTGGTTAATAAACACTTCCAAGCACTCAAAGTGCTATTCACTTGGGAAAGTGAAAATAAAAAATGACAGAAAAATAAGTTACACCTTGTTCTTGGATTATTGTCTGCGAAACCTAGTGTTTTGTTTAAAACTACCATGTTTCATGTTATGTAACACTACCTAGGGTCAAAACATTGTTAATTTGTCCTGTGAAAGTGGGAAGGCTCTTCAAGTTGTTTATCCTAATTTTTATTTTTACTTGGCTGTGTTTTTGTTGGAATAAAGTATTCAGGAAGGATTGTTCAGATGCTTGGAAAATATCCTATATTTATTACCTGTCAGTTGCCAATTTTTCTTTCGAAATCTGATGACCAAGAATGGAGGGCTAGTAGAGTACACTGCATCTCAAGCTTCTCCATACCAATTTCCCCCCACAAACAGGGACTGTCTCTGCAGCCCAGCAACAGGTGCTGGTCACTTCTAAATCTGGTCATGCTCCTTTAGGATATACCTTTAGGGTATTCCAGGAGATAGGTCACAAGACTGGACATGTAAAGTTTAGTCCTGGGAATTGTCCCTTTGTTTCCTGTCCAGCAAATCATTCGATTTATCTTGCAGAGAGAAGTGAATCTCTGCCAGTCATTATCTCCCTCCTCTGTCTTATTTATTCTTCGCTTAACAGGCTTTTTCATTGTGACTTAGTCGTCTATGTATGAGGCTTTCACGCTCCACATTGCTGTCATCTTAAAAGGAACAGCACAATAACTACTATAAATAAAGATGTTTCTAGTTGTATCTGCAACAGCAGAAAACTGCTCACTAGCTCATGTGACCTAGCACCTTGGCAAACACCTAGCACAGAGCATACTGAAAAGTTTTTTGAATGCTGCTGCCTTATCTATATTTAAGGACTGTGACGCAGATGAAAAATACATCCTTTTTTCTAGTGGAAGTGTGACTTTTGAGAAGAATGGTGGTAGAAATGTATTTTGGAGTGGTGCTTGCTAACAGATTTTTGGCATATTTATTCATTGTCAGTGCCCTAGTCACATCCACATGCAGAGTTGGTGTCAGCATTTCTAAGACATGTGGGAAAATAACTGAAAATAAGTTTGACTGTAGCTCATATGGAAGTATATATTCAAGAGATAAAGATAAGATAAAGATAAGGGTTGGTGCCTAGCTCAATGGGATGGAATCCAGCTGACTGTTTTCTTTGGCCTACAGAACCAGTTTGATATGATTTACATTTTCAGAGTTGGCTTCACAAACAAAGAGCTAGAGTGTTGGTTTGGGGAGCTTTTTTATTTTTTTTTGGTGAGTAAAATATTTTATAGATTGAATTCCTAGCTTCGCAAAATCAGTGACTCCAGGCTGTGAGACAATATAAGTAAGTATAAAGGCTGGAATTGATTGCGAGTAATGATCTATGAGATAAGTTTTTAAACTAAGCCAGTGCAGAGAGGTCTCTTGCCAGATGTGTGGGAGTGAAAGTGACACAAATCTCAAGAAAAAAAAAAAGGCAATCCCAAAGTGATCATATAGCCTTGTAGTGCCAGGAGCCTCAGAGGAGTAATCTTGTGTCTCAGTGTCTTTATTGACTAGAAAGCCAAGTCTCAAGCTTTGCAAAAGAAATCCAAAGTAGTGCCATGAATACTCCATAAATTCATCTCACTTTCTTAATCTTATTTTGAATAAGTAAAAGGGTTTTTTTTGTCTATACTCCCCCATTTGTAGAGAAGAATTATGGTAGCAGAAGTAATACAATGACAGGAATAACACAGCACTTCAAACACTCATTAAATCAGGCAACCACAAGCAACTTCTGATATGAATTTTGACAAGGAAAAAGAGGAGGGAGGATTACTCCTCCCCCCCTCCCCTTTTTTTTTTTCCCCCCCCTGCTGGCAGGGGCAAAGGGTTCGTAGCAATCTAAGGGGACTTTTCTTATTATGTTAAGCAATGACAATTACTAAAGACAGTTTATTTGCCTATACAGTCCTTGTCCCTTTATTTCCCTAACTTCACCCCAATGTAATACAATGTCTGCTATGACTTCATGTACAAAATTTTCTATCAGAATCAAGCTTTGTTGCAAATTCTTGCTTTTTGCTTCTATGACAAAATACAATAAAATGATAGTACACTGATCATGTCCGAATCTCGGCCTATATGCTTTCTTACGTGTAACTGAAATTGCAGATATCTGAAGCTACGAAAGGTACTTATAATTTGCTACTTATAATTTGTACTAACTAATTAAATTTCTACTAGTTTGCTGATTAATTTATGCCAATTAAAATGAAACTTTCCCATGAGTGAGGATATGTTCCAAAAAGAGATGCTTCAGTCAAGGGAAGTGCCTTACTCTGAGGTAATACTGTTTTGTCTACTTGTGGGTAGAAATATTAGTGGACTTCAAATTTTGTAACATATTTTGATTTTTATATCTTAGTACACAAATTCTTATAATACTTATTTCATCGCTTGTATTTGTTGATACCACAACAGAACTGTACAGGTGTGGCAGAGCAGGTTTGAAAACTAAACATGTTGGTAATTCTACTGGTCTGTGGATAGCTCTGACCATGAGGCAGTTTTAGTAGGAAAATACTGTTTTAAGGAAGTAAATCTTTTTAAAGAAATGAGCTGAGCATGCTTTTGTGAACAAGCATTACAACTCTATCAAATTGTTCTATGTTTTTTGGCAAGCTATCAAACTGTTGCAGCACTCAAAATTCTAAAATGGCCTATTTTAGAATTTAAGCAAGCTAGTAAGTTCTTGTAGAATTTGCTCTAAAAACATATGGAAAGATGTCACATATGCATCTTGGAGCATTTTACTGTTCCCCTATTCCTAAGCCCGGAAATGGTGCACAGCTACATTGTGACTCTGTTCTGGGCCAAAATTCAAGCTGACTAGGTTTCATTGCAGAGGGGATCTACATGAGGGGACTGGGGTGCAGTTCAACAGATTCCTGCATTTGGACAACAACAGGAACCTCAAGACTTACCATCAAGCGCACGTGAACTGCAGTACAGATATATCCTTGTTCTTGCTATACATTTCTCATTTTTTAATAAGGACAAAAGCACAATTCATTTGTAAAGACTTTCTCTTCTGTAAATAGGCAGGAGTCCTGCACTAACTGCTCTTACAATGAGATGCCAGCTGTTTGTGAAGACCTTCAAAATTTTCTGAATTTATATTTAATTGAAGTGCACCAAAAGAGAGTTAGTGGGCAGAAATATTTCTCACATGGTTGAAAGGCCAAAGGCTAAGGGTATGTTCTAAAGATATATTTTATGTGAAAATGTGAGGAGTGCCAGGGATTCCAGCCTGCTACTTTGTGGGGGACAGACCCTGATGTTTAGGCTGTGGCCAAGGATCTTTGCTTCCAGAAGGGCTCATTTGAGTGCAGGACTCCACAAGATAAAATAGCACGGTACTATGCCTTCCTTCCTGCCTCGTAAGAGGCAGAGCTTTGTCTGCCTCTCAGGATTTCAGAGTGAGAGAGAAGCTGAAATGCTTTTCTGGCAGTATAAAGTAGAAATGCAAACAAAAGACAGAAACCAGGAACTGTAGTCCCAACATAACTCAGGTAGACTTCTCATGATGCCTGCCACAAACCTTCCCTCTGCAGTCTTACTACAAAGTCTCCTTAGCTCTTCCAGCTCCCTCTACCTATTATTGTGTTTTTGTTTAAATAGTACATGTCAAGCATCTAGTCTCCAGACCTTCAGCTTCCTTCAGATACCATGGTAACGATATAATGAGGTATGGTAATAGAGACAGTTTTATGAACGTTGATTGTTGACTATCCTTTACAGCATCATGTTTTTGCATACTTAAAAAGGGAGGCGGGGGGGAAGGTTTGGGCCGTCTAAATTGCCTCAGATATTTGTGTTTTGAACATTTTAAACATTTGTCACTATGTACCTGAAGAGTAAAGCTGAAGTTCAGTCACTCTGACCCATTATCACCCTGAAGTGGCTAATTACAGTTCTGTCTTGATCTCAGTCTAGAGTAATGCAATAACTACTTACGTATTTATATGGTTGTCAGTTTACTCTTGGTATGAAACATAGCTGCCAGATCATCAAGAAGTTTTATGCTCTAACTCGTACATAGCCTTTGCAGGTGGGGAAAATTATTTAATAGCTTAAAAATTTGCTAACAATCTAGCACACTATAAAAATGGCACGCAAGTGTTCCAAAAAGTTTAAGGCAGTCAATAATTCTAAAGCTCCATCCTGCATCAGTGGCAAGTCCTTGAGAGAGCAAATCTGAATCAAACTGTAACATTCCTAGAATAGGATTGAACATGATTGTCTATATAGGAACATCTCTTGTGGACAGAGCAGTAGTTCCAGAGAAGCAAAGGAGCATTAGGACCAACATACAGATTAAGATCTGAAGCTTATCAGCTGCATATAAGAATAAAAAGATTCACTTGAATTTAGCATAAACACGTTAAGCAGGAGATTCTTGCACTTCTATTTGCTGTGTCTTTTCTAAAACCTTCACAACTGTGCTCTCTAGTTTTTTTTTTTTTTTTATATAAGCATTCTTCTCTGTCTTTTTTTTTTAACCTTATCTGTAGTAAGGGCCATTTCAGGCTTGGTGATTAATAACATGAGGGCAAAGAGTGGCAGGGGCAGCGTAGAACTCAGTTTGCCATTAAACTGAGTGATCAATACCAAGCATGCTGAGCTTCATGTTGCCGGAATTATGCTAACAGTAATCGAGCTTTAAAGAGTTTAAAGCTAGCACTAACTGCAGCATGGACATATCATTGGGAAAATAAATAAATAAAATAAAACTCTTCAATGGGAAAGGAACAAAGTCATGGAGGAACATCCTTGCCCATTTTCACCACGGACTGAGGCAAGTCAGCCATCCCTCACTGTGCTCTATAGCTGCTCAAATAAATACAGTAATATCAGAACGGGCATCAGTGGTAAACTCACTAAATTGATGTCAGTGGGAGTTTTCTTGGCTTTTGGCCTTTGAAAGGAAATTGGCACCACATCTCCTGGGGTCACTTTCCAAGGAAATAAGATTAACTTTTTTGGTCTGTGTTTGAGATTGATGGAAAAGCTGTGCTAATATAGAAATTACAAATGGTGAAATACCATCCTGTCTGGAAAGACAGCTATAAAAGTTTATTTTAGCATGAAGAAGTGTATATTAAAGCAAAAGTGTGCTTATTCTTTTTAGTACAAATAATATTATTGTTAAAATTCATCCCTGAACAAATGAAAAAAATCAGATTATTGCTCCCTCAAGACTCCGTCTTCTCTTATGCATTTTCTGATAGGACACAGGTCCTCTTTTTCCAGGATTCTTATTACTTTGATTTTGCGTCATTGAAGTGATCTCAGTTTTTGAGGATGTAATTCGCAAATATGTTTTATTCATCTGTTTGTTCCCACAGGCAAGTTCAGTTGCTCAGTTATGAATCTAAACATACTGACTGCTAACATTACTTTCGCAGGCATACTGGTTATCGTGCCTTCAGGATCATGATCTTCCATGACATTTCGTGGTATTACAATGAGATAATATGGTGTTTTGCTTTTCACTGCATTTGTGTATTTTAGCTCATATAATGCTTTTGCTCTTTAGTGCATTTTATTACAAATGTCTGCACATTTCAAAAGATTTGCATGCTGACAAGTGGAATGCTATTCTTAAGTATCTTACAACATTTTGTAGTGAAATTCGTAAGGAAGCAGATTTGAACGAGTACGGTGTGTTATCTGTCAGGCCCATTTCCCAATAACTTTCATTCATTGGCAAAGCCTGGCCGAACATTTCTAAATGTATTAAAATTTGAAAAGTCTTATAGAAAACAGTAATCATATCCAGAAAAGATCAAATGATTCCTAGGAAAGAAGAGTTCTCAGAGAGGTCAAATTATCTCTTCTTACTGGCTGGCCAACTGTTCAGCTAGCCAGCATTGCTCAGAACCAGCTCCAGTGCCTCGTGTTTTGAAGACAAAGGGAAAACTAGGGATGCTTGGAAATGTGTCAGAAACAGGAATTGCTCCAATATGGTTTGGGAGGGTGGGGGAATAAAGAGCATGATTACGTTGACGGAGAGGGCTGGAGACATAAATCCTGTGAGCTGGCTGCCCCATAAGAGAAACAGAAGGTATTGGCACAGGGGAAGGAGGAGTAGAGGTGTCAGGGCAGGTATACTGCACAAAGGATGCTGGACACAGAACATGGATTTGTACTTACCAGCTCTGTGCCTGACAGACTTCTTGCCTTTGCTGTTCTCTTCCATCTACATCACTTCTTTCTTACTTTATCCAGTGGCTTTCAGAAGGCAAAAAATGGCATACGCTAGAGACAAAGCAGAGTTTGTTTCTGAAGTATAGTTTAGTACATTATATGTATATTCACAGTTATGAAAATATTTTAAATGGAAATTGCAATTGTAAAAAGCCAGGGATTTGACTAACTGGAAGATAGATGGTGCTTCATACCTCAAATTTTTGTTTTTAATGGTTCTCTGCCAATGCAACATGCAGCCTCTCCACTGCATCGACTGCTTCCTTTCATGACCCTGCCTAAGTACTGAACTGTATGTAAGAATGGAGTGGTTTCAGGAAAGGAGGTCTCTGTGCGTAAAAAATGTCCCATGGGTATGGTTCCTTGCATGTGAATACTGATTTAAATATAATAGTGCAGACTCTGCCCTCCTGAGTGCTGGCATCAGCCTCTTCCAGGCTCCCTGAGACAAAACCCTTTATCCATAAGAGGGCAGTGCCGTACATGGGCACGCACAGCCGCAGATATTTACATCAAGTGTCTTGAGTTGAAAATTAACTACCGCTGCTCAGGAAGTAACATTTAAGCGACTCTCATCAGAATGTTTACTGCTTGGGCTAGCATACTAGGCAAAAGATGTATTAATATTTTACAGACTTTACATAAAACATTATCAAAGACCAACCCTGATGAAGGGCTAATGTTTTAATCCTGCTTCCCTGAACTTTCATCTCGCTTCTCTTGTGCACCACCTGTAACGCAGTGTCGCTGTTGTTGGAACAGTTACTGTACTTTCCTTAGGCAACAAGTGAGGTTTAGCCAACCATAATTACATTGCTTACAAAACTGTGCTAGGCTGGGAAGCTTGGTAAATGATTTCTATTGAACTTTGATGAGATCTTTGGGAAAGGCTATGGCCAAAAGTGCAATCTAACTGTGAGGTGAACTTTTGCTCAGGTGCAACAGCAAGTCAATGTTTTAAATGTACTGGTGCTTCTGCTTTCTTTTAGGGGCAATATACAGGAAAACAATGAGATATGAGAATGTTATTGCGTATCAGGTGTTTATACTCCTCTGTTTATGTTACAGTACTCCCTAGGCAGCCCAGCCATAGACCAGCGCTCCCTCCGGATCAGCTGAAACCCCAGAGTTCATGGAGGAGGAGGGCTTGCTCCCCCACCCAGTGCAGCCATGTCTAGCGGCACAGATCAGATCCACGGAGCGGACCCTCGCACGGCGGCAGCCGCAGCCCGCGCCGCGCCACCCCCGCCGCAGCGACGCCGCGCAACGCG